>CM032628.1:12113978-12315332 GCA_019097785.1 Fraxinus excelsior
CTATTATAGATGAATTTGTCAAATTAAAAATTATAAGTTGTGTGATCAAATCGAGACAAATCGAAGTTAAATAACTAAAATGAAATTAACTTGTAAGTTGGGTGACCTCCATTAACATTTTACCTTTCCAAAATAAAGTCCTTAACAATGACATGATAAGTTATTTATTTGTTCAAAATAATCCCAATTGCACCATGACATTGGGCTCATGAGAGTAACAGTTTTGAATTTAAATTTGCCATGCTTTCTCAAACTGAAATTTCCAAAATCATCTGTCCCTCAAAACTTTTCTTGCTTAATTGTTTATCAAAATTAGTTAAAGGCTTATTTGGTACGTAATAATGGATTAAATTAGATCTTACAATAGACAATACCAAAAATTTTACGCATTTTCAACTTTTTTTTTTTAATAATAACATCGAGTCTATACGCGTTATCGAGTGACTTCATTGCGCATGATTTTTAGACATGACAAGTTCATTCAGTAAATTTATTAATGAAGTTGAAGTTGTCTTCCCATCAATTGTCAAAGGCTAACAACTACTCCAACCAATAACCTCTTACTCAAATAGATTAATCTGAGTCATATGATTTTCTTGAAGATATTGATCTCAATATATAAACATGGCTACTTACAGATGAATTACACACTAATTCATTTGCTCAGCCTAAAACAACAAGGCATGGCTATTGTGAAAAACCAATCAGGCTGCTATGTTCAGTTCACAGTGTTGTTCCTGATAGGATTATTTTTATTTCCATTTCCTTCTCAATCTTCGGATCCTGATTCTTTGCAGGATTTCTGCATCGGGGACACAAAAAGCGAGTTATCCATTAATGGATTTCCGTGCAAGCCAGCGACAAACGTCACTTCAAACGATTTCTTTTTCAACGGGCTAAGCCAGGAGGGAAACACGAGCAATCCCTTCGGAAGCATTGTGACCCAAGGGAATGTTGTGGCATTTCCGGGCCTCAACACGCTCGGGATCTCCATGAATCGAGTCGATATTGCTCCAGGAGGACTGAATCCACCCCACTCTCATCCACGAGCGACAGAGACCGGAGTACTGATCAATGGGAAAATCCTCGTTGGATTTGTAACAACTGGGAATGTGTTTTACTCCAAAATCTTGAATCCTGGACAAATGTTTGTGATTCCTAAGGGACTCGTACATTTCCAGATGAATGTTGGAGAAGAAAAGGCCCTGGTTTTCGCTGCTTTTAACAGTCATTTGCCTGGTGCTGCTGTCGTTCCGATTAATCTTTTTGCTTCAAACCCTTCTGTTCCTGATGATGTTTTAACAAAAGCTTTTCGAGTTGAAAAAACAGTGATTGATGAAATCAAATCCAAATTTGGTGCTTAACACTGTTTTTCTGGGAATACTTTCTACTTTTGGGGTTGAAGTTTGCATGTTCTTCTATAGCAAAGGGAAATAGAGAGATGTGAATAAGACAGATTTCTTATGTATCTCCTCAGGAAATCAATGAATGAAATTTTCTGAATAAAAGTATATTTATAGTACATAGTGTGAGACAACAATACACGGTATGGAAGATACGATTTTAACTTCTTTTCGTATTTCATTTAGTGCCACTCACTTCAATTCAAATTCAACCTCCGTTTGTGATGAAGTTCTAAGCGGTTTAATCTTGTAATTAGAGCAAAATGAAATACGGTTAAGTAGGAATGTGTGGTTGAAAATAAATTTTGACCATGTATAAATAGAATATAAATAATCTAATACGAACGAAAATTTGTGTAAAATTGTTATTTCACAGTATTATAAGCTGAAATCTTTATTCTGTAAATTGAATCCTTTAATCTGAAATTTGATGAGCTCTAATAATACTGAAAAATCACATCAAAAAGAAATAAACTTGCGACAAATCGAAGTTAAATAACTAAAATGAAATAAATAGGTTATTTATTTGTTCAAAGTAATCCCAATTGCACGATGACATTACAGTTTTGAATTTAAATTTGCGATGCTTTCTGAGTTGTTAGGTTGATGGAAAAGCCAAACTGAAATTTCCAAAATCATCTGTCCCTCAAAACCTTTCTTGCTTAACTTTCATCGTATTTGGGTTTTTTCTATCAAGGTTAGTTAGCGGCTTATTTGACATGTAATAATGGATTAAACTAGATCTTACAATAGACAATACCAAAAATTTTATCTTATCAAATAAGTCATTTCGACTATGTTAGATGTTTAGTGTTGACCCCATAAAATGGTCCAACAAAAGAGAAGAGTTCTAAATGTTTCTTTAGTTGTAGTGTGATTATCTCAATGGTAAAAGGGGTTCGGCCCGAGAAATATATCTTCTCAGTAGAGAGAATGCCAAAGCTTTCTTTGCGTGTATAAATTTGCATTGCCCTTTACAATGTTAAGCGTGTGCTTTTATAGTAAAATACAATAGTGGAGAGCCGTTAGATGATGGAACACGTGGCCTCATCTACATGTTGGGAACCTACTTAATCAATGCGCAGCGGAAGTAAAACAATTTCGATTCCCAAACAAGGATCTACATTGTGTTTAGATAGAAACTGTGTTTAGAATAATACCTTGATGAATTCTGCAAACTCTTTTGCTGATTCACGAACTCCAATGATCACGATCTACAATCCAAGCTGTCCAATTGTCCAGCCTCCAATGGTGATCCACACAGAGAATAAGAATGACGGCTAGGGTTTTCTTTTCTCGTGCTAGCAAGAATAATGAATAATCCATTAGGTTTTTCAAACCCTAACAGCTTATTAATATGAGTTCAAACGGGCTGGCCCATTTCTTAACTTAACCCGGTCCAACATTTAATTAATCAAATTAATTAAATCCGGTCCATTAATTAATTAATCCAATTAATTAATTCGGGTCTATTAATAAGCAACCCAATTAATTAATTATCCAACACTTGTCAATTAATTAATTGGTAAATCTCATTCTTCTGATTCTCTTTTGTGTGTGACCCATTAGGTTCCCGATCACGATGTCTAACGACGTGAATTATTATTTTGATCTAATCAAAACTGATAAATTAAAATACCCATTTTAATTTATCATCAATTTACATTCGTTGTCCCAGATTGACATCTAGCAATGTGTCAGGGCAATACATGTGACGGAAAATGTCACGTGACATGACAAAACCAAACTTGTTCGTTTATCGTGAAACTATAATCCCTTCGTCAATATGATCCGATCATTACGAGATATGGACGTGTGCCAATCTCAATTATCGATCATATCTTTTATCCTACTGTTAAGTCAATGTAAGTCGAAAACTCTTTTCCGACTTATGAGTTCACCTTGGCCAAGGATTTCATTATCAACTTAACTGGATGAATGTAGATCATAATCTCTTACTATCTAAGAGTGACGAATCCCCCCCCCCCCGCCGGTTGGGGTTGTTCACCCCTTTGCGGCCCCCCCCCCCCCACTCTAGTTGACATCATTCACAACCCTTCATATAATTCTTGTCATATACCAGAAACGATGTCGTATTAGCGACCCTTGACAGAGCAACATCCGACACCACCAAAGTATGGCTATCATCATATAAGGCACTATGATGACCTCAAGTCAAATGACAAATTCCACTACCGAACGTTAGAGATTAACCACTGACACTCAGATGGTCTTCCATGTGGAATCTCTCAGCGGGTCTCTAATGTTTTGTTCTATAACAAAACATTCACGTGTTCATTCAAGTGTCTCCACACTTTAGCTTGTAAGATCAACTACTTACTTCACAAGTAAAAAATGCCACACGTGATGGTCTATCCATAATAACGATATCCGTATCTCGTTATTACATACGACCACGGACGATTTAAGATTCAGTCATATGTAATTTGTATCTCACAATCACAACTCCTTGTGATTAACAAATCATCAAGACTTGAATCTACGGATTCTATTATTTAACTAATTAGAATATTAATTGAATTAAATAATAGATCTTGCCATAAATATGCATCGATTATATATACATTAAAAGTGCTTATGTCCAAAGTTGATTGGATCTAGGGCATAATACTTACAAACTCCAACTTGCACTAGATCCAATCCCTTATGTATCTTATACCATAAGAGTCTACATGACAATCATGTTTATACTGCGACAACTCTTTGTCAATGGATCCGCAATTTAATAACTCGTGGGAATTCGTTCTTTCTTTACGTCATTTCATTGCATTATCTTTCCAATGAGATAATACTGCCTGAACACATGTTTGGATCAATGATGAGACCTTAGTTCCCTCGTTTGCACGATGGCTCCACTATTATCACAATACAGAAGCATGTGATCAACAATGTTAGGAACTACTCCAAGTTCATTAATGAACACTTTGACCCAGACAACAACTTTTGTTGCTATCTAAAACAGTGATGTATAAGGCTTCTATTATTGAATCAACGATGATTTTCGATTTGGAACCTTTCAAACATATCGCTTAAGAGTAAACCAATATCCTAATTGAAATATGCTATCATTCTAGTTTAATTAGAAGTTAGCATCAATGTATCCATGAACTCCCAGTTCATTTTCTCCATATAAAATCTTCTTAAGATTTTATCTATATAGATCTAGATGAGTTAAGCAATCTTATAGATCTATCTCTATAGATCAAGCTATTTCTCACATATCTATTATGAAGAAATTATTTAACAACCATAATTTCAACAATTGAAATATAAAAACGTCGTTTCCTGTTAATATGTCTCATACATATAATATTAGGAACGCGACAATGCTCTCACTATCTTCTTTTAAACACACAATTCATTTTTGATAAAATCAAACATTTTGACTTTTATATCAAATCGAATATTTTAGCTCCAATCGAATATTTCAGCTCCAAAAGACTTATTTTAATCCATATTGAACTTTTCTTGTAAACTCATTTACAACCTATGGGTTCTAATCCATTGGGCGGGTTGACCAAGGTTCAAACCTTGGCAACATTAAGTTCATATTGGATATCATAGCCTTATGTCATGTCAGCGAGTCAACACTTGACTTTGCTTATGCATAATTAGTAGGTTCATCATCCTCGATCAGTAATGCTAGATTAGTAATCATAGATTCTTACCTTCCGAAGGTCGAATGATCCTACAAGATTTTCATAGAGCTGTCGTGTCCTCAGGAGTCTCTACTTCCTGATCAAGAGTATGTCCATCAACACTTTGGGATCAGACTCGGGTTATCTACTTGGTTAACTATATTTGTGAATCCTTGAACTCTTTCAAGATTTACTCGTCTACATGACAATCATGTTTATACTGCGACAACTCTTTGTCAATGGATCCGCAATTTAATAACTCGTGGGAATTCGTTCTTTCTTTACGTCATTTCATTGCATTATCTTTCCAATGAGATAATACTGCCTTAACACATGTTTAGATTAATGATGAGACCTTAGTTCCCTCGTTTGCACGATGGCTCCACTATTATCACAATACAGAAGCATGTGATCAACAATGTTAGGAACTACTCCAAGTTCATTAATGAACACTTTGACCCGACAACAACTTTTGTTGATTTCTAAAGCAGTGATGTATAAGGCTTCTATTATTGAATCAACGATGATTTTCGATTTGGAACCTTTCAAACATATCGCTTAAGAGTAAACCAATATCATAATTGAAATATGCTATCATTCTAGTCCGACTAGAAGTTAGCATCAATGTATCCATGAACTCCCAGTTCATTTTCTCCACATAAAATCTTCTTAAGATTTTATCTATATAGATCTGGATGAGTTAAGCAATCTTATAGATCTATCTCTATAGATCAAGCTATTTCTCACATATCTATTATGAAGAAATTATTTAACAACCATAATTTCAACAATTGAAATATAAAGACGTCGTTTCCTGTTAATATGTCTCATACATATAATATTAGGAATACGACATTGCTCCCACTATCTTCTTTTAAACACACAATTCATTTTTGATAAAATCAAACATTTTGACTTTATATCAAATCGAATATTTCAGCTCCAAAAGACTTATTTTAATCCATATTGAACTTTTCTTGTAAACTCATTTACAACCTATGGGTTCTAATCCATTGGGCGGGTTGACCAAGGTTCAAACCTTGGCAACATTAAGTTCATATTGGATATCATAGCCTTATGTCATGTCAGCGAGTCAACACTTGACTTTGCTTATGCATAATTAGTAGGTTCATCATTCTCGATCAGTAATGCTAGATTAGTAATCATAGATTCTTACCTTCCGAAGGTCGAATGATCCTACAAGATTTTCATGGAGCGTCGTGTCATCAGGAGTCTCTACTTCCTGATCAAGAGTATGTCCATCAACACTTTGGGATCAGACTCAGGTTATCTACTTGGTTAACTATATTTGTGAATCCTTGAACTCTTTCAAGATTTACTCTACTCCCACTGTCCTCTCCTAGAACAAACATTTTCTTTAGGAGTATGACATGTCTTGAGATGAACTCCTTCTTCTCAATGAGATTATAAAATTGATATCCAATTGTCTCTTGAATATCCCACAAATATATATTTATCGAATTTAGTTTCAAACTTATCCGATTTAGTGCGCTTCACATAAGCGTCACAGCCCCAATCTTTCATATGAGAAAAGTGGGGCATTCTGTCTTTCCATAACTCGTATGGAGTTTTGTTAACCGATTTAGATGGGACACGATTAGTGCGTGACACGTGGCAATCAGTGCATGACCTCAAAACTATTTTGAAATATTTGCATGGCTTGTCCTTATTGCACTATATCTAATAGTACATGATTCCTCATTGCAAATACACCATTATGTTGCAATGCATGTAGAGGAATCCACTGCGAGAGAATCACATTCTCTTTTAGATAATCTAAAATTCTACATTTTAGGTATTCTTCACATCGATCAAATTTTAGTGTAAGAATTTATTTACTTATTTATTTCTCAATTTCTAGTTTGAATCACTTGAACACTTCAAGAGTTTCATACTTGAATTTCATCAAATATACATGACCATTTCTGAAATAGCCGTCTAGTAAATGTGATGAGATAAGAGAAACTTTATCTAGCATTGATTGATATGTGTCCACATACATCACTATGTATTAGACTCAGTAATTATACAGATCTTTCTCCTTTTCAAGTAAAATGAGATATGGTCATTATGCCTAACAGACATATTTTGCATTTGTCAAATGATTCCAAATCATTTGACCCAAGTGTACATCTCCATGTAAGTTTGGAATTGCATTTTCATTTATATAACCAAATCTGCAATGCTAGATATAGGTGTTATTCAGATTATCATTTTTATGCCTTATTTATCTATACTCATTATAGAATACTCAATATTTAGAATATAAATATCATTTTGTAATTTACCATAACCATTAAGATCTTATCAAGATAAAAGGAACAACAATTGTCCTTAACGTTAAAATAATTCATGTCCAAACATGAAATTTATTTAATGCTCTTGGTAATGGAAAGAACAAAACAATATTTCTCTAATTCTAATATTAAGCCTAAGGCAAAGGCAAGAAATAGCTCCTACAGGCAATGCGGCAACTTTTGCTCATTTTCAACGTACAGGTCAACTTCTCCCTTTTTGCAGTGATCTACTTCTGTTTAGTTGCTACATATTTATACAAAATATGAGATCTATATCTAATATCCAATACCCATGAAACTAATGAAGTAGATTTAAGCCTTGCAATTTTCTTTCGAATGACCTATCATTCCAAAATGATAATAATGGTCATTAGATTTGGTATTGTCCTTATTTGGTTTAACTGTCTTAGCATCTTAGATGTTTTCTTAAAACATCCTTTAGACTTCACTGGATGAATCTATGACTAACATTTACCCATTATAAACATAGATATCGAGTTTAACAGTCTTAAGCATGTTCAACAACTCAATAAGTGTGCATTCGAATTTATCCATGTTAAATTCATAATTAGTCATGAATAACCTACTGGCAAAGATTGTAGAACCAAGTCATATTTAGTTCATTGTTCATGATTGAACTTAATTGAGACAACTTCTCAAAGTAGTCAACGTCTTCAGCACATCAGAACTGGCCGGAGACTCTTTTGCCATTATACACTGGTATAGTTGTTAGGAAATCTCATATCTTTCCATACGTGATTATTTATCATTCAACACTTTGAGATGAAAATCATGTGTTAGCATCTATACTCTTACGTTGCTTTTGTAACTCAGGTGACATAGTCGCAAACATCACACATGTTGCAGTACTATCGTCATCACTGTGTTTATTATAGCAGCCACATCTTCCTTTATCGAGTCATCAACGAGTGTCTCTGGAAAGGGCTACTCAAGGACATAATCAATTATCATGCATGAGAACAATTCTCAGATTGCGGTGCCAATCAAGAAAATTTGGTTTGGTTGTTGGCATACAGTATGCCGTTCAAATACATATGGTTACTCAAGATTCAATAAATGTAAACGACGAAAAGTAAAAGAATAATATATAAAATGCATCAATTTATTTAATATGGTCTTTTTATTAAATTAATTTCACTCCCACTGTTTAACTCAAATTTATGACCCTCTCACATAAATTTATGGAATCCATACTTGATTCCCAGTGGGCTGGGATCCCATTTATTATATTAAAACCTTGAGTGTACTCAACAAATCTTAATAAAACATTTGGGTAGATACTATTATCAATTGTATCTCCATACAACTCCCAGATCATTAAGCTGACAACTCCTTGTCTTCACACATCTTATGTGTTAGCTTAACATGCCTCTAAAATTCATCTTCTTGAGTGTACTCAACAAAAGATAAGTTTTAGTTAAGTCAAACCCATCATTCAGAAATATCTAATATTTCATAGTGTCAAACATATCCCTAATAGACCAGCCTTGAGTGTACTCAACAAGTTGAGATCGATTTCGGACTCTCGTTTTTCACTATAATGATGGAAAGCAAATATAAATATGACTTAATATTTTAATATTTTAATATGCCTCTAAAATTCATCTCCTTGAGTGTACTCAACAAAAGATAAATTTTAGTTAAGTCAAACCCATTATTCAGAAATATCTAATATTTCATAGTGTCAAACATATCCATAATAGACCAGCCTTGAGTGTACTCTACAAGCTGAGATCGATTTAGGATTCTCATTTTTCACTATAATGATGGAAGGCGAATAAGAAAATGACTTAATATTTTCAACGAGGGATTTTGCATGCAAAGGTCTCATCGTAATAATTATATATATTTTATTATACATCTAACATGCAAATAAACATACATATAATAGTGTGGACGATTACGGACTTATACTATCTAGTCTTCCCGAGCCATAAGGAAGACTAGTTGGTCAGCTCCTAGGGGGTATAGCATTTATTCATACAATGCTCCATCTCTATGGTCTCCTCCTCTTCTTGTATCTTCAATTAGTCCAGCTACAACTTGTATCATATACTAGTTGGCACGCAGGCCTAAACAATATTGGACGCGCAGGCCCATAATAATAACGGACTCGCAGGTCCAAAATGAATTAGAGCTCGCAGGCCCATAATAACAACAAGAATAAAACTAACCATTCAACACATCCACATGGTCGAGTCCATAATCATCCACTAATAAAACATTCATCATATAAATGCATTCCTATATAATATCTAATATTATATGCAAACATGTTTCAAGTTTCTAGCAATAAAATCGTCTAAACTAATTTAGACAAATGGATCGGAACAATTAAATAATCAATTAATCAAATTAATCAATTAATTTAATTAGCGGGTATATTTAATTAAAATCAAATTTTAATTTTATATACCAAATTAGAATCCCATTCTAATTCCACTATTACAGGGCGGAACTATTTAATTAAATATCAAATTAGAGTCTAATTCTAATTTCAAAGTTTTAAAATAAGATAATTTAATTAAAACCAAATTCTAATTAAATATCAAATAAGAGTCCAACTCTAATTTCAAAACTTAAGGCGATTAAATTTAATTTAAAATCAAATTTTAAATAAATATAAAATTAGAGTCAAACTCCAATTCCAAGATATTATGGCGAACTTATTTAATTAAAATCAAATTTTAATTAAATACAAAATTAGAGTCCAACTCTTATTCTAAGAAAATTTTTAGGGCGAGACAATTTAATTAAAATCAAATTTCAATTAAAATATCAAATTAGAGTCCAACTCTAATTTCAAGAATATATTAGGGGTGATATAATTTAATTAAAATCAAATTTAATTAAATATTAGATTAGAGTCCAACTCTAATTTAATTGAATTAACATTTTAATTTAGGATAAAACTCCTAACTAAAATAAAATTCAATTTAGGGTCAAAAGTTTAATATTTAAGTTAAAATCCAATTTTAACGAAAATATAAAAAGTCGTCAATTTTAAATAAAATTTTAAACGGGTCAAAATTGATAATATGAGTCAAAAACCCATTTGAAATAAAATTTAAAACCATTTTAATATTTAAATTCAAAACCTTTTTGAAAATTGCAAAATTGACCCGAGTTTCAAATTAATAGAAAGCCCTTCTATTTCGAAAATTGCATGACAGGGCCTCCATTTAAAAATTGCAAAATTGACCCTTTTTCCATAATTGCAGGCGGGGGCTTTCAATCTTACAAATTGCAGGAGTGGCCCCCGCCTCCAATCACCCAAAAAAACCCGACTGAAACCCTAGAATCGAAAACGCCCCCATTTCCTTGGAGTCCGGCGCCGGCGCTTCCTCTACAGGGAACATTGGCTGCGGCGGGTACCACCGCTGTCAAGTGGCTGTGTCCCGCCGCCCGCAGCAGCTCAAACGAGCTGCTGCCACGAGCTGCAGCGCAGCGGCGACGCTGCCGCTGCGATTTCAGCGGCAGCGTTAGCCGCTGCAACTGGACAGCAGGTGCTGCTGTTGAGCAGCGCCTGCTACTGCTGCAGATCGTGCAGCAGCGTGCTGCAGCGAGCCGCACGCTGCTGCACCTCCTTCGCGCGCGGTGGTGCGTGCCACTACCCCGCCACCGCCGCCTTCCGCCATTTTTTTTTTCAGATCTCAAAATAAATTTTACAGATGAAAAACAATTTTTCAAAAATTGCTAGAAACAAGAAAACTAATAACAATCAACTTTTGATTGTCTTAACAAGCAAGAACAATTTCTAACAAACATAAAGTAGGCTCTGATACCACTGTTGGGAACCTACTTATTCATGCGCAGCGGAAATAAAGCAATTTCAATTCCCAAACAAGGATCTGCTTTATGTTTAGATAGAAACTGTGTTTAGAATAATACCTTGATGAATTCTGCAAACTCTTTTGCTGATTCACGAACTCCAATGATCACGATCTACAATCCAAGCTGTCCAATTGTCCAGCCTCCAATGGTGATCCACACAGAGAATAAGAATGACGGCTAGGGTTTTTTTTTCTCGTGCTAGCAAGAATAATGAATAATCAATCATGTTTTTCAAACCCTAACAGCTTATTAATATGAGTCCAAACAGGCTGGCCCATCTCTTAACTTAACCCGGTCCAACATTTAATTAATCAAATTAATTAAATCCGGTCCATGAATTAATTAATCCAATTAATTAATTCGGGTCTATTAATAAGCAACCCAATTAATTAATTATCCAACATTTGTCAATTAATTAATTATCCAACATTTATCAATTAATTAATTGGTAAATCTCATTCTTCTGATTCTCTTTTGTGTGTGACCCATTAGGTTCCCGATCACGATATCTAACGACGTGAATTATTATTTTGATCTAATCAAAACTGATAAATTAAAATACCCATTTTAATTTATCATCAATTTACATTCGTTGTCCCAGATTGACATCTAGCAATGTGTCAGGGCAATACATGTGACGGGAAATGTCACGTGACATGACAAAACCAAACTTGTTCGTTTATCGTGAAACTATAATCCCTTCGTCAATATGATCCGATCAATTACGAGATATGGACGTGTGTCAATCTCAATTATCGATCATATGTTTTATCCTACTGTTAAGTCAATGTAAGTCGAAAACTCTTTTCCGACTTATGAGTTCACCTTGGCCAATGATTTTATTATCAACTTAACTGGATGAAATGTAGATCATAATCTCTTACTATCTAAGAGTGACGAATCCTCTATTGATCATTCACAACCTTCATATGATTCTTGACATACCCGAACAATGCCGTATTAGCGACCCTTGACAGAGCAACATCCGACATCACCAAAGCATGACTGTCCTCACATAAGG
The DNA here is from genome assembly GCA_019097785.1 of Fraxinus excelsior. Lineage (NCBI taxonomy): Eukaryota > Viridiplantae > Streptophyta > Magnoliopsida > Lamiales > Oleaceae > Fraxinus > Fraxinus excelsior. The sequence goes on from CM032628.1 coordinate 12,126,235, forward strand.
CACTATGATGACCTCAAGTCAAAGGACCAATTCCACTACCGAACGTTAGAGATTAACCACTGACACTCAGATAGTTTTCCATGTGGAATCTCTCAGCGGGTCTCCAATGTTTTGTTCTATAACAAAACATTCACGTGTTCATTCAAGTGTCTCTACACTTTAGCTTGTGAGATCAACTACTTACTTCATAAGTAAGAAATGCCACACGTGATGATCTATCCGTAATAACTATATCCGTATCTCGTTATTACATACGACCATAGACGATTTAAGATTCAGTCACATGTGATTTGTATCTCACAATCACAACTCTTTGTGATTAACAAATCACCAAAACTTGAATCTACGGATTCTATTATTTAATTAATTAGAATATTAATTCAATAATAGATCTTGCCATAAATGTGCATCGGTTATATATATACATTAAAAGTGCTTATGTCCAAAGTTGATTGGACCTAGGGCATAACACTTACACAACCAACATAATCTCGTAATCTATACTAAATATCACCAAGATCACCTAGCCTAAAGAATTATAGAGTCGAAAACCAAAGGTTTTGTTTAGAGAGAAGAATACACTCGAAGAAGGAGAGAAAACCCTAGATTAGAGAGAATGAATCGTCTCTCAATAATGGAACCATCTGGAAAGTAATAGATCAGGATTGCATCTAATAGTCATGCCTTCACCACGTGTTATCATCTCAGCCGTTTTCCAACATAAAGAAAAATGTGTTTAACAAATACGAGAATCAATAGTGAATGGGCTACCCGGTTGCAGTTATCCATTTTGGGTTGGATCATGGTTTGGGCTTCAGCAGATGTTAAGCATATTTCAACAATCTCCACCTTGCTTGACATCATAGGGCCTCTAGTGGATTGGAGATTATTACTTTGGTTTCATTTGCTCAAGTACCTGAAAAAAAAAAAAAAAAAACTTTAGTCAGTAATAATATTTAGGAGATTTAAGCAATCCCTAAATTTATATAAAGGAAGTATTTTTGTACCCATATCTGCTGAATTACACTTAGTAGAAATCTTATGAAGTTTCATAATTCATTTTTCTATGATATCCCTTATAAAATGAAATTTAACATCTATATATTTTGTTTTATCTTGAAAAATTGGATTTCTACTAAGATGTATAGCAGATTGGCTGTCTGAAAAGACAGTAGCATTATTTTCAAAGAAACCAATTTCATCTAATAAGTTTTTCAATCAAATACATTTCTTCACAGCATCAGTAGCTACAATATACTCAGCCTCAGTAGAAAACAAAGCAACTATCTTTTGCAGTTGTGATTTCCAACTTATACAAGTATTATTTACAGTAAAAACATATGCAGAAGTAGATTTTCTATTGTCACAATTACCAGCAAAATCAGAATCAACAAATCCTTTAAGCTGTATTCCAGTTTTACTATTACAAAACATTAGACCTAGATTAACAGTACCTTTCAAGTATCTCAGCAACCATTTTAATGTCTCCCAATGATATTCACAATGATTACTCATATATCTACTTAAGGTACTTATAGCAAAAGAAAGATCAGGTCTAGTACAGACCATAACATACATCATAGAGCCAACAGCATTAACATAAGGGACCTTATTCATTCTACTTCTTTCAATTTCAGATTTAGGACATTGAATCACAATAAATTTAAAGTGACGGCGAAGGAATAATGTAACATCTTTTGCCTCATTCATAGAAAATATAGTCAATATTTTCAGAATATATGCCTGTTGTGTAAGAAAAAGTGTATGATCAGACATTTTCCTTCTAATTTCCATTCCTAAAATTCTTTTTGCATTACCCAGGTCATTCATTTCAAATTACTGTTTCAATCTTTGCTTGATATTATTAATTTCAGTTACATCACAACCAGCAAGTAACATATCATCAGCATAAAACAAGAGATAATAAGAATTTTGGACCTCCTTTACCTTTATAGTAAAAACATGGATCATATTCACTTCTAATAAAATCAAGACCTTTTATAAAAGTATCAAATTTGATATACCATTGTCTAGATGCTTGTTTCAAACAATAAAGTGATTTTTTCAGAAAGCACACACAGTTTTCTTTTCCTTTTTGTTCAAAACATTTTAGTTGATTCATATAGATTTTTTCACCCAAATTCCCATGCAAGCAGGCAGTTTTCACATCTATTTGTTCTAATTCAAAATCATATTGTGAAACAATAGACAGCGAAATTCTTATGGAGGTGTATTTGACTACTAGGAAAAAAATCTCATTGTAGTCAATTCCCTCCCTTTGGTTAAATCCCTTAGCTACTAATCTGACCTTGAATCTCACATTCTCATCCTTAGGATCACCTTCCTTAATCTTATAGACTCATTTACAGTCAATCACTTTTGCTCCTTTAGGTTTATTGACTAAGTCTCATGTTCTATTTTTCTCCAAGGACATCATCTCATCTTTCATGGCTTCAACCCATAGATTTGCATTTTTCCCTTCAATAGCCTCCTCATAAGTGTTAGGCTCAATATCCCAAAAATTTTGAATGTTAAGAGCAGTGACAAAGTCAGGTTCACTGTATCTTAAAAGTGGCCTTATTTCCCTTTTGGTTCTATCTCTAGCCAATTGATAGTCATCTAATGGATTCACTGTTGATCAGGTTCTTTCTTAGTATTAAGGTAAACAATTTCCTATTCAAGTTCTATAGGATGCTCCACCTCAAACTGATCTCCATTTCCAGCATTGAAACCATCTGGAAAGATTTCTGTTTGAAGATTATTTTTGTTTTCATCAGTTTCAGTGTAGGCGGACACTTTATCCTTAAAACAAGGCAAGTCTATCTCATTGAAGACAACATTTCTACTTATGGTAGCTTTATAACCTCCATGATCCCTTAACCAAATTCTATAACATTTTACTCCTTTCCCATATCCCAAAAAAATACCTTTCATAGACCTAGGCTCTAACTTCCCTTCATTTTGATGACATAGGCTGCCAGCCAGAAATTTTTAGTTTAGAATAGTCTGCAGGTTGACCATTCCAAACCTGGTCATGGGTTTCATAATCCAGAGACTTAGTAGGACATTTATTTATAAGGTATGATGCAGTCTTGACAGCATTCCCACAAATAGTTTTGGATGGCCTGAACTGATTAACATGCACCTAACTCTCTCCAAAAGGGTTATATTCATCCTCTCAGCTAGGCCATTCTGTTGTGGGGTAAAGGTGACAGTCCTATGTCTAAGAATCCCATTTTCTTTACAAAAATTGTCAAATTCCTCATTGCAAAACTCAAGACCATTATCAGTTCTAAGGGCTTTAACTTTTTTGTTTACTTGATTTTCAACAAGGGTTTTCCAAGCAACAAAGTTTTGAAAATTGTCGACTTATTTTTCAAAAGGATGACCCAATTTTTTCTAGGCAAATCATCAACAATCAGGAGATAATATTTAAAACCATAGTAGGTATTCACAGAAGCTGGTCCCCACAGATCAGTATGCAGATAATCAAGTATGTATTTAAATTTATGAATACCTGAGGCAAAATGTAATTTCTTTTGCTTACCATATATGCAATGTTCACAGAAAGATACTTTTTCAATCTTATCATTTCCTAAAAAGCCCTTTTTCTTAAGAATGTGCAGATTCTTATCACTAATATGTCCTAGTCTCGTATGCCATATTTCAGATTTATTAGACTGTGTGACAAATGCAGCATTGGACTGAATCCTTTGATGTAAAACTTTCAAAATGTAAATTCCATTTGATTTTTCAACTTGAATAACTTTTGAAAAATTCTTTTGAAGTATCAAAGAGCCTTTATTGATGGTTGTGTTAAAATCTTCATCATCAAGAGTACCTAAAGAGATTAAGTTTCTCTTCAGGCTGGGAATGTATCTGATCTTGTTTAAGGTCAGTTCATTTCCATTTTCAAGTTTCAAAACAATTTTGCCAATTCCTTTAATTTTACAAGAAAAATCATTTTCCATTATTACTTGTCCTTCATTAACTTCTATGAATTCAGTGAAGTACCTTTTACATGGTGTCATATGAAAAGTACATCCTGACTCTAAGATCCATTCATCTTTATCAGATGAGTGACATGTCACGTAGACTTGTCCATTTGAGGCTGCAGCTTCTTCATAAGCTATAGCAGCTCTACCTTCAATTTTATTTGAGTTTTTCAGTCCATCCATTCTCTTGATACAATCTTTTATATAGTGACCCATTTTTCCACAAAAATAACATCTCTTTCATTTAGCCTTACTGTCAAACTTATTGAACTTAGTTTTGCCTTTTGAAAAAATTTCAGAATACTCTTTAGGTTTTCCAAAGGTTTTATTTTGAAAAGGATTATTATTCTTCTTATATGAATAATTTCCTTTTATGTGGTAACCAACTCCAGTAATGGAGGTTTTTGTTTCACTTTTAAATTCAAATTATTTATTTCTTAAAGAAACAACAATATGATCAATTGTAATAGAAGTCCTACCATATTCTAGGGCATTTTTAAGTTCCTTATACTTGTCAGGTAAGGATGATAGTAAGGCTACATATTTTTGGTCACTTGATAGAGTCTTACCACTATTGGTGAGATCTTGTGATAGTTTATTAAATTTGTTAAGATTTGTTTCAAGATCAAAATTGGATTCAAATTTAAAACTGAAAAACTGTTTCCACAAGTAACATTTATTGGGAAGTGTTTTGGTTTTGTACAAAAATTCAAGTTTAGTCCAAATTTCAGCTGCAGTAGTAGTGTCACCTACTTCTCTAATCACATTGTCAGATAAATGCAGGAATATTGTACTCCATGTAGTTTCAGTTTGATCAGTTCTCCTAGTTTGGGTAACTTCATCACCCCAAGATTCATCTAAAGCTTTAACACATTTTTGTTGTATTAATAATGCTTTCATCTTTTCACTCCATAGATTAAAATCTCCTTTAGCATTCCACACTTCAACATCAACTTTAGTACTTGCCATAAATCGTATATAGAAAGAGTATACATAATTAACAAGTAAGGTGAACATACACAAAATTGTATGCAGACTTGAGATCACTTCAGATATTAACATGCAGATAATGTTCACACAGAAGTACTTATGCACTTAGTACAAAATGATCAAATTATATCAAGTAACAAGACAGTAATAGCTGAGAAATAATTTGAATAATAGAAGTCAGAGGTTTTTCTCGAAGAAACCGTTAAACTTGTCCCCTCGGATTCTAGGGTTCTCTTATGAAAGCCTAGACAAAGGAAGATTAAGGTGGGTTTCAACCAAGAAAGACACAAGAAACTAATTAACTCGAAAGATAGCAGCCAATAAAGGTTTAGAACTTGTTACCAAATGTGTCTCAGTGCAAAGATATAAAATAGTGAAAACCAAACTATTTTACTTTCACCCAAAAAACGAAGATCAATCTCCAATATTGCAAATCTATAAAGATCAGTAGTCAGATCGTCAAAAACGTAAGAGTAAAACTAGATCAAAGGCCTCCAATAACCAGATTGAACGCTCTGATACCACTGTAGGAATTTACAGTCCCAGAAATATACCAAATAGCAATAAAATTTAAAGAACACGATGATTTTTCGCCCGAAGACCCGGATGTTCACCAAATATGGCTACTCACCCATTGAGCATTCACCTCAGTGAATAAAGCTCCAATCCACTAGTAAAGAACCAAGTTCATCAAGTTACAATCATTAAAGACCCAAAAACATCACACGATAAGGCCCTCAGACTCTCACTCTCCTAAATCTCTCCAGATTACACCAACTAACCAATAATACTTCTGTTCACCAAGAATCAGAAGAACCAACCAATAGAATTTCATAATCTATACTAGATATCACCAAGATCACCTAGCCTAAAGAATTATAGAGTCGAAAACCAAAGGTTTTTTTTAGAGAGAAGAATACACTCGAAGAAGGATAGAAAACCCTAGATTAGAGAGAATGAATTGTCTCTCAATAATGGAACCATCTGGAGAGTTATAGATCAGGATTGCATCCAATGGTCATATCTTCACCACGTGTTATCATCTCAGCCGTTTTCCAACATAAAGAAAAGCGTATTTAACAAATACGAGAATCAACAGTGAATGGGCTACCCGGTTGCACTTATCCATTTTGGGTTGGATCATGGTTTGGGCTTCAGCAGATGTTAAGCATATTTCAACAATCTATCATACATGAACTTCTGTCAAAAGCTATGATGTTTTGGCGCTTTGTTCAGGGCTTTGAAAGAGTTTGAAAAATTCAAATTTTCGATGGAGTTATTGCATGTCATGCCTGCAAAAGAAAAGAATCCTCCTGATAAGAAAGAGTATGTAGTATCTGAGCATTTTTGTCTCTTATTTCATAATCTTTCATTGCTCATAGACTCTCCAGTTTCATTGCCTATAAAAAAGGAACTAATGTTTTTACATGCTTTTTGTTAATTCTTGGGAGTAGCCTAAGGAATAAGGAGTTCATTTGACGGCGCTTCTTGTCTACATGACCAGCAATTTTACCCTACAATCTTCAAAGATATTTAAACAGCAGAGACATCTGAAGTTAGTGGAAATACACAAGGGTGGAATAGTTTATTCATACAACATTATACAGTAAGACTGTAGGCGTTATTTGTATAAGAAAAACCATTTTCGTAATCTAAAGGCTTTAGGTAGATTGAGATGAAATCCAATGATTTAGGTACAGATTTTAGCTTTAAGGCCTCTGCTTGAAGTGGTTGGTATGGTTAGGCATAAAGTATATTTCCATCACCTTGAAATTGGTTCGTCATAAATATGTTGCCCGTTATGCTATATATACATCACGACTTACAGATATGTTTACCAGCAAATAATGTGATAAGATTTGATTGAGTCAAATTCATTAACCAAATAAAAAGAAGAACCCCCCCTTCCTTTCGATACATCATCAATTTGTAAAAGATTATGTAAATGATGATGTACAACAATCATTTTTCTTATGCTGCAATTCCCTGCGATAGTAAGAAATTTGTTTTCAGATTTAGCCATGGGAAAAATGCTTGAAATTTAAATAAACACTGGAGTATCGAATAGGATTACTGATAGCTTGGAAAAAAATTGTTGAGTAGATCCTAGAGATATATTTTATTGTTAAAAAAACTTATGTGCCTAAAGCTAACTGCTGGAAAAATAAAAATAAAAAAAGGAGGGATGGAAATGTTTCAAGTTGCTCATACATGACACATTTCAATCGGTTCTGTGTTATTCAGGGAAAAACTCTCGCTGGCAATTAGTTGGTCAGTTAGTAAGTGATTTTTAGATTTTATGTCATTGGTTACAGTTTTAATTGTGTTTGCCAACTAGCCCAAGTTGTCCAATTACAATATCTTTATAGAATAATGCTCGTTGGATATACTCAAAGACAGGAATGAAGGTGACATGGTGGTGTGATAGACAATGATTGAGTGTTGTGTTTTTTTCTTTCAAATTGTCCAATCATGCGTCAACACATGTCCTCCCTGTTTTTTAACATATCATTGAGGCTATTTGTATAGCATGCTTGATCATTATAATGGAATGTACTTCATGGGAAAAAATCTTCTTCTTCTCTCTCCTGAGTTTCTTTCTCTGTTTTATTATTTAACTTCTAATATTGGTCCTGAAATTAACTGGTTCCAGATGATCTAAAAATTTCCCAGAAGAATTGGACCCTAGCATACTCCTTAATGGAGAAGTAATCTGAAAATAATACTGGCATAAAATAAATAACCATACAAAGATTTGTGTTGCCCATATTAATAAATTTGTCATTTTTAAATGGAACATTCTTAATATAATATTAGAGCATATTAAGCACAAGCAAGCACACGAATTTCAAAAATAATCTTCTCAAACGAATTACCATCTTATATGGACATGTTAAGAAATAAATTCTACATGGGCTAAGTACTAAAATATAAATTAACGTATAAGGGGCTTGAGCTACTTTTCTTAATTAAAAAGGGTAATCTTTTACGATAAAACTACTAGTCTTATTACGAGATGCTAAATGAAACCACTCGTGTATCCTAACTAGGAATGGGGCAACGTGTTGGGTCGGTTCAGTTCGGTTCGATTCGATTTTTGCCCAAACCCAACCCAACCCAACCCGAATTTATCGATTTTGGGCTATTTTCTAAATTGAACCACCTAGACCATTCACATTAACCGACCCGGCCGAACCCGAGACGGTTTGGGCCGGGTCAACAATAATTCAAAATCGTTTGTAGTACTTCGACCACAAGATAATCCCAAACCCAACAACTACGGCTACCGTGTTTGTACCTTCATTTTCCCTGCTGATGAGAAAGGTGCACATATTGAATATACAACGTTGGTTGCAAGAAGAACCTTGAGGGAAGTTCTCATATAGTAAAACTTTCGTGAGACAGTGATAACATTTAGAGGGTAATAGCCATTCGCATATGCCTGATTTGGATATGCTCCTGCTTCCAATAGTAGCTTCACAGCATCAATGACATTCATGGATCTACCGAATGCCGCACAGTGATTCGCAATTGTCTTGTCAATGCCACATGATCGATTCACATCAATTTCAGGTAAAGAAATTATCAGTTTCAAAACATCAATGCTACCATAAGTGTCAGCCATCATCAATGGAGTTCTACGCAGAAGAACCATTTGCCTTGATCCCATTTGATTTTGCTGCAGCTATGAACTAGGACAAAGTCCGAGTCCAAGTATTGGCAGTAGAAGAAGAGCAGGAAAAAGTGAAGAACAGTGGTCGTAGGAAAAGCAAAGGTTCATGCTTGCAAATGACAAGGATATAGTTTTAGATTTGATATTGGGTCGGGTCGGGTCGGTTTAAGCGGGTTTAGACTCGAACCGATTGACCCAAATAATTTTATAATTGTTTTTGAAACCGACCCAACCCGTTTTTATTTTAAACCGACGTAACCCGAACCTGATTCGAATTGGATTGGATCGGGTTTGTGGTTTTCGATTTATGGGTCCAACCCTAATCCTAACTATCGAAAAAATATTAGCGTTTGCATTTCATCTTCAATATTTATCTTCAGATTTAAGGGAATAATACATAAATCCTACATATTAAAATTACATTTCAAAACTAACAAATTTGTTAAATTATTTCAAAATTCAGGTGTTAATTCCAATTAAATATGTATATATATATTATATAATTAATTATCCATACCCCATCCCAACCTGACAATTTTTTTTTCTTCAGAAATTTCAAATAAGAAATTCACACCCCGGACCCACCCAGCACCCCCACCCCCCAAAAATTTTCAGAAATTCAAATATGAAAATCACCCCACCCCACCCCACCCCACCCTTCAAAAAAATTTCAAATATTAAAAACTAAAAATCACCCCAACACAGAATTTGTCACAACCAGTCACAGCATGTCACAATTAATACTGAATCAGTCACAATTAAGCATGGAGACACGCATGTGTCTCCGTGTCTATATGCGGCACGAAGACACAGGTCGTGTTTCTGTTAACAACCAGTAACAACCAGTCACAATCGGTCATAATTAATATAGAATTGGTCACAACCAGTCACAATCGATCACAATTAAGCACGAGACACGGCCTCCGTGTGACATGGAGACGGGCGTGTCTCCATGTGACACGAGTTGTGTCTCCGTTAACAACCAGTCACAATTAACACAGAATTTGTCACAACTAGTCACAATAAACACAAATTTAGAGCAACACCATCAAGAAAATCAGGAAGACCAACTTCGATCAAACATAGACAAAATGTGGTAGCATACAATTAGGGATTATGCTACGAAGTATTGCAATAACTCAACACATTGAAGTCGAAATATTATAACTAAAATTACAAATGAAGTATTCGAATAACTCAACACCATTGAAGCTATAGAAGATACGGAAATTGTTTACAAATTTTTTAATACAATTGATTCATCCATAGTTATAATCATTACTCTCAAAATCATAAGCTTGCTCAACATGCTGCCAATAGCTCTCCAGTTTCACAATTAGAGGCACTTGATGATTTTACCGTGGGTAGGTCCCGTATCAATGCTCCGGTGGAATCAAAGCAGTCGATCTAGAAGATGAATTAGAAGTAAAGACAACTCACAAACACCGTCATCGCCTGCAACACAACTCACCAAAACCGCTACAACCTGCCCACCATTATCGCCGCCGACCACCTCCAACAAATTTTCAACTTCAAATCCACCAACACCACCACCTCGTTACCACAACCGCAAACAAAACCACTGCCACCACTGCACCAGCAAGATCCAACACAGTCGCTCAAACATCAGATCGTCTCCCAAAAAATCAACAAAATCGCTACCCAAAGATCAATAAATCGCCGCCCAACCACCAACAGTACCACCGCCACCACACATCGTCGCTGCTCCCATCCCACAATCGCCAGCTCCAACCACCTCCACCTTTGCCTACAACTCTACTCAACCACAACTGCACCACCACCACCTACACTCGCAGCCACCACCATCTGCAACAATAACCATTACCAACGCCTACTAAAATAAACCATATCTTCCACCTCTACCACACCATACGACACCACATCCACCAACAAAATCCCCAAACCTGCCACCACCATCTATACTTTCAATACACTACAAATAAGCCTTCAACTCCAGCCAACACAAAATCAGAAAAAGAAAGAATAATAGAAAACCTAATTTTTGCAACAATCACGACAAACTGCAACGGCGCAAGGCCATCAACACCACACCACTGGGTCGCTGCCTTTTCGTGCGTGCGACGCCACTCATTACCACTGCGCACCAACTACAGCGGCACGAGGTGCCTACTACACCTGTCACCAGAGATCGATACTGCCTCCACCAAATCAGTCGCGCCACCAAATCGCCCCCGCATCCAGAGATCCATATTGTCTCCGCCTATCCAGCCGCTACGTACAACGGCGTGAGCACCTTCGTAGCAGCATCTGCATTAGCATCATTGTCGCCACAATGGAGCTCCCCTTTCCGGTGTGTGTGTGTGTGTGTGAGAGAGAGAGAGAGAGAGAGAGAGAGAGAGAGAGAGAGAGAGAGAAATGTACGAAGGATAGAAATTTAGGGATTTGTGGGAGTTGGAATGATTTATCTATTTTAATTTTATATTTTAAAAATTAAATTTTTAAAATTTTAATTATCATCTAGTTTTTGAAAAAAAAAATCTTATGAACCTGAATTTTGAAATTGAAAGTTCAAAATTCTGGTTGGGTGTAATTTCCTCCAGATTTAACTGATTCACTAAGCTCTAGAACTCCCTAGTACGCTCTATCATACTTGCCATGTGTTTCAAATTCACCAGTCTTCTTATGATTGTAGGCTGTAGCTTTCTATCTGTGTTCTTTTTGTACGTGGTCTGTAAGTTTTTCAATATAAAATTTTGGACAATGCTACACTCACACACTCTTTTACAAAATTTTTGACATAATGACACTTGGCGCCCCCTATTGGAGGGGTGGTGTCGATTATGTCAAAGATTTTGTAAATTATTTTGTACGTTTAGATTAATCCTAAAATTTTAGTTTCTTTAGCTATACGATGAAAAATACTCTAATCAACTCGCGGTCTTATTATAGGAGCACTTTTCATATTAATAAATATTTTAGATTCTTTCATTAAATTATTTTGGCTTTACCACCTTTAACCAATCGAAACTTATCTTTACAGATTAGTAATTTAGTAATTTGACCTGTACTTATTTTCTCATGGAGAGATTGATAAATTTTCCTAATTCTGCCAGATTTTGGTGCGGTAGGCCAACGTTGTTTACTGAGAAGAGGAAAAGGAGAGAAAAACAGAACAGCTATCTCAATAGTGATTATAAAGAAATGAATAGTACAAAGAATTGGGTCTGAGACTCGCATTAAACTAATCAATCATCTATTATAGCAGATATCATAACCAATAACCAGTAATAGAATGGAGGAGAGAAACAGCATACAGTCCTCCACTTATTTCATGTGCAACAAGAATAAATATGACAATAATACACAATAGAAATAAAAATGAAAAAGAAATATATGACATCCTGGAAGCTGGATGGGCATAACATGAAGAATAAATAACATTTAAAGCCTAAATCTGAATTTGCAGTTACTCTCTCTGATTCTAATTACATTATCTGTAGATAAAGTGTCTACCACCAGCCTGCATCTCACCAAGAACTTCCATTTCATCAGTTTCAGTTTTCCAAGCTTCAGCCTCACCGGAACCTTGGCTCGAAGCCTCAAAGGAATATTTCCCGTCTGCTGTTGCGCCTGCAACGACTCAAGTAATCCGTTTCCATCCCGTGTCTGTCCCGTTAAGGTAAGGTTCAACAAGGTGGTATTTCGGTGGCCCTGGTAAAACTTTGGCAATGAGCCTTCACAAAGTTTTGTTCCAGTGTACCATACACTAAGATGGCTTCCACCTTCATAGTATATACCTATCCTTTTGTTAGGATTTCTTGCAGTGATATTGACGTTGAACGTCGCAGAAAGGCTGTTATCATTGCCGAGATTGAATTGAGTTATTCTCATGGCATCTACTGAGTATTTTGGTATTTTTGGTTGGAATACGAAGTATATGATTGCAGCCAAAATGCCAAGGATCAGTATTTGTAGTAGGAGAAGGGCTATGGTCCAGCACAAGCACTTTCTACAGCAACTTCTCCTTCGTGGTGGTTTTAAGGGTGCATACGGGATAGTCCTGTGGAATGGTGGATATTGTTCCGTGGGATTGCCTTTATCTGATCGGGAAGAACCTCGGGGCACCAGCGGAGCAGTGGGGGTCTGCGGTGCTGCCGCCTCGGGGTCCTGAACTGGATGGATTCTTTGATGATCTGCCATTGAGAGTAAGTTCAGAAATGTTCACTACAAGACGAAGAGGGCGTTCCAATTAGAAAAACTAGACAGAATCCCTCTTGCTTTCTTCTCTAACTGGACCAAACATTTGGTTTATATAAAGCAGGCTCGGAAGAGATTTTTACAAGCAGTATCTGCGTGTACACATAAAAGTCAGATTATTGGTTTCGTTGAAGTTCCTTTATTTTGACCTTTTCATATATTTTAACAGGTGAAGAGCCTCCACCCACCCCGCGTTGGATATTTTTTAAGATGTGGGCATTCACATTCATCACATACGTCTAAAATTGGGAATATTTTAAAACACCCAATGCCTTGAAGGTCAAATAAAGACGCGTGTGCTTGCTTATTTTTCTTTCTTCTTTACCAATTTTCAAATCTCTTTTAGATATAGTGATATACACGTTTTCAAGATCAAGACTCTAAAATATAATTGACCAGTTTGGGGCCGTTAGATTTATAAGTTATTTTCCAGACTCTCTTTATCAATCACACATTCTCCAATAAAATAATATTATACATAAATCAAAATATTTTTTTTTCTTTTTTAATTGCGCATTCTTTTAAAAAACAATATTCTAAAAAATATAATCTCAAATAATGGGAGTCATATGGAGACTAAATGGTTTGAAATTCGTTTTGTTAAGTCCTCGTTTGATGGTCATTATTTTGAGTAGAGTTTTGAATAGTAACTTTTTGTAGAATGTGTGATGAAAAAAATTTGAATTTACGTGTAAAATACTTTTATTGTGTAAATATGTGGTTGAAAATGAGTGTAAAAGTTAAATAATTTTGAAATAATGATTGTCAAGCTTAATGTTGCTTGAAGCATTCATCCGTTACATAATTGGTATATTGAATTGTTTGTTAAATTAATCAACATGTATCAACATATGTTATATTTAATTTAATTCTTCATATTAAGAGCATGTTAGAGCCCCATTTTTTGTTGTAAAATGTATTTTGAAATAGTAAATTGATGAATAATGTGTGATTAAAAAATAATAAAAGGTTTTGAATTTACTTGTAATATTATTTAATTGAAAAATATGTGATTGAAAGAAAGGCAAGATAATGTATTTTGAGAAAATGGAGATCGAACAACGACTAAATAAAAGTTAATGTTTTTTCAATGTCTAGTGGAGTGTTTATCTGGTGACAATGGGCCCGTTCAATAGAGATTTAAATCGGATTAAAGTTGTAAAACTAGTTGTTATTGTTGACTTTTATTAGACGAGTGGGACTCAACAATGACCATATTTTCAATTTTAATTGAATTTTAATCCTTATCGAATGGGACCAATATTTAAAGTGCAAGAAATAAATAACAAAGACTTTTTGGATAAAGCTATGTACAGTGCCACCCCTTTTTCCTATTTAACATTTTGAAAATTGAGTAATTTATTTGATTTTCTTTAATATTAGTTAGAAGGTTCCAATTTTCGAGCAGTTAATATGTCATTTGACTCGTTTCAGGTGTGTGAATTGAGGTTAGGACAAAATATTTTCATGCGTAGAAATTGTTGTTTGTGTGTTAGAGAAGTTGTTGACTTTCAAGGCATTTGCTGGTTGCCGCCTGCTATAATCATTCGCTAATTTTGAATTTTGTGTGTGATTTTGACAGAATAGACGTTATTCGTGAACACTACTTATATTGTTTCGTAATTTGATACATAAGTTAATAAAAAATTATCAAATTAATATATTAAATCACAAACTGACACATTTATAACACGCAAAAGGACTATCGATAGTGTTCACTGCGAATAACAAATTACGCGTAAACTTAGGCGATGAAAGTTTGACCTTTATCAAGTGAGGTGTTCATGATGATATGTCTGGGGTTTGCTGGAATGTATTTTAAAATATTAAATTTTTCTAAGAAAATATGAGATTAGAAAATAAGAAAAAAAAATATTTAAGTTGACGCGTAACGTTATTTTATTAAAAAATGTGTGGTAGAAAATAAATTTCGAAGAAAATGAATTTTTTTTTTTTTTTAATGGAGTCCAAACAAGAGTTAAAATCGTTTTGCTATACTTTTTTTATAAACTACATTGTTTCTATCACGATTAATTATATTGGTTGGTTGTGATGTTTAAACAATTTATTGTTTTATTTTACTATCTATGACCAAGTCAATCATTTATTTAAGCAGATGGGGAAGACATGTGTACAAGCATTAAGTGATAAAAGAGATGAAAAAAAAATTTAAAGAAACGCAAAAAATAATTTTTCCACGTCGTTAATGTTACAGACTTCTATTGCTTTTAGGAATGAATCAAGGTAGTAGCTATAGGCAATGTTTCAAAAAACGACCCGGTAATCGACCCGAAAAAGAGAAGGAATTAAGAGTCAAAAGGTTGAACTAGAATCGAACTGGTGATTTTTAAAAAAATTAAAAAATATACACTTACAAAAATTTTAAAATATATATACATGTACATAGGTTGAACCTGTTAAACAGAGAACTGGTCACGAATTTTTCAAAAACTGATCGGTTCAATAGAATTTATGACACGTTTTTAATTAGAGGTTTTATAAGCTTAATCGGACCAATTTTGACCCCTTCCCAATTTTTCCTATTATATGTGTTAATGGGTTAGTTGTTCTATTCGAATCGTCAATGTCGTAAATTACGTCTCAAATCGAGGTTAATCTATTTTTTTATTTTATTTTTTAAAAGATTACACAATTTTATTATATATTTTTTTTTATATTTGGAGACTGAGAAGAACTTATATTGTAATTTTATGTTTTTGAAGATCATGGCTCTCTTCGAACGAGTTTACTTTTTTTTTTTTTTTTTTTTTTTTTTCTGGCAATGATTTTTATTTTTGTATTATGGAGGTAAAGTTTGACAAATTCTCGTAAAAGAATAAAATTTATCGATGTATAAATTTTTTTTGAACGGAACAAAATGGACTTTTAAATAGACAACATTGTTTGTTGTGGGGAATTTATTGACGACACTTTTAATAAAAATTAATGAAATGTATGATCAGGGGCGGACGCAGAAGATAAAAGTTAGGGGGGCACACTCGAACTTGCAAAGAAGTTGGGATAAATTTTACACTCGAAAATTTACGTAAAAAAAAATCATATCCCATGTAATTTTGCATTCGAAAATTTACATGGGATATGAGTTTTTCGGATGTAAAATTTCGAAAATATTTTATGTCATATTTCATATAAAGTTTCCTAATAAAATGGTGAAAATTACATTGAGGTGTATCACAAAAATAGTAAATATTAATGAAATAATTGATTTTTTTTGAAAACAATGCGAGTTAGACGTTTTTCTTTAAGACTCACGTTTAACGTATTTTTAACTATTTTCGATATCTATTTGAACTATTCGATATACCCATAATGTAGTTATCGAAATAAGCTTTGAGATTACATAAACAATTTGTAGATTTGATTAACGTACAATCGTCAGTGAATTTTTAACATTAACATGTTATCGAAATTCAAATTTATTGTGATTTTGCCCCTATTTGGTAGAAATTAAAATCAAATTTGTAGTAAATTTTGATAAAAGTTAAAACAATTATGGATTCTATGAAATATATTATTAAAATTTATTGTTAACTTTGATTTAGATTAAAATTTAGATTTCAATCGATACCAAACATGAACTTTACAAAAAAAAAAAAAAAAACCTAGTGGGGCACGTGCCCCACTAAGCCCCATTGTAGGTCCGCCCAGTGTGTATGATTGAAAAGCTGATATAATTTATGTGATTAAAATTAAAATTTAACAAATTGAAAAGTTTATAAAATTTTAGCAAAGACATCAAATAAGTATTAAAGTTATAAAAAGAAAAAAATGCTCAAACAAAGTTAATAAAAAAAAAAAAGAGAAACATATTTTCAATTACTACTCTTGTTAGAGACTTAGAGATGAGAAAGTAGACCCGCTTACACAAGAACTGGACTGGTCTAAGCTATCTGGGTTGCTAGTGATTGATTCTTAGGCCCAATAAATAATAGGCCATCTGCCCTCTTGTTTTCAACTGGAATAACTCAGATTGGAGTCTTTGGACTTACGTAGCCCATATTTGGGCTCCATTTTTATAAAAATACATTTTTCAAAACTTATTTTTAACGATAAATTTACATATAAAATAATATTACACGTAAATTTAAGATTTTGTGTAACCAGAATAATCAAGCAGTTGAGACAAAGGCCTAATAATGGCAAAGTTTTATTAGGTTTTACCTGAATTCGAGTCTTTTTGAGTTAAAGGTAATTCGAAATAATAATAATAATAATAATAATAACAATTCTTAAAATATTTTTTTTAAAAAAAGGCAACACGCGTGGTCTGGTTGTCAAGAGAAAGCGATGTGAATAAAGCTCTCCAAGCATGTCTAATGTTGTCCCCAGCCAATACTAATGCAGTTAAGTAATCGAAGAAGCCAAAATCCTCCTAAAATGGCCAACAATATGAAAAATACTCGTAGAAAAGCATGGGAGCTCATAAAATAGCAATTATTCATGTTTTCCTCATAAAGAACAAAAGAAGGACAACAAAATGAATAGGACAAGATCGAACGATTACTACATTTTTAAGCAACATAGGTCTAGGCAACCTGACTTCCCACAAGGCCAGTGGGAAGACAACACCGAATTAGACGAGAACATAAAGAAAATACTTTTTTTCAATTGACTTTGATTTGTTGGATATCCTCCTCAACTCTCAAGTTCCGATGATAATGATAGGAATTGGAATAAGAATACCCAGAAATGTTAGTAGGAGATAAGTGTATTTTATACATATATATGGACCATTAAATGAGACCAATTCTTGTAAATTTGAATGAATTAGATTAATTATATTTTAATTTTGTTTGTTAAGAAGAAAGAAACAAAAATAAATGGAATTGGAAGAAAGAAATGAAAAACGGGTGAAAAGGTAGAAATCTAAACTTTAGGGACCAAATTGTAAGTTTTCAATATGTGAATCGGACTTCATATCAATGATTGGAAAATTCTTGGATTCAATTGGAAGCAACTGAGAGTTGAAGGATTAATTTTTCATGAAGAAGGGAGTAAAATTGCATCTTGGAAAAAAGTGGGTACTAAATTCCAAAATAATTTAAATCAAATAGGAATTATGTGGAAGAATGAAAATTGCCAAGTATGCCCCCGAAATTTATCCCGACGCGCAATTGGAACCATGAAGCTGGATTACAGAGAGCCATTTACATCAATGGCGCGTACGCAGATCGATATACAGCGCCCACACATCAGTGGAAAGAGTAATGCTACAATTACAGAAGTGGAGCTCTGATTACACACAAAGGGGGCGGGAAAAAATTTGAACCTAATTTTAATTAGGTGGGTTCCGCGGGACCCACCTCGTGTAAGAGTCGATAAGAGTTCTGTGAACTGAGCCTCTGTACATTTGGCTTAATCCTAGTTGGAAAAACTCGGGACCAATTGCAATTCCGTTTTTGAGAATTTGAAGAACAACGATTGAATCAATAATTTGTTACTTATGTGATAATTATTTTCATGTGTTCATATGTTAATGCACACTGCATATTGTTACACTCGTTCGTTCCAAAGCAAACATTACAGCATATTTTGTAATGATTTGCATTTGAAATCTTAGCAAACTTAGTATAATGAAAAAATAAATTTTAATTTTTGGGTTCACAACCTGAATAATTTTGCAATAATCTTCTTTATTTATATGCTAATTGCAATAGATAATAGTTCGTGGATTTAGTGCATGGAGGATATGTTTTGAAATTTGAATTTGAAATCAGGAGAATTTTTCGGAATGAAACGGTTTTGAAAGGAAATATCTCATGAAAATTGAAATATCAAGATTTGTTCGGTATATTTAAAATATTTGTCTCAACCAAAAAATTAATAGTCCTCTCAAATCTCATTTTTTAATTGATAGATACGATGACTAATCTACGTGTGTAAATTTCCTCTTATAGATATTGTCCTTTTATTTTTTCAGATTAGAACACAAACTTCTTTGATGGCCACATACTACTATTGGCCACCAAACTTCCTTGCGAGGCACATACTATTGCTACATACTACTACTTCTAGTCATTAGATGTTATATACACACTCATAACTCACACAACACACCTCAGTTCGCAATTATTTTGTTATGTATAGACTACAACTTCACATCATACTATAGCTGATCCAATTAAATTAATTTCTCCACTTTGTAATGAATCGTTGTGCATAAATCATAACATCAAGCGCAACACGAAAATTAATACAATCGCAATCGCAACACAAATATTTATATGCTGGTTATAAGTTTATATGGTTATAATGATGTGTTTCTACTGACATTAAATAAAAAAATTTGCCCGAACATATCCCTTGTGTTTGTGTAGACATATCGGTCGCACAGATGATCGTGGGAGAGACAGATTAACTCCTTTGCACATTTTTAAAATGAATAGTGTTATTCATAATGTGGCAGCTTGTTATTTGATGTATTAATGTGGTAGTTTTTTATTGTCTAATCTATCAAATAATAAACTGACAAATGTATCGTATGATAACCATCAATAGTCCTCACTATGAATATAATTACTCATTTAAAATAGACCAGACAAAGGTAAACGTGCATTGCACATTATTATAAAATTCATTATAACCCGAGACGAATGTCGTGGGAGACTGTGTCAAGCTGAAGCTCGGTCCAGTTTATAAGTATTGTAAAAGTAATATATGATTGTGTGTGCATTTAAAAAACAATTTTAAAAAATTCTTTTTGTGAAATGAACTTTTTAATTATTAAGAATATCTTTGTACACTATATTTTTTGTATAATTATTAGTATCTGACTTAACTAAAACCTTTGTAGTTGTCATAGAAATTTCCCTTGAAAGTGCCATATATAACTGTCCGTGCGAGAATATATGTTGTGGAAGATATATTCTGACACGAGGTATTCTTTGTCCTTGAGCCTTGTTGATTGTCATTGCAAAACAGAGACTAACAGGAAACTATTTTCGTATGAATTTGAACGGATATCCTTCATCATTTGCATAACTCAATGGTATACGCGGAATGAATACATGTTTGCTAGAGTGTTGTCCAATAGTTACCTCTGCATGGATAACATGTCTACTGAATTGACGACAAACCATTCTACTCCCATTGCAGAGACCATTTGAAGGATCTATATTCCTCGAGTGCATTATCGGACAATTTATTTTCAACAATAATCGATGAGGTAGAACTCCATTTGGAAGTAATGTGTGGAGAAGACTCTTATTGATAGTAAGTATTTGTGTCATCTACCGCTACATCATAATGATAAACTCTTTAGTTTCACTTGGGAAAAGATCAATCATACTTTCATTTATTAGATCAATATTTTCATTTGTAGTGGAAAGAATTGCTCTGTGTTATATATATTCTGATGATTCTACATTATTTGCTAGTTCTGAGAAAACGGTGTTTATTAAATTGAGCTCTGGAGAGTTTTTGTTGTTAGAAGAAAGTACTATGTCTTTTGGAAGTAAGACAAAGTCTTCTCCTGTAGTTGGTTCTAGTCCATTGCCGATGTTGATCAAATATCCACGAATTGATGATCATTTTGGGCTCTTATACTCTTCCTCAATTGTAGTTTCTACAATTTTTCCCAGAGATATGATCGTACCAAACTTTCATTAACTATTTGTTGTCTTGTTGCTCGAGGGACAAATGGAAGAATTTGGCAAAAATCTCCCCCAAATATCATTACTTTACTCCCAAACGGTTCAATAATTGTTCATGATATATTGAAAAGTTCTGTCAACATCCTCAATTGTTGCTCTCTTTGCCATTGGAGCTTCATCTCATATAATGAGTGATGTTTGTCGAATAAGTTCGGCTCAACTGCTTTGCTTTGATAAATAGCATATTGATTATTCGTTTGCTTGCGATGGAATGTTAAATCTTGAATGAGGTGTTCGGTCTCCAGGCATCATTGAAGCAACAACTCCATAAGTTGCAATTGCAAGTGCTATCATACCGCGTGATCTTATTTCAACAAGTAATGCAAGATATAGAACTGTTTTGCTAGTTCATCCGCGCCCATCAACAAAGAAAACCCCACCTTTTTATTGTTTACTCAATCAAGTATGAAATCATAGGCTCTTCTTTGATCATGATTTAGATAACGTGATGTTTATGTGTCTTCAATTGATCTTTAATCTAATATGTCCTTTGTTTTGAGAGAATTTGTATCTGTGTAAGACATCACCTAGTTGAAGCAAGTCATATGCGTTGATATTTCTTCCCATGGACTAAAGGAATGATTGAATATCTTGAAGTGTACGTTGAAGCTGTAACTGTAATGAATCTTGATCTTGTTTTCTGAAATCTTCAGACATATGTTCAAAGTAAAGATCCCATAAATTTCTAATATGAGTAGGTTCACATTAAGTCAACATTGTAGCAAATAGTCTTCTAAATGTTCGAGGCATCTCAAAAGTAGCAACTTCATCTAAGCATACAATGATACTTTGATCGGACTCAAGAAGTCCTCAAGAACTTGGGAGATCTGAGGCTGTCCGTTTGTGGAAGAGAAAAATTCAAAAAAAAAAAATGAATTTTTTTAGGATGACAGTTTAAGGAATTTGGATTCAATTTCAAAGTATTTCTATACTTGTTTTCAATCACAATTTTTGGGTTTAATTTGTTTGCATGTTTTGTTTCCTCCACAGTACCACCTGCAAATATGTGTGCGTCTTTGTGAGAGAGAGGTGATGGGATATGTATTCCAAGACATACACATATTGATGTGAAATTCCTGTGGAGTATTGTCAGGTTTTATTCTCTACACAGAGTATTGTTCTCTAACACAATTTTAATAACATGTATTAGATAGTATATTGCCCAATCCATTGTTTATATTTTCCACAAACAATCTTAGAAAAACTTAATCGTGTCAGAATATATCAATTCACCTTAATTGGGCTGAATTTTAACTTGTATCTTGAAAGGAAGCTAAATGAATGAGTTTTTAATATGTCAGTATTTTTAATCAAGCTTTCTATTCAATGGAACATTTAAGTAGTAGAGAAAATTTATGAAGAACTTAATGTCAAAATGGAAGTATGTTCAAATGAATAAGCTTATAATATATGTAATTCAGATGCTCCAAAAATATGTTTTGGTATGCTTAAAAACTAAAACAAACTAATAAAGAGTCAAAGACTCTTGAAAAAAATAAAAAAACACAAATAGTAGAAAAGTAAAAAAAAAAAATGTAGGTCCAATGTACTTTTTAATCAAAAAAATATAGAATTGATAAATTTAATTTAAAATTGTACACGTGTTATTCTATGATGGGGTGGGCATGCCACATGGGATGATATGACCGCCCCACCCCATAATTCTTCCATCTAAATCATCATTTAAAAAAGTTGTTTTAGCATTTAGTTAATACAATCTACCTTATTTCATATTCTGGATTTGAAATAACACAACCCATAGTTTACATTATTGAGCAAAGTACCAAAATCATATAGGAATGTAGGATTTGGTACAAGTGAAAGTCATACTTTAGGCTTTGAACAACGTGCAATGAATTACTTTGGTCACCTCCAACCCACGTTCTCCGAAAAAAATCATATTTCACTTCGAGAAATTCCTCAAATAAACTTTTTAGTAAATTTCAAGATTTATAGAATATGAACCATACCTAAAAAGTGCTCATCAAAGAATAACATCACAGTGCATTGACAAGTTTAACATAGTTCTTGACTAATATCTAGCCAGGATAAAATATTCTTGACAATTATCAATTTTATAAATATTATGTAATTTGAAACTTTTCCAAGAATAATGTTATCTTGTATTACTGCTTAGCACTAATTTAGATGGTATTGTCAACATTTACATAAACTTGTAAAGCGAATTGAGTGGACGCGTCGAGTCAATTCGAGTAATGAAAACATTTTTGCACCATGCATTCTTTCCCAACCAGCACTAAATGTTTTTTTTTTTTTTTGTCTTCAAAACAAATATTGTCTTGAGTAGCAAAATTTTAACAATCGCTAAAACTGATTTTCAATACCTAGATTGAATCCGTATTTACCAAGAGCATTGAATAAACAAATATTACAAACAAATTCTTTCTTACAAATTTCAATTCCTTAAACTACATACTAAGATGGCTTTACAACAAAAGATTCTACAAAAAATGTTTCTGAACAAATGCCATTTCCATATGGAAAAATAGTATAATTTTCAACCATTCACAAGCATTTTCGTCATCAAATCATCCCAAGAGTCTATAGGTCCAGGCAAACACCAATGTAGACAATCATTTGCAGCTTCAAATGTTTATCTTTTCCGAAATATGGATGGAATTGCATGTAGACTCCCGGATGACCATCAGGTCGTAATAGAGAAACTAAGGTCATAGCTAGGGGTGGGCAAAACCCAAACCAACCCGAGAAAACCGACCAACCCGACCGGGTTGGGTCGGTTTTTTGGAATTTTTGGGCTGGTTGCGGGTTGTGGGTTGGGTAATCGGGTTGGGTTGGGTCGGGTTGCGGGTTAGCAACCCAAACCCGACCCAACCCGAAAAAAAAAAAAAACTCTACATAAAAGAAAAATCAATCCTTAAGATACCAAAAACGACACGGCTATATAATTATATGTACAAAAGAACTCGAATAGAAAAAAATGTTAGCGGATTTAAAAAATATTAACACAAAAGAACACATCTTTGTGAATATATTTTCAAAGATAATTGCCGTCAAATTGTGGGTGCAATATTGAGCAAACCCGTCTCGTGAATAAATAGTCAAACTCGTCTTTGTGAATAAATTTTTTTGAAAATGAGATAGTATTTTTTTTGTAAAAGTTACGAATGAACATATCATTGGATTGTACTATTTTATTTTTCAAGTTTATTAACATTGGATGGCTAACGGTTATATTAATGTTATTTTACATCAAAAAATTGGATGATTTTAATTTTTGTGTAATAAATTTTTCTCAAACCGACCAACCCAACCCAACCCGACCGACACATAATTGGGTTGGGTTGGGTTGGGTTTCAACATTTACATGGGTTGGGTTGGGTTGAATTTCTAACAAACCGACAATGTTGGGTTGGGTTTGGGTTGGGGCAAAAACCGACCCAACCCAACCCATGCCCACCCCTAGTCATAGCAAATAGTTTCAAAGTTAAACATTTTTCCTTTCCTATAACTGATGCTTTCTAGAATTCTTCAAGTTCGATGTTTCAAATCACCCCAACTATATCATTGATGTCGATCTTGTTGGAATTTTGTATCGAAAATTGGTTGTGACTAATTTAAGTGGAATTCGTTGTTTGGTGAATGAGAAATTAAGTCAAACTTAAACCACTTAATACTTGAAATTGTTGAAAAATCGTGTAGAATATTGTGGAATATTCTAGAGATGATGTAGATGAAAATATGTGTCTTTTCATATGGATCATGACTCTTAGAGATCATGACTTTTGGTATTATTTTTCAATAATTGTCTCTTTATGTAGAGATGTAATTGTGTCTCTTTATGGAGAGATATAAATTTCAAAAGATGTGTCTCTTGGCATGGATGTTCCAACTACTATATAAGAGATCCCACATGTTTGAATTTTATAAAGGGGAACAAACTCAATTGATAGTTCCATATCATTCCATTTCATATTTTACTTTAGTTTTGCATAAAACACTTTGTAGAAGTGATTATTTCTTGCATCAAAATCATGGTTATGGTAGAGAGAGAACTCTGTTCAAGTTCGTTGGTCTAAGTCATTTGGAGTGCTCCTATGGCTAGATGTGGTCGTTGTATCTTGGGAGATGATTGCCGAGAAACCGTTAGCACCGATGCGGGACAAATTCATCTTAAGGACAAAGTGTCAAACACTTACCTCGACCGATCGCATCACTTGCATTTCATCTTTCTCATTTGTAATTATATTGATGCTTGATTTCAGAATATGGTTAATTTGTTTTATGTGTTTTTATTGAAAGGACCGTTTGAATTAAAGAGAGGTGCGTTCAAGACTGGGAAGTGATGAATCCATATTCTTATATTCGAAGTCGGTAATTTACTAATTTGTCTTCTCAAATCAGATTTCGGTAAGTCGAATGATATTTCGATTTCACGCAAATGTTCTTGATTAATATAATATGCACATTATCGGTGTAATATCTCCAACAATCTTAAGATGAACTTCGTTGTGCATGTTAGATGTCGTTTACATGGTTCTTAACTGCATCTTAATATCTGACTTTTATATGCATGAACCTGATTGATCATCAGACTGGTTATACACATGTATAAATGGACGTTATTTCATGTGGTGTAAATTATATTTTAATGGCAAATGGTGGCTGAAAATATAATTAATGCATACGAATGATTTTTTACTTATTCTAGCTTGTGAAAATAGAAACCAAGAATATATAGTTAAATGTCGACCTTGCTGTAATATGAAACGATGGATTTAAATATTCTGGTGTGTGTTTAAGTTTATCAAGTCAGAAATCTGTATGAAAGTTTCGGTTTCACAATTCGTATTGCATATTTTCTTTTCGAAATTTGTAAACGTTGGCAGTTGGCAGTTTCATTGTTGGCACCTTCTAATCCAAAATATTTGTCTATAATTAATGACAATTGTGCCATAAGTTGCCTAAGGAATTTTAAATGGGAAGGCAGATTACCGCATACATATTTATGCCATCCATTTGTTTGTTTATAATGAAAAAGGAGTATTATATATAGGTGCAATTGTTATCAAAATGCATAGCTGCCAGGAACGTGTCTTTCCAGATTAGATTCGGACCATGAATTTGAACAAGTGCATATGATTTATAAAATGTTATTAAATGGTAGAAAGAGATTCTATTAATTATTGATTAAGTAAAATTAAATATTTTACTAGTGGAATGAATTTGAATGAATTATTTGTCCATAATTATATTCCACTTTGCCAAATTGCATATTGTGTAAATTCTCTGCATAATACAATTGTGGTGGAAAAGGGATCTATTTGGCCACAGTGACTGTTCGATGATTAATTCCACTATGCGAAGGAATCCGATGTCATTTTTTTAGTAATCTGAATTTGTGCGTTCTTTGAATAATACTTTCGGTAAACTAAATGATCAAATTCGATTGAACGTTGTTCAATTTATCGAACTAATATGACATGTTCGAGGTTTGTACCATATCAATGGTTGACCATTTGGTCTTGGAAAATTTAATTGATCGAGATTGAGATCAATGATGAATATGGAAATGTATGGATTTACTCAAAACATTGATATTCCTAGTCACAATAAGTGTTGACTAAAATGGAATAAACTTATACAATGAATGTATAAATGTTTGGAATATAGGTTGATATTCCGTGATCGTGTTGAAATTGATATTAAGCCTCCTAATCATGTGGTGGAAAATCAAGACTCTTGGTCTGATTATTTTTCCAATGAAGTATCTCTTCATAGAGATTAATTCAAAGATGTGTGTCCTCTCATTGGGTTGTTATTTGAAAACACAACTGATGGATGATTCGTTCATTAAATTTGAACATGGTAAATAAGTATTATTTAACATGA
Organism: Fraxinus excelsior; assembly: GCA_019097785.1. Lineage (NCBI taxonomy): Eukaryota > Viridiplantae > Streptophyta > Magnoliopsida > Lamiales > Oleaceae > Fraxinus > Fraxinus excelsior. The sequence goes on from CM032628.1 coordinate 12,152,676, forward strand.
AATAATATTATCTCGTGAAATGTCACAAATGTGATATATGTTGGGAGAAGTTGCAATTCTTGTGAATCAAGATGCTTAGTCTTCTTCATTGTTGAGATTTCGATTTCATGCATATTAACGACATGTTCTTGATTAATATAATACTCACATTATCGGTGTAATATCTCCAACAGATCTCACCTTCTTGAAACAGTCTCATCTTGTTACAATATCCACCTATGTTCCATTCCCCATTCTCGAAGTGATCTGGAGTTGTCGTTCTAAAGAACGCATAAGCCTTGTGCTTTGAGCTCGTGATGAATTTCTGCGTCGAGTTAGTGCTTTGTGATAGGCATAATAGAATCCTACTTGTGTTATGTTCTTCCCTTGGCAATTATGGCATCCCACAATCATGCTGTTCTCGTAGTAAATTGCAGATTTGAGAAACCACTTCCCCCTGCAACTACTACATAATTAAAGTTTTTGTATTGATTTGTTCATGTCGCATTTAACTCGTCGAGATGAAGCTAGATTATGCATGATGAAACTCCATTGATATCTTCAAATACACTTGCTTTTGTAAGAAACGTGGTCTAAACAATTGAGAGAGTCAAGCGGTGAAAGGGAAAACCCCATATTTGGCTTTTGTAATGCTCGTCATAGTATACCCCCACAGCTTGTTCCACCTGCAAGATGATAATTATATATTTAGTTCATGTTTGGCACATATTAAAAAATTTATTTTCATTCTTCTACTCATTTTCAATCACACATTTTTCAATAAAATAATATTTTTGATCACATCAATAACTTTTCTTTCTTTTTCAATCACACATTCTTCATCAGTCTACTATTTCAAAATACATTCTTCCAAAATAATGTGGCTCAAACACACCCTTAGGACAGATAAAAACAACAATCGTTTTTTCATTGCTAGATCTACTCGAAGATCTCAAAGAAGTACATCATTAACAACTACATACGATTGTAATTTTGGTCTACCGTTCCATCTTCTAACTTGCTCTACCAAAGTGGTGCTACTCTTAGTAATGGTGGCCTCTTTTGGTCTATTGGTTGACACAAATTATTTATATTCACTTGAATGTATAGCCAACGCGTTTTAGCCTTGCAACTGCATCATGGGTGGTCGGTGAGAAAATTTGTTGACCATTCATCTTCTTTCTTGGACTGTAAATAAAACTAATATGACTTTTTAATCTAGATTTTACAAACATGTAAAGATATGTAGGACATGAAATATTTATACTATGGGAGTATTTGGACCTCGAAAACAAATTAAAAATTGTTAAATATAAGGGTCATTGTGGTAGATGTATTACCTCCTTGTCAATTAGGATGATTTTCAAAAGATCAAATTTTCCATTATTGTTGGAATAAGATTCGACCAAACCTTTTCGAACAACCGTCACTTTAATAGACCATTCATTTTCATACATCGATAAATCTCTTATAACTTTTGATTCCATGATGTGGGAGAGCTAAATATCTGATACTTGAAATGTAACAACAACCAATTTTTGAAAACAATTTATGAAGTTGAGAGATGAAATCATTTTAAATCTAAAACTCATAAGAACAATCAAATAAATTCATAAACATTAAATTTAATTAATTTGTAGCAATGAATATAGAAAAAGAATAATTTCTATACATTTAGCAGAGGGTGTATACGTGACTTTGGTTACATAAATTGTGCATGCATGCATTTATTTAAGTAAATGTATTCAATATATAATTATCACAGTGCATGAACGCATTTTTAGTAAGAATTGGAATACATGAATTTAAATAATTTATTTGCTCTTAGAATAATTGAATAACACCCAAAATATATAAAGTGTACATGGAATAGCCCCAAAATTTATGAAGTATAAATAAATCTTAATTATTATTATTTATGTATGTGAATAAATAATTGAATTGTAATAGGACATGTAGGTAGTAGGGCTATAATGATCTAAAAATGGTCTAAAAATATTATAGAGTATTAGGATGAGAGAGAGAGTATTCATAGATAATCATATTTTTCCTTATAAATTCATTAAATCTCAGTCACATTCCTTATTTAATATACAGGATCTTCCTTATTTAATATATATATATGACTCCCGGGACCTAGTTCAGTGGTGCAAATGACAGGAGTAAGGTAGTCCAGTTGAGCTGGCTATTGTAGTGTGAGGGTTCGATTCTTGTCTCTAACAAGGTTTAAAATTTGACTCTTTATGAACACCAGTATGACAGCTCTTATACCCTAGCCTACTGAGACACATCTCGCGATTTACCTCCCCCATGATGCTCTAGTGTCGGGACTGTAAGGGCATCAAAGTTGAGGTTTAACCTTTATAATCATTGAATTATGACCACATTTATGCAATCTTTACCAAATCTTGATATTTATCTAAATGTAATCTTAAATTGTGATCATTATTATTTTTTTCCTAAAATAATGCACATGGACGAACTAAGTGGGTTAATTTTATAAAATAAGCGAAATAAAAATAATAAATAAACAATTGGTCTGTTAAGCCACGTAACATTAATATAATTGTGGGGGCAAAATGAAGGATATTAAAATAATTTGTATGAAAATAAAACTTTCTAAACTAAATACAAAAGTAAATGAGAAATAATGTCATTATTAATTTATGGGAAATCACATAATATTTCTTGTTTGGAGGAAGCTAAAGTTTATTTTATTGTCCTACTACGAGCACTTTCTAAAGAGCGCGTCTAGCACGCAACTTGATCTAATTATTTAGTCGTATTTTATACTTTTTAAATACTGTCTAAAATTTTAAAACGAGTATTGTGGTATGGTCTGTTGTGTACGTTAACATAATTGTGAGGGCCAAATGACGAATCATTACAAATACGTTTGCACAAATGTGTATATTCTTCTTGAATTAAGTACATTCTAATTTACACATTAGATGACATTTTATCCTATGTGAAGAAAATCTGTGCAGTGATATGATTGATGAGTTGAAAATCAAAAGTATAGATGTTGCAATGTGGAAGGAATATTGTAAAATACATACAATTATTGGAGAAAATAGTAATTTGACTCCAAAATCTTCGTATTTCATGAAATCAATTTAACAAACTGATTTATAAATAGTCGCGGCAAAAATATAGCTTGTAGACATCTGCATTTTCCATTTGCTCAAATTAAAGGGAGTAGTGCAAAGTCTCAAGACCGTCTTTAACCCTGTTTTGGATGTGGTCATTTTTAATGAAATTGTTTCATTGTTTGTTGTTGTAAAATTTGGTTCTTATTGCATTACTCCCGTGGGAGGGTTAAAATAGTTCGTAAAGTTGCATCTTTTTTAGTTTCGATTTTGTAAGACAGTGGCTTGATTGTTTTGTTTCGTGTTTTTTTGTGGATTGTTAGACTATTTGATATCACGGAGTATGAATGATGATTAAAAGAAGTAAAATTATAATTTAACTTGATTGAGAGAAGAAATTTCACTAATCTATGGACGGATTATTGAAAACCCCCCATGTAGGTTAAAATTTTGAAAACCTTAATCAGGCTATCTTTTGGTTTCTAGTCTAAATCGGGTGGAGGACTTAAAATGCAGTCAAACTCGAAAGATTGCGCAAAAGTAATCGTAAGTTAAAATACAAAAATACGTTATTATTATTATTTTGTGAAAATGACCAATTTTTTTGTATGAAAATGACCTAATTAGTAAGAGTGATCCACTAACTTCAAAAATTGAAATTGCCTTGTAGAATATCGAAATTTGGATTATTCAAGTGTGAACTCAAACCTAGAATTTTAGTGTAAATGTAGAATTGTACTATACATGTCGGATTTTATTAAAAGTATCAAATTGAAGACGAAATCTCGAATTTTTTAGAAACCTCAAGTTGCATGGATATTTTGAACTGAGAAGTTTGTCTGTGTAAGAAAATAAAAGAAATGAAGAAATGAAATGCTCTTCTAATCGAAGAGAGTTGGATAAATCTAGAACAACCTTTTTATATTAAGGAATTCTGAAAAATTGGATTTCACAAGTTTAGTTATACATCAATATATACAGTGGAGAAGAATAATCTAGAACCTGCTCTAGTGAACGGATTGGCTGAAAATCTATACACCAGAAAAATAACAAGAAAATGCTATACAATCGACATAAAACAGAAAGAGAAAATGGACTCCAATATATTCCTCCTGCAATGAGATTTATGCCCTTTGTCATCACGTTTCATCTGATCCTTTTTGTTCCTTTTGCTGATCATCAGCTTGCTGTCGACTATCCTGGCTATGCTCTCTTTGTGCTCCATATTTTAACACCCCCCGCAAGATGGAGAGTGGATATCAGCTATTCCCATCTTGATCATATGTTGATAAAATTGAGATGAACTTAATGCCTTTGTTAGAATGTCAGCAACCTAATGATCACTACTAACATGCTCAGTAACTACACTTCCTGAATTTTGTCTCTTATCACGTGACAATCTAACTCAATATGCTTAGTTCTTTCGTGGAAAACTGGGTTAGCTGCTATGTGAATAGCAAACTTGTTGTCGTAGAACAGAATGGCAGCCTGTGGATGATCAATTTTCAAGTCCTTGAACAAGTACCTAAGCCAAGTGAGCTCACAGCATGCATTTGCCATTGCCCTATACTCTGCTTCTGCCGAAGATCTGGATATTGTGCTTTGCTTCTTTGATTTCCAAGATATCAATGACCTTCCAAGCATGATGCAATATCCCGTGACACTCCTTCGTATGTCTGGACAAGCTCCCCAGTCTGAGTCACTATAGGCATTGAGCTGTAGTTCTGAATCAGTAGAGAATAATAGTCCATGTCCCGGTGCCCCTTTTATGTATCTCAACACCTTGTTGGCAGCATCAAGGTGTGAAGTGTGAGGAACACTCATGAATTGGCTCAGTAATTGTACTGAGTATGAAATGTCTGGCCTGGTAATTGCTAAGTATAACAACCTTCCAATAAGCCTCCTATACATGCTGGGATCAGGAAGTGCTTTTCCATCAGTCTTAGAAATTCTTACATTCTGATCCAAATGTATCTTTGTTGGTATACTCCCTATGGTTCCTGAATCTGATAGTATGTCCAAAGCATACTTTCATTGGCAAACATAGATTCCTTTGTCAGACCTTGCCACTTCTATTCCCAAAAAATATTTTAGTGTCCCCAAATCTTTGATTTTGAATTTCTTGTCAAGTAAAGCTTTAAGAGAGTTAATGCCATTCATATCATTGCTAGCCACAATTATATCATTTACATAGACAAGAATGAAAGTGAAAGAACCCTTATTGGATCATGTAAATAGGCTATAGTCTGCCTTTGATTGAGTAAACCCTTCTTCAATAATGGAAGTTGAAAGCTTGGAGTACCATTGCCGAGACGCTTGCTTGAGGCTATATATGCTCTTTAACAATCTGCACACCTTCAAACTTCCTGCATCAGGATGGCTAGGGGGCATTTCCATGTAAACTTCTTTGTTTAGATCCCCATGTAGGAATGCATTATTCACATCGAATTGATGCAAATGCCATCCTTTCACGATCCTTTCACGGCTGCAACAGCAAGCAAGGTCCTGACTGTCACCATTTTTGCTACAGGTAAAAAGGTCTCATGGTAGTCTAATCCCTCTTGTTGCGTGTATCCCTTCGCCACAAGCCTAGCTTTGTATCTTTCAATGCTGCCATCAGCTTTATACTTCACCTTATACACCTATTTGTACCCAATGGATTTCTTGTTGGGAGGAAGATCCGTTACAACCCAAGTATTATTCATTTCAAGGGTAGCAATTTCAGCACTCATGGCCTTACACCAGTCAGGTGAAGCTAGTGCTTCTTGGTATGTGTTAGCTCAACGTGTGTGTTTATGGAGGTTATAAGAGCTTTGTGGTTACTTGATAATCTATGGTTTGATATGGTAGCACTGAGAGGAAAGGATTTACCTGGATTGTGAAGACCTTTGTCCTTATCCAACTTCTGAGATGGATAAAATGAGGCCTGCTGACAAATGTAGTTCTCAAGATAAGTGGGAGTTCTTTTGATTCTTGAGGATCTTCGTGTTAGCTGATTGTTTAAGGAGTTGTCAAATGATTCTTATTGTGATTCCTGAGAGTTTGGTGAGGGATATGACTCTATGAGATACTTATCTGATTCATCAATTGAAGCATGATCATTTTTATTTATTATGACTTCATCAGTAATGTTTGTGGGAGAAGGAAAGACATAGTGTTCGGTTTCAGTGTATAAAGGTTCTGATGATTTCATGGTACAATTTTCAGATGTACTGCCTTCTTTGTAAGGGAATTGATCTTCATAAAACACTACATTTCTTGAGATAAAAATTTTATTGGATTCAAGATCAAGAAGTTTATATCCTTTTATCCCAAAAGGATACCCCAAAAATATGCATTTCTTGGCTCTTGGTTCAAACTTAGTTCTGTGATTAGTTAGGGTTGAGGCAAAGGCAAGGCATCCAAAAACTTTGAGATGAGAATAATCTGGCTTATGTTTGAATAAGATTTCAAAAGGGGTTTTGTTCTCAAGCAAGGGTGAAGGTGTTCTATTTATCAAATACACTGCTGTAAGGATGCAGTTATTCCAATATCTCATGGGGATAGAACTTTGTATTTTCAGGGCTCTCGCAACATTAAGTATGTGTTGATGTTTTCTCTCTACTATGGCATTTTGTTGTGGTGTTTCAACACATGTTTTTTGGTGTATAATCCCCTTCTTGTGGTAGTATTCTTTCATTTCAAATTCCTCCCCATTGTCTGTCCTAATCACCTTCACTTGTAACTGGAATTGAGTGTTAATTAGAGTACAAAACCCTTGCAAAGTGGCAGTGGCATCTGGTTTAGTTTTTAGCATATATACCCATGTACATCTACTAAAATCATCAACTATGGAAATAAAATATTTGGATCCATCATAGCTAGTTTCAGTACATGGACCCCACAAGTCACAATGTATGAGATCAAAAACTTTCTTAGATTTATGATGACTACCAAGAAAAGGTAACCTATGCATTTTAGCCATAGGAAAGACAGAACAAGGTTCTTTGGGCTTAGAAATGTAATTGATATTTAACAAATCTAATCTAGAATTGGATGGATGTCCCAGCCTGTAGTGCCAGAGATCAAAATCCTTATTGCTGCTAGAAATGGCTGCTAACTTAGATGTTCTGTTTGGTGCAGGAGGAAAAACTTCTGTTAAAGCTGAAGGAGAAACTTGAGTTTGCAACAAATGGTATAGTCCCTGCCTCACTTCACCCATTCCAGTCGTTTTCGAAGTCAAAAGGTCCTGCACAAAGCATTTTTCAGAGAAGAATATGAGGCAACATTTGGAATTTTGTGTTAACTTCCTAGCTGATATCAAATTGAATGTAAAAGATGGAACACAGAGTACATTATTCAGAATCAGATTTTCTGTGATTTTAACGGTTCTTGTGTGTGTAACGTTGACTAGATGACCATTTGGAAGGGAGACTGAATGACATACTTTGGCTGGTGGATTACTGTAAAATGATGTGCAGCAGACCATATGGTCTGTTGCACCTGTGTCAATTATCCATGGTGTGTTAGGACCATAAATGGATAGGCAGGAAGAAATACCAGAGATTTTCGAAGCTTGTGTGTCTGCAGGGGTTGTGCTGGTAAATGGCTTGTTGTTTTGTGACTGCAATAAAGCCAGAAGCTATCCATGCTACTCCTGAGTGAATGTCACCTGGTTGGTACTGTTAGTATCCCCTTGTCCCTACAAGGGAGCCATATTAGTATATGATGTTTCCTTTCCATATAATCTATGTCCAGGAGGGTACCCATGGACTTTGTAACATTTATCTACAGAGTGGCCCGTCATATGGCAATGGCTGCAGGTAGGTTTGTTGGGATTAGCCCTAGTGCACCTTTCTAGTGAATGTCCAGGCACTTTACAGAATGTGCAGTAGTATTTCCTTAGTCCCATTCCATTTTGCCTTGCTGGATTGCTGGATATTCCTCTGCTTACAAGGGCCATAGACTCAGCTACATGGGTATCCATTGAGATTTGTCTCTTTTTCTCCTCTTGCTGAATGATTGAATACACTTCATTCAGTGTAGGAAAAGGCTTGATGAACAGAACTTGGGCTTTGATTGCCTTATATGAGTCACTCAGCCCCATCAAAAACTTCATCACCCAGTCTTTTTGCTGGTTTTCAACCATAGATTTAAAACCTCCACAAGTGCAATTAGGAATGGACTCATAATTCATTAATTCATCAATGAGTGTCTTATATTTTGAGAAGTACACACTTACCACATCTTCATTTTGCATTAAAGTAGCAATAGATTGCTTCACTTCATAAATTCTTGGGGCATTTTGTTGTCCCAACTGATGCTCAAGATCTAACCATAGCTCACGAGTCGTGTCTGTATAGAGTGTTCGAGATTTGATATCAATGGACATGGTATTTTGAAGCCAGGCAATGGCAATGTCATTGCACCATAACCAGTGTTCCATCAGTAGGCCATTATTTTCTGCTGGTTCATAAAGGCTTCCATCGATGAAGCAAAGCTTGTTCTTAATCCGGAGTGCCCTCTTTATGGATCTTGCCTAAGCATAATAGTTGGTGTTGTCAAGCACATGAGTGACCAGAATTGCACCCGAGTTCTCGTTTCCCCCAATATAGTAGGGGCTGCTGGGATGAGTAGGGTCATTAAAATGAGTGTCTGGTATTGAATTGGAGTTGGCATTTTGCTCAGTGTTTGTATTGGTTGTTTCCATTGATGTGCTTTGATTATCAACCATGATTAAGGCTCTAATACCATGTAAGAAAATAAAAGAAATGAAGAAATAAAATGCTCTTCTAATCGAAGAGAGCTAGATAAAGTCAATTGAGCATTTTTGTATTAAGGAATTCTGAAAAATTGGATTTCACAAGTTTAGCTATACATCAATATATACAGTGGAGAAGAATAATCTAGAACCTGCTCTAGTGAACGGATTGGCTGAAAATCTATACACCAGAAAAATAACAAGAAAATGCTATACAGCCGACATAAAACAGAAAGAGAAAATGGACTCCAATATATTCCTCCTGCAATGACATTTATGCCCTTTGTCATCACGTTTCCTTTTGCTGATCATCAGCTTGCTGTCGGCTATCCTGGTTATGCTCTCTTTGTGCTCCATATTTTAACAGTTTGAGACGTGCATTTATAATAAGGAATTTGAAGAATCTTGAAATATTGTAAAATCTTGAATTTCATATAAACTTTAAATCGTAGAATTTTGTAGCGAATTGAATGTTTCTTTTAGAGTGTATGTATTACTTTTATAGTCTATACCCAGAATTTGGAAGTGATTTATGCAAAACGAATGAAGTTTTGGCATAGAGTGATCAAAAGAGGCCAAATGAGGATTATTTGTGAAGAGTATGTGAGAATACAACTTTAGATACACATAACGACGAATCTAGGATATTAAGTCAACTAGTGCAGTCATTGATGACCGTACTAATAAGATTGTTTATTATTATTTAATCAAATAATATTAAAAAAAATCGATCAATATATAAAATGCACTAAAATGTAAAAAAGTCGTATACATTTGAAAATATAATCCAATACAATCTAAAATAATAATAATAAATTACATATTTCAATCATATATTGGTGATCAAGTTTCGAGTTTTTACGAACTTAAACGAAACAGTTTATATGTAAATCTTGATTAAATGGTAAAAACAAGCCCGAGTTTAGGCGAAAGTCATGCATAATTTTGAAAACAATAATTTGTAGAACTAAAACTATTTTTTAGCCCCAGAAGAGAAAGTATTTGTCGAACTTTTAAAAGAATAAAGAACAACAATTAGATTATCTAAATTTGAATTTTATAAAATAAATTAATAAAACCTAACAATAAAAGTATATATATCATAGAGTAATAATTTGAGTCAATAATTTTTTTAAATAAGTTTTTTAGAAAACGAAAACTAATAGTATATAATTGTTTAGTTATTATTTATTGTATTGAAAAATTAAACAAAAAAGTAGATAAACATAGAATTTTTCCCGACGGATCCACGGGCGGCTGTGCTGACTCGCCGAGTGCTGGATCCGCCCCTGGATACACATATATCCACCAAGCGAATAATATATTATTTAATAGATGTAGAATATCAAACAAGCAATCAAACTCGAAATTTACCCAGCAAAATTGATATTTACCCAACATACTCGTTTTTTTGTTTTTGCATATTAAACTTGAATTTTTTTATAGCAAACTTGAGAATTTACCTGCTAACTCATCAGATATCTACAAAATTCGATATTTAATGGGCGAAAAACACACGGATTAAATGGTGTCCAACCTTTTCCTATAATTGACAAATGGTTCTCAAAAAATTAACATTTTACCATTTATATTCATAATGACTTCAATATACAAAAATAATTCGCATTTGTGAACAAAAATTAAATAGGAACCATTTAACAAATTAAAAAATAGAACAATATTTTTCTATGGTTTTCACGTCATTCAACAAACAACATTCACTCTCTCAGGGCTTCTCCGACATTTAGACCACCAATTTGGCTTAAAGGCTAAATTGGTGTAAACCCCCGCCCAACTTCATATCATTCATCAATATAGCATCTATCTACCTCTACCATAAATAAAAGAGTGACTTCTCCAATTACTGTTCATAAGCCGCGAGCCGAGTCGAATAACTTTTTGGCTCAGCTCAGCTTAGCTGACTTAGCCGATTTTTTTTTTTTTTTTTTACGTTTATGTAGTATTTGCGAACCGAGCCAAATGGCTTTCTGGCTCGGCTCGACTCTATGGAGCCGTTTAAGCCAATTTTTTTTTTCCAGTATTTTAAGTTACAAATATGCGTTTTAAGCGATTTAAAATTTGTTGGAAATATTGAAATGCGGCCATGATAAATATATGGTCAGTAAATTTTAAATATAAAAAATAATTTTACATTAATTGTGAAGCGTAAAGTTATGATTGTTTATGTTTCTTTTCAATCTCAACCTCATTCCAATATTTTTTTTTTGAACTTTATTTTTCCTACAACTTTTGTCGATATTTCACGATATGAATATCAATTTGGATCGATTTAAATTTTTTAGAAAAAACTTAAAATGTAATAATAATAATAAATATATTGTCGGTTAAGTTTAAATATAAAAATTATCATAATTATTAAATGTAAAATCATAATCGTTAATTTTCCGTTTTCTACCCACCCTCAACCCCCATACTGGTGTGCTATCGTATGCACCCAAAAATAGTTTTTAAACCTCTAAAACTAATGTAGTAATGGAAGTAAGGGTCGATCTCACGAAAAATGTGTAATTCAGTATTTTATATTTCGTACAATGATTGAAGGGTTTTTGTATGCAAATAATTATAAGTGACGCAATAAATAAAAATGAAAATTAAATTAACGAAAACAATCAAAAGACTAACATTTGTTCAAGTCAATATCCACCTTCGGAAATCCACAATTGATCATAGATGCAAGGATAAAACAATTCATATTTTGAATATTCACCATTGTAATTATTTTTCTATCTCTCTTTATTTTTAGTTAGTTAGAAACCATCGTTCTAATTAACCCTAATTATTAAATAATCTCAGATCGACGCTTAAGATTCAATTTAATAACAGCTTTACACAATAGAGAAATCGGTGAACTAAATAACACAAACACCAACGGTTGCATTCAATCTATTTACACATTCTTCTTAAAATTTAATAACATCTATCGTAGAAAATCATCAAATCCTAGTACTTCACAAGTTAAATGAATCAAACAATTATGGATCTGATATTTAACTTAGCGGTAGATTACAATGAATAATAAACTAGTAGTTCTCATAGCAATTAAACATAACAATCATGGAAATAAGTGCAGAAGAATATTCAATACTCAATAACATGAATTAAATTAAGAAAAACCATTTAGATATCATAATATATGGTTCCGAAGTTTTAATCTCCTTCGACCAAGTGTAAATGTTTAGTTACAATTCATAAATATAAGAGAAAAATAGAGAAAAATAAAGTTGGGAGGCGTTCTCCCCGTTCTGGTTATGTTCTAGAGTTTAAATATTGTGGCAAATTAGGTTTTCATACGTGTTTCAATCAAACAAGGAAACAAGAAAAAATTCGCGTTTTGGCTTGAGGCACGCACCTAGTAGAAACTAGGGCACGCGTCTTAACCTTTTTCCAAGCCTCAAGAGAGGCCTTTTAGGTTTGGGGCATGCGCCTCTCCTATAGGCGAGGGGGCGAGCCTCACCTGATTTTCGGCAGTCGAATATCTCTCAATATATTTGTCATAACTTTCTCTTCCAATGTCCGATTAAGGTGATTCAAGATGCTTTAGAAAGCTAACTCAAAGGGCTACAACTTTATTTCAGAAACTATCTTCGAATTAGATCGTTTTCTATGTCCAGAATCGGTCTCAATATGAAGTTGAAAATCGATGCAAAACGTTTTAGCTTGAAAGTTGATATGTGATAATGTCTTGGCTATATTTCATCCCTTTGACTCATTTCTTCGTCCAATTGACCTCAACACTCTCGAATCTTCATCCCAAGGCTAGAAACAAGTTTATAGTATTTGCTCTTTAATCCCCGAACTTCTATTTCCTTTCACTTTGGTCAATTTTCACATATTTCTTCCAAATTACGTCATATCCATAGAATTGTCACCTAAATCAAAATATGAGCATAATGAGTACATTTTGGCACAAAATAAACATACGAGAGCATAAAATAAAGATGAAAAAATATGCATTTTACATTCATATCACATACTTACACTAATTTCTCTCAATTTCATTTTTTTCAGTTTTTATCTTAAATTAAGCCAATTTTTTTAAAGTTTTCATTCAACATTTAAAGTTACAAATATGCGTTTTAAACAATTTAAATTTATTGAAAATGTTGAAGTGCGGCCATGATAAATATATGGTCGGTAAATTTTAAATATCAAAAATAATTTTACATTAATTGTGAAACGTAAAGTCGTGATTATTTATTTTTCTTTTTTATCTCAACCCCATTCCAATGTCTTTTTTTCGAACTTTATTTTTCCTACAATGTTAGATTCGATATTTCACGATATGAATATCTATTTGGATCGATTTAATGTTTTTTTAAAAAAAAACTTAAAATGTTAATAAATATATTGTTGATTAAGTTTATATATAAAAATTATCTTAAATTATTAAATGCAAAATTATAATTGTTAATTTTTATTTTCTATCCACCCTAAAAAAGCTTAAATTGTGATATGCAATGCCTCTAAAGGTTTGTACTTCAAAAAAATTGAGGAAGAAAGAAGAAACAACAATATTTTGGTAGTTTGTTAGTGTATGAGTGTTTTTAAATTTGAATTGATTTATATTGGTTGTTTATGATGAATAATTTTCCCCTTTGTTTCTAACTTCCATTTTTTTAGTTATTTATTTTTCGTTGTAATTTTAAGGTTTTCTATTGGGGAAGTTTTGCTAAATAAGACTTAATTAGCGATGTCTCCAAAAATAATCAAAAATCAGTCAATACTATTACGTAGCTAACTATAACGTGCCTCTGAGTAGTAGTGTAATAAGAAGTGTTGAACCAAATTCGGTGCAACTCTATTTATCTAGGGCAATTTTTATCCTGTTTCAAAATTTTCATCTTATATACTACAACAAACTTTAATTTCTTTTTATTATTTAATGATTTAACTTAATTTATTTTTGTTATCATTTTTTTAATTGTCGTATTAAATATAATAAAGGAAACATTGTTCATTTGTTGTAACATTTGTTGTAATGTGTTGGAAATGAATAAATAAAATCAATAATGCTACTTGTACATTAGGATTGACACTCCGGATGACACCCTCCTCTCATCGGGGGCCAGCACGTAATAAAAAAAAATGTGGACCTCCATGTGCGAGGGGTGTCAACCCTAAATGTACAAATAACATTATTGAAATAAGATAGTATGAAAATTGTACTATTTTGGTGTGAAAGTTACACCATTTTAGTGTGCCATAGATTGAAGATGGCCTTAACAACTTCTCTGCCTCCAAGAGGATACTAATTTGTTGCCCCTAAAACAAGACAACCATTTTAATAGCCGAATTGAAAATTTAGAAGAAGAAGAAGTGATGGAAGAAAAATAAAAAATGATTTGTCTGTTTGAGGTCACTTTATGTCTTTTTTCTCAAGGAAAATGAGGCAACGGAGGGGGCACAATGACATTTTTCATTGGTGAAAAGTCGACGAATGGACGATCGATATGGAGTCAAGTTGAGTTAGCGACTTAAAATCGAGGAAAGAAAATTTGGTAGGTAGTTGGGAAATGAGAAATTTAGACAGGTATATATTTTTGTCAATTTCTTGAAAAGGAGACCTGAACGCAAAACAATCGATTTGTAACTCTTTCTCATATGGTGGTTATGTACACACCAAAATTTAGTCCACATTTGGCCTTCATTATTCCAAAAATTTATTCTCATCTCTCTTATTTTCAACCATATAATCTTCTGTAAAATAATATTAACGTAAATCGAAAAATTTACCTTCTTTTTTAGCACGCATTCTCAAAAAAATATTATTCCAAAAATTATAATGTCAAATAATGGAGGTCAAACGGGGGCTTAATTATACTAATCAGAGTTGAATGTGCATTGAATGTTATTCGGGAATACTTTATAAGTGCCATAAAAGTAAAATCTGATATTAATTGGTTGGCTGGTTTTGACGAGTCTCAAACGAACTAAATAGAATAAAACTTGATAAAAGAAAATTATAGTATCAAAACTTAACTTCTATGATTTAGGTTTTTTATGATGAAATACTACAAATGGACAACTTTTTTGTACTACATTTGATATATAAGAATTAATTGCTATTACATGAATTTAACTTATTAAAATTTGTAGATACATGAATATAAATAAATTCATTTATAATAATTCTAGATTAAAGTAGATCAAGATTCATCAAATTAATATTCATTTAGTCAAGATTAATGTGAATGTTAATTAATTGAAAATTAATAACCCAATATTCATGCATGACAAGGATTTTGTAATATTTATTGAAAAACAAAAAGTAAGGTATTATTGAAATAATTCAATTACAGTATATTTAAAATCATCCAAAAAATGATTCTTACTTGATGTGATATTTTATATATTATAAATTAAAGGTCATCAGCCTTTATTCAATATCACATTTCTAATTTTCTCATCGTCATATTCTTATTTTTAAAATTTTATTAATTAAAAAATCTCGTCATTAATTATGATTCTCATTCAAAATACCGTTAATATGGTTTAAAATGAAGATCAAATATCTATCATATTTTTATTTATTTATTATGCTTATTTAAAAATACAATGGACAAATGAGTAACTTTACTTTATTTCAAAGATAATTATGGAGATATAATTCATGGTAATTTGATAAAAACAAAAACAAAAATAATAGCTCCTGTTTTGTTGGGATTGAAATCAAATTTTTAATAAATTTTGATAAAAATTGATGAAATGTGTAGTTGAAAACTTATGAATATCCTGAAATATGTGGTTAAAATTAAGTATTAACTTTGACTTAAATTAAAATATAAATTTTAATTTCTATTAAACATGAGTTAAATATTATAATTTGTAAAGATTAAGAATATTTCATTTTAATTAAAATGTAATTCAATTTTTAAAATAAACTGAATATATTTAGGGCCTACTTGAGAGTTTAAGAGTACCTGCAAAGCCTCTAATTTATTTTTCGTACGTAATATTATATGGAATGATTTTGACCATTTAATTTAATTTAATTATTATGTTGGCAAATTTAGTTTTATAAATATCTATTATATGTATATATATGTATAAACAAGTTATAAATGTATATTATATTCAATTACATGTATTAAGATGGTGTTTGGTGGGGGATTAAAATTATATTTTTAGTAGATTGTGATAAAAAAAATTTGAGATGTGTGGTTGAAAAATTGTGGGACCCATAAAAGACGTGGTTAATATTAATTATTTGACTTTTACTTGAATTAAAATCAAGTTTTAAACCGGACCTGTTGATTTAGTGGGAAAACGAGTCTAACTTTCAAGTATTTTAATCCTAATCACATTCCAAATATTCCTCCCCCACATTCTCTCTTTTTTCCCACTAAATTTTAAACTATCTAACAACTATTGAAACTCACGTGTTTTTTCAAATCTCTCTCTATACACATATCTCTTTCTATTCCTTCTTCTTTATATACTAGTCGTACACCCGTACAACGTACGAGTTTTGATATTTTTAAAGTAATATTAGTATATAATATTACTGATATTGTGAAATGTCAATAAGTTTTTATCTAATATAATAATTAGTAAAATTTAATAATGAAAAATATTATTTGATAATCCTTAAAGTTCCGAGCTTCAGTTGGTCTTTACTGAAATGGAAAATAGTTTCTATTATCTGCATAGAAATTAGTAATGTACTTTACTTAATGACAATAATAGATGAAAAATATAAAGATGAAAAAATTTATAGATATACTCATTTGTATACTAGTCGTTGCAAGTATATAGGGAGAAGTGAAAGAGGATGTCACCAAAAGTAATCGACTAAGACATTACTGATTTTATAACTAAAATATTACTTTAAGGAACAAAAAGTACTACATGGGAAACATGAAAAATGGGTCACTGAAATTTGGAGTTTGATGTTTATGAAATTTCTTACCAAGTTATTGTTTATTTGTTTATGAAATATTATGACTGAATTTTGATCATGGTACCTTCTATGAATTAATTTGTGCTCGTTAATTTCATGTGGTTGAATTAAATAAATTATGCACTGAAATAAATTATACATTAATTAAGTGTTATTTATTAATTACACTGACTTAAGGGGATAACAGTGTTAACAATCTATTTTTTTTATTAATTATGCTTTTCACTAGACGAATGATGTGTATGACTGACTGTACAATGCTTATATTGAATCAAATTAAATGGAAATTATTATTATTCACATGTCGAATTACGTCCCTAATTTTTAAATTGTAAATCAATTTTCATTTGATCCATTCAAATACGTATGGATAAATTATAGTATTGAAAAAAGTCATTATTTTTAAGAGAATAAATAAATATGAGATTTGAAAATTTTTATACACAAAATTTAGTAAATTACCGTTACATAATTTTATATATAATCGTATGCAATATTTGATTAAATTTTAATAAATCTGGGTAGCGATCAAAACTTTAAAACTTGGGTCGTTACAATACCGATTATGAGCATTGTTTAAAGTATCGATTTTGAGCGTTTATAAGTGGATCAATTTTGAATGATTTTAACGGCAATTTTTAAAACTGTCCAATCTATGATTGAGAATTTAATCATTTATTATCCATTGGTTCTGAAAGTTTTTTAATAGAATAAAATTACATATATATTTTTAAGTAATATTTTAAGTTTATTGTTTCTTATATGAGGTTTTTTTTAACTTACAAGTGATATTTTATTTATAAGTAATTTTAATGAATTTTTCTTATCTTATAATTATGATGTAATTTTTTTTTTTTGCTTATAACTAATTTTTTAGATATTTTTTTGTTTATAAATTAGTTTTGAAGAAAGAATTGGTTGGAAATAATTATTTTATGAAATGTAAAATTAAAAGAAAGTATGAAATATGACCAAACCCATCAATTTGGTGAGTTAAAAGAATTGACCAAAATTATACTATAATAATTTTTAAATCATTTAAAATTGGCGTCTGAAAAAATTAATTCCAACATTTCATATTAGGCCACTGTTTGATACACGTTATTTCAAAATTTATTTTTAACCACACATTTTTTAATAAAATAATATTTTTTATTACTTTTTAACCATATATTTTCTATCATATCACCATTTAAAATACAGTATTTACTCGATGATATCAATCAAAGGTACAAAAAAAAAAAAAAAAAAAAAAAAAGAAAAAGAGGGAGAAAAAGAAAAAGAAACTCCCACGGCCATTGGTTTTTCGAATTGGGGTGTCAAAATTGGACATTTCTCACTATTTCCTCGGTTTCTCTTCTTTCCCTCTAAAACACCATATTTCAGCAAAACTAAAGCGAAGCAGAAGCCGAAGTCAAGGAGGAATGCGAGAGTCGTCGGGCGATGAGGGCACGTCACCGTCGGCGGTCGAGTTCCCGCCGAAGGACCTTCGGTGTCAGAGGAACGACGGCAAGAAATGGCGGTGCCGCGACTGGAGGATCCACGACCAACCCTATTGCCAGAAGCACTACCTCCAGCTGTTCAAAAAGAGCGCAGTTTTGAAGCAAAATTCTTCTGTTTCTGCGTTTAGCCCTACTAGGGTTATCAAAGAGCGTTCTGGGAATTCCAAAGGCGATGCCTTTCCTGTACATAAATCGGGTAACTCGGGGTTATCTGGAAGCACTAAGAATAGGCGGGGTAGGGTCCGAGCAGAGGGTGACGAGGAATCGTCCAAGGAGGATGGGCTTCCGCTGAAAAAGCAGAGAACCCAGAAAATAGAGAGGGATATCTTTGAGGATAACGGTGATAAATATGACAAGAATGTGAAATGTGACGAGAAGGGAAAGGAGAATGATGCGGCTTTTGAGGAAGAAGTTAGTTTGGCGAAATTTTGGAAAACGAAGGGGGTAAGGACCAAAACGAGGGCGATGGACTCGAGTATTATGCTGAAAGAAGGGGCTAGTGGAAGTGAAGATGACGCGAAGGATGGGAAGAACGAGAATTTAGTAGGGAGGTGCAACAAAGAGTTGAAGAAGAGATCAGAGTTTTCTGAGAAGAAAGAGGGGTCTCGGAAGGGGAAAGATAAGGTAGAAAGTAGGGATGCTGATGAGTTGGGTCAGGATGTTGACTACGCTTTTCGAGGAATGGGTAAGAGTAGTTGTAAAAGCGAGTCTTCCCTGAAGAGCAAGGATAAGAAGTTGCAGGTGAAGAAAATGGAAGTGGAGGGAAGCGAAGAGGATAATTTGGGGGTTAGACAATTGAAGAAATCTAAGAAGAATGTTGAGATGGAGTTGGGTCTTCGGGAGAAGAATAAGGGTCTGAAAGGAAAGCCAGAGTCACTGGTGATGAAAGCAGCTAAGAACAAAGAAAGTTATTATAATGATAACTTGGACGACCAATTGAGGGTTAAACAAGTGAAGAAACCCAATAGAAATACGGAGACCGACTCAATAACTCAAGAAAAGAAGAGCAAGGGTCAGAAAACCCAAGCAAAGAAGATGGTAGGGATAAGCAAAGCTGAAAAAATTGATTCATCTGGTAGCACAGAGGATGAGACCTATAGTTTAAGAAGAAGAAAATCCCAAACAACAATAGGACCAAAACTTGATTCTAGGAGGAAGTATTATAGTGGTGTAAGCTTCCGCTGTTGGCTTATTGCATCTATTTTCCGATTCAAAGTTGTATTGCATACTTACTGTTTTGGTAAACAGGACCCTGACGATCCATTCATGATGTGTCATCAATGTATGAAGAGTGATAGGAAGGTTGTGCGGTGCCGGCAGTGCCGCCCTGACCACCCTAGACGCTACTGTCTCCCTTGTATCCAGAAATGGTATATGTTATTTGTCGACACCAATATCTGAAAAAATCACAGCTTTCTTTAATTAAATGCCACTACCTGTTGCTTGATGCATTTTAGGAAGCTATTTGCTAAGTAAACTTTGCGTGACCTTCAAAATGAAATAGACGCACGGTGCATCCCATTACATGTACCAACTTATTTGGATGTTAGTATCCTCAGGCATATATGCAATTTTGGATGCAAATGGATTTCTATTCAAATGTCATTAACAAATATCATATGGTTTTTCTCTTCTTAACATTTGGTTTAATAAATCACAATGTGGAATGAGGAGGGATAAACAATTTGAATATTGGAATTTGCAACCTTTTTTTTTTTTTTTGGTTTCTTTCTTGTTCATTTTTTCTTTCTTTCTGAAGTTACTAATGCCCTGGATTTGTTTATGCCTGTTGTGGATTGATGGTTTGCATCATGCCCTGCTGTGCATGAACACGTGCCTTGTATCTGACCAGAACATGATTTTTGTCTAGAAATTTAACTAGGTTTGTTATTGTCTTCTTTCTTTGGAAATATGATCATATGCAATGATGCTTTGTAAAGGGTAATTAGTCGATAAAGATGTTCGCACATCTCATGATGTTGTGGCAACATGCATAAATTGCCCCAACTGCTAAACTAGATGTGAATTAAGCATCTAGTCCTGATTTGCCCGAATATTTCCTTATTTTTCTTCTCCGTGTCCTCAATATAGGTATCCTGAACTATCAGAGGAAGATATAGCAAAGGCATGTCCATGTTGTCGTCAAACTTGCAACTGCAAAGATTGTTTACGTAAACATGATATACCCGAGGTTGTATTTGCATTCGTTCTTCCTGTCACATTCTGATTGTATTTTACTTTTTGAGTCTTGTTGGCTTAATGATTTTTTAATTGTTAATTTGCAGTGTGTGTATTCCGGGGGTCTAGGAGATAAGGATGAAAAGACTCGGTTCTTAAAGTATCTCCTCCATGCACTCTTCTCATTTTTGGATGAATTTAATCGTGATCAGATGGTAGAAAAGGACATGGAAGCTAAGATTCGAGGTAATCCAATATTATTTTGTACGTGTCGATTGAACTTCTTCCGAAATTTATACCATTACAAATATATCATGATTCTAATCAGTTCTACATTTTATTTGGATTCTTCCAGTGTAAACAAAAAATAAAATAGTGTTCAAACGTAAACTTAAAATGTTCAAATGATAGGTTTTTATGCGAGTCCAGCCATGTTGTTGTTGGACGAAGAAAGCCCTAATTAGGATAAAGCTGGAAGGGCACATTCAAAGCTTGAATTTAATGTGCCTGCTGGCCAGAAGTATTTAGGGAATTATTTCGCTTATGTCTAAGCTTGTATTCTTGGTTTTTGCAAAGTCACATAACGATATCCTATCTTATAGAAAAAGGTCATTTAATTTCGTCGACAATTAAATATACACGAATTGTTGCATCACCAAAGTTGGAATCCATGTCCTGTAGTGACTTAAGTCAGTTGCTTATAGTTCTAGTCCAGGATATGTTGTTTGTTCACGATTGACCTGTACTCCATTCAGGGAGAAGACTGCAAAGGGAAAAAGGAAATTGAAAAATAAGCCAAGCGCTGTAAGAAACACTAAATAATTATTCTGTATGGCTTCTTCTTTTTCTTACTTGTGAAAATAAATAAGTACTGAGTTGTCTCTATGCTTTATAAAAAATTAGATAAATATCTACTTTGCACACCAAATCTTTGTGGATATAAGGCTTTGGTGGTTTAGAACAGTACAAGTGGAGGTGTTATTTTTTGTTTGATGTGAAATAAACGGGATAAGTTGGTCTGGCACCATTTCTGTTGAGTTGCGCTGCTATGTGCGATGAAAATTTATGCCCTCGTGATAACTATGCATGCAGGATCATCGTCAACAGATATAAAAATAGAGAAAATTGAGTGTTCTCGTGACGAGCGAATGTACTGGTATGGCTTCGGCATTTGTGTGATTTAATATTTCTGCCTTTTTAAGCTTAATGTTATTATTGATCCAACGATGTGGCTTCCTTTCTTGCAGTGACAATTGCAGTACCTCTATTGCCGATTTTCACAGAAGCTGTCCAAATTGTTCATACGATCTCTGCCTGACTTGTTGTAGGGAGATTCGAGAAGGCTGTTTGAAAGGATGTGATAAAGGTGTTGTAATTCAGTATATTGATAGAGGGCAAAACTACTTTCATGGAATAGAAACTCGTACAACTTCGAAAAAGGAAACTTCTTCTATATCATGCATAGCTTCACATTCTAGGAGCGAGCAGATGCCAGTACCTGAGTGGAAGGCAAATGTATCCGGTGAGATTCCTTGCCCTCCGAAAGAGAAGGGTGGTTGTGGACATGGCACTCTGGAGCTCAAGTGCATTTTGGGTGAAAGCTGGGTTTCACAGTTAAAGAAGAAGGCTGAAAATTTAGTTGTAACATGTGGACTTGCTGATGTATCTCAAGTTCCCAAGCAATGTCCTTGTATCAAAATCAATGAGGGCATTGCCGTCAACAATGAGAAACTGCGGAAAGCTGCTTCTAGAAGAAATTCTGGTGACAATTACTTGTTCTGTCCTTCGGCTAGTGACATCCAGCTGGGGGAACTGGAGCACTTCCAGAAACACTGGATCATGGGAGAGCCAATTATTGTTAGTGATGTTCTCAAACTTACAACTGGTCTGAGTTGGGATCCAATGGTAATGTGGCGTGCATTCCGTGAAATTTCAATTAAAAGAGGTTCCTCTGACTTGATGGTGACCGCCGTAGATTGCCTAGACTCCTGTGAGGTAAGTACTTCTTAAACACCACTTTCTTTTATCCCTCTGCATTTGTAGTTCTGTAAGATGGGGCTGATATATCGGTCTTATCTCGTGTTTTATTGCACCTTTTTAAACCAAATTATCTGTTGTCTTACTGGATATTTTCTTCCCCATGCAAAGTGGGATTGAGATTATTCTCCTTGTACTGTTTCACTATCTTTTAATGAAGAAATATCATTTACGATCATTCCTAAAGTTCTCTCCTTTGGTGTACTACTTGTTCCTACACTTGTGCAAACAATTAATATTTCTGCCAAGCCCCTCTCCTTTGTTCCATTTGATCGGCTTTGTCCCAAGCACCAAGCTTAGCATAGTGTCTCCTAGATTCCCATGAGCTCAACAAATGTTATCACTTATAGCATCTTGTCTATAATTAGCTGTAGCTTAATTCTTGCTTTTTCTTTCATTGTCTCTTGATGTGGGGGGTTTTTTTTTTGTCCTAGAGTATTCTTCCATTTTAATCTCCCGGCTAGTTGTATGGATATTTTTATTTTTCAGGGTAGGTCTCTTTTAGATCGGATGGATGGATTTCTTTCTTTTGTACAAGTCTCTATACAACTTCCTTTTTTCAGTTGAGGAATATCATTGACAGTCATTTCCAAACTCTCTCTTTATCAAAATGAATGATCCCTTGATTTATTCTGAATTCTTATGTTTCTAATTATAGTGTAATACAAGAACAATGACATTGATCGTCCCTCGTAAATAGATATTGCTTCATTACCAGGATATTAATCGAAAGGAAACTTTATTGTTAAATAAATTATTGAATAGCCTATGACTAGCTTCTAATATTATTTCTTTGTGAGATGATTTGCTCCAGCTTCAATTTTCCAACTATGAACAGATTTAGTGCGATTAGTTATCAATCTTGCTAGAAATTTAAACAATTGTTGCCTGATCTGTCTTAAATTTAGATATGAGTTAAGATTTATATACTTTCTGTCAAAAACATTCATTCATTTTGTCAGTCTTGTTCATAAAATACTAAATATAATCCACTCTCTTAAAGGGTGATTGCTAAGTCTAACCCGTGATTGAAAAAAATATTATGAAGAAGAATAGAACCCTCTTGGAAGGATAATTATTGTAAGTCAAATTCAGGATTGAAAATATGTAATGAAAGAAGAAACAGAACCCTCTTAAAAGAGTCGTTTCTGTAAGTCATACCCATGATTGAAATATATTTCCACCATGTTTATTCACCTGTATGTCGATGGACTCTTGATGGTGCCTGAACTCTCAACTACAATCTCAACACATATGCTTTTCATATGTTCATAATTGTGTTGGGTTTAGATGCACTGTACTTAATTTTCTTGTACTATGAGATACTCTCATTCCTTAATAAGTCACTGAGTTGGGTCCATAAGAGATGATAATTTCTCTTGGCATTTTTTCCATAAACTTTCTCACGTAACTCTCTAGAGCTTTGAGTTGGCAGCAAGCTGCTTGAGTTTCTCCATATGAACCATTCATTTCCCGATTTGGCTGGATCTTCAATAAATATTGGTGGCTTGATCCAATAAACATCTTGGTCTACGGTTTATGATGTCAATTTTGCATAGCACTAATTACTTTTCTGCAAGGAAATAACTATTCTAGTTCTAGTTTGATTGAGTATAGCACTAAGGACCTCCATGCTACCATGTACATCACACACCATTTGGAAATTAGATGAAATCAATATCCGTAGATGCGTATAAAATTGTCTTTTGCAAGCCAAATGCTTGATTCAATGAGGGGATAACCTATCACACAAGAATATGGAAGTCTTAAGAGAACAAATGAATTGCCAAGGGCCTTTTTATTCATCTTTGCTCTTATGCTCTTTATTTGTGATTTATTTTTGTTTTTCGTTAAGCCCATTCTTGGTACCCTATTAGGTGAACTCACCCTTATTCTTACACTTCATCACTGCTATCTCAAATTTTAATTTAATCCATTACTTAACAAACTAAGACCAAAAGTTTAAATATGATGAGTTCATTTTTTCTTAATTGTGTTGTATCGGATTTGATAGCACAATTATATGGAATCATAAAATGTTGGAGACGGAAATCTAAAATGCTAAAATAAACAAACAAGATATCTCTGTTGGAACATGGTATTCGAGCAATATGAGCTATTACATTTTTCTTCTTCAAGCCTTTGATTGCCTATTATCTCTATTAATTGTTTTTTTTTTTGTCATCATGTTAGAATTTTGTGATGCTAGAATTCCTTAAACCTAAATTATGATTGCAAATTATCCTCTCATTTTAACAATCTAACTCTTAAGAGTGCTACGGAAAAAACTTAATAAAGTTTTTAGAACGATCGCCAAACTTTTCTTGAAAAGTAGAGGAAAATAGGCTATTTAGTCAGCACCGTTGGAGAATCACAGCAATTTGATCTTTCCTTTGGAACATGGGAAGCTGAAATTCAATGATTATGAGTTAGGCTACTTAATTCTATAGATCATTGTATTGGAAAACCTTTTTTCCTCCCTTCAGCCAAAGAAATTCAAGATAATATCTCAGGCTTTTTAAAAGAGGGAACACATCTCGAGTATTTTTTCACTACAACACTAAAAATTGTATGGCGAGAATTAGATCTTAGTAGCATGTAGAGATGGAATTACCGGTTGATGCAGTAAGGTTAGTCAATTTGCCTTCAACGTGTTCGGGTTTTGAATTTTTGGTTGGACTTCATCAAGATTTATACAGGGTAAAAAGGTTATATTATTGCTAAGCTTAGATTCTTTACATGAAGCATATTCTCTCGTACATGACGAGGAAAGATGCCGCACTTTTATGTTGGGAACAAACTCCAACTTGAACCAAATTTCTGCTCTAAAAGCAAGTAAAGATATCTTCAACAGACATGTTCGGTTACTAGGCAAAGGATTTGGTGAAAAGACAATCAATGGTGATTATTTCGACGAACCAAGACATTAGGGAGAACTTTTGTAAGCTATATGTGGCATATCTAGAAGTTTTGGATGAACATAATAATTAGGGTCCGTTTGATTGCAAGAATAGAATTTGGGTGGAAAGAAAATGAATTTCAGAGAATTGAATTGTCTAGAACTTGTTTTACTGAGAAATGTCAATTAATTGTGTTTGATTGGTATAATTTTCCACTTGGAAAATGTTGAAATTTTGAATTTTTTGGTGTTCGTTTGACTTTGTTTTCCATGAAAATTGTCCATTAAAGGGGATTTTTTTTCTTTTTCCAATTGGGGATATAATTTTTTTCTTTTTACAAGCTGGAAAACCATTTTCCCACAAAAGTGGGAAAACCAATTGAATGAAAATTTGGGAAAAGGGGTCACGTGGGGGGGGGGGGGGGTTTGGGCGAAAATGTTTTGCTAAGAACAATTTGGCTATCAAACAAGAAAAAAGTTGGAACTTGGAAAATAATTTTCAAGTTCCATGGAAAACCCTATCAAACAGCTCCTTAGAGTAAAATAAACTTTTGAGAAGCTACCTTTCACTTGGGAACACGTGGACCACCTGTAGAAACTGTTTGGTGCTTTGGAACTTGCTTCTTCCTATACTTATCCATGTAATACCCCCGTACAACCCCATCTAAACCATACATGCATCCTCTAGTTCTTGGATCATTGGTTAGGGGACTTTAAATCAGATGGCAAGTAAGCCATATAGTTTCCAAGCTTAAATTCGGTGGTTTGCAAAAGAAAAAGTTGAAAGGCAACTTTTGTTGTTGCTACTAATCTGAACAGTTCTTTGAACTTGTTATCTTTTCTCTGTGTACATAAAATTGGTTGTGGTCTTCTCTATATCTCCAAAGTGATACTATTTAGTTACTTTCTATATACTTTTTTTTTCCCCCCCATACATTTTCAAAAACTAGTAGGAAGAGGTTGACAATGTAGTAAGAGGGGGGGGGGGGTGGGGTGGGGTTGTAGTATCTTATTTCAAATAGTAATAAGATGCTAAGAAAGATTTTGAACTAATATGAGCATCGTGTCGGATATGTTGACATGCGATTTTTTGAAAAATGTCCAACACGGTACGTTGTTGACACGTTAATTAAAATATTATTTTCTTAACCCTCGTTTGACCACCATTTTAACAAAATAATAAATTTTGTAATAGTGATTTTTTTGGAGATTGTAAGTTTTGGATTTACTTATAAATTATTTTAATGGAAGAATATGGTTGAAAATGAGTTTGAGGAAAAATGTATTTTGGGATAATGGGGTTCAAACGGGCTTAATTTTTAATTTAATAGTCTAAAGTAATAAGTTTTTTTTTTTTTAATACTTATTGCATATAAATAAATAGTTAAATAGATTTAGCTGGATATTAATTAGGGTAAAATGATAAATCTAAATGGTATAAAATTTGCCTCCTTTTTTGATTTAGAATACCTCTCTCTTGTTTTTTGAATTAAGGGCAAGACTAATTCAATTGTTACAAAATAAAGTCAATTTCACTTTTTCGCATAAGTCATCCCAAATGACCTAAACATGCCTCTTCATTTCTACTTCAACAAATTAGGGTTGCCATTCTTCTTCCTCAACCGCTAACTAATCACGCTTACTGTTTTCAGTTCTTCCTCAACTGTCGACGGAAATGCCTAAACAGTTCTTCCTCAACCGTCGACTAAAATCGAAGCCCGAAGAGTTCTTCCACAAAACTTCAGTTTATAGCTTTGCTTTCTTCAGTTCTTCGCAAGGGATACGTTGCAAGGACCTCTGCCATGTGTCAAAGATGTAGTGATGTCTGATACATATTGGACACCGACACCAACGTTGATAGTGTGTCGGTGCTTTCAAGTTGAGATGAAAGTCTTCTGTTTAGAAACATGAAAATATGGTGAGAGAAATTTGGCTGCTTCATTTTTGACTTGGTCATCCTATTTTTGTTTCCCTCATATCTTTATAAGGCTTGTCTTTCTAAATTTCAATTTCAAGTATATGAACTATCAAGAAGTCATCTTTTACCCTTTACAATAAGAAATAACAGGTTTGAAATTCCTTTTTCCTTAGATGTATACTGATGTTTGGG
Organism: Fraxinus excelsior; assembly: GCA_019097785.1. Classification (NCBI taxonomy): domain Eukaryota; kingdom Viridiplantae; phylum Streptophyta; class Magnoliopsida; order Lamiales; family Oleaceae; genus Fraxinus; species Fraxinus excelsior. The sequence goes on from CM032628.1 coordinate 12,180,131, forward strand.
AGCCATCAAGAGGTACTTTCTATCTTATTATAAATGGTCTGTCGATGATTGAACTAGAATAATCTCTTGGATTTTACTTGATGAAAGAAAAATTTCATGCGATTGCAATTTTCCAAAGCTTTTAACAATTCATCTCCAATTTCATACAAACATAAAATAAATCTATGAAGTAGCAATTAGTAAAATAATAACTCCTTAAAATTAGTATTCACATAGTAAAATTGTTATTTTCTACTAGAAATATAAACAATCTAGTAGTCACTTGTATCATTAATACTGAAAAGATCTTATTAGTATCGTCAATGAGCATGTTTGGAACATTAACCCACGACTTATAAGCCATGGGCGTATGAAATTTCGTGGGTTGAAATATATCACATAAGTAAGGTTTATCTTCCTTTTTCCTTAATATTAATTTGCATGGGATCCACTCCCTATATATTTTTAACCAACATCTGTGTAAGACCCGTTATTTAGAAGCTATTGACTTATTTGCCAAACATGCCCAACATATCTAATTATCCTACCATCATTATTATCAATTTCTTCTCTTCTTCGTTAGTTTGTTGTCATCCTTGACTTGCAATGGTGCTTTTTCCTTTTCACCCCCTTCCATTTTAAGGCGAAAAAAGAGAAGAAACCCGCGAACTGTTCTAAGCTAAAAATATACCAAAAAGTTAAGGATAGTACCAATGTTTAAAAGGCATAAATCATAATCTGGTACTGAGATGATTTTCCTTCGTGAGGTTAGGTGTTAGCATTAAGGAATTTTGAAGGGCAAGACCGTAAACCAAAAAATGTCAAATATTGTTGTAACGCAAAATTAGCTCGTTATAAATCATATACTATCTTCAAAATTCATAATAAAACAATTTAAGACAAACAAAAGAAATATTTTAAGAATAGAATAGTAGCTATTACTTTAATTGGTTGGATAATATAGCCTATGTTTGAGCCCCATTATTTTAAAACTCATTTTCAACTCCACATTCTCCCAATAAAATATTTTTCACCTAAATTAAAAAATTTTCCTACTTTTTAACCACACATTCTTCATAGATTCACTATTACAAAACTCATTTTCAACAAAAAAATAGGGTTCAAACATATGCGTACTATTCCCAACCTTTGAGAAATACAACTTTTTAATGTTCTAGTAGTAGCTAATAATTGCAAGGTGGGATAATTATAAAATACATTTTTTGAAGTTTTGGTAATAGCTAATATGGTAATGGGCTATTCCAAAGTTGGTCCATCTAAATTTGTAACTTTTTCATAGGCCCACCCCTAAAGAAAGTATATGCCTCGCAATCCTTGAGGTGTGTGCCCCTCACTTAACTCTCAACTGAAGCACGCGGCTCCAAAATTGCCAAATAGTCAATGCCTTGAGGCCATTTTTACTTAAATTTCCTTGAAGCGGCTTAAATTGCGGTTTTTTGAACAATGGCTAGAAAAAAAAGAGAAGGAAAAGGCAAGACAAAAAAGTGTATATTTTAGCGTGTTGACGCTTAGTTTTAAGGTATAAGCCTTGACAATAACACTCAAGGCATAAGCTTCGAGTGAGTTAAACGAAAGCTTTACATGAGGTACGCCTCAAGGCATAAGCCTCAAACAACTTTTTAAAGTGATGGTAGAGTGAAATTCCCATGTTTGTATTTGAAATATGGAAATAAATTTCATATATATATATATATATATATATCAACCTTTCCATATTTTAAGAAAGATGTGTTTCCATACCTATTAGTAAGATGCTTTCTATCGTGTTATGGTTCCAAACATTTGATCATTTGGTAAAATTCGTTTGTCATCTCTAGTTTCCACCCCAAAACAAGTGGTAAAGGCAATTTGGAATATAAATGCAAAAGTATATATCATTGTTTGAAGTAACTATTTGAGGCTTACGCCTCAAATCCCACCTCACGAGGCTTTCATGAAATGCCTTGAATCCTGCCCCCTTAAGTACCATTTGTGAGGCTTATGCCTCAATTTATCGTGGCTTATGCCTTAAGATGACTAAGCTGTTTGTCCTGGACATTCTATTACTGACCTTAGCCTTTTGAGCTATTTTGTTTTCTTTTATTGATTTATTTTATGTTTGTTTGCAAGCTAAACTTTTAATTTTGTTAATTTTTTTATTATGATTTTAAGATGTATGGTTTATTAAGAGCATATTTTTGCTCTTTTATTTATATTATATTCATTAGCCTATCTTGCGGCTTACGCTTCAAAGCACCTTGAGACTTATGACTTGCCAGCAAAACATGTTGTTACCCAGAAACTTTTTATACATCGACTTGTATGGTTGGTTGATGACAATCTTCATTAGACATCCAAAGATTTGAAGTGCAACAAACACGAGACAAAGAAAGTAATGTAATACATGAAGTATGTTGGTCTTAGATATCTTTTTCTCTCATGGACTCTAGATGTTATCTGTGTGCATTAATCATTAAAGACTATAACTCTGATGACTCCTAATAGTGAATAAAAAGCTTAGGCCAAGTTTGTTTTATATGAATTTATTATTTATAATTGTTCGTTTGATTGATAAATTATTTTTTAGTGTTTTGAGAATGGGGCTGAAAATATTTGATTTTGTGCTTTCAAACTCTTTATTAGGTTTCCGAGAAGGCTTTATTCCTTGTGACAAGATCAATGGTGTTTGTTCTAAGCTTTTGAAGTCTATAATTTTTTGTTCTGCCAATTATTGTGTGGTTGGTTTGAGAGGATTGCCTAGTGTTGAACCACTTGATTTAAAAGCTTATACTGTTAGAAAATGCCACGTATATGTCTTTTAAAGAGTCTTCAACATAAAGGCATTTTGCTCATATATGGTTTAGCCCCTTTGTCATATTATTTAATAGGTTTATTAAATTTACAGTGACGCAATTGTGGGTTGGTTAGTAAATCAATTATGAGACGTGATTTTGCAGCAGTGGTAACTCTGAAAGCTACAATTTGAGTTCTAGTTGGATCGAGTCTCAATTTATCTTTTGTTGTGATTATATGCTTCATTCCATTTATCGTTCCATATTCTATTGTGTTTCTTTATGTAAGTTGTAACTTATAACAGACATGATGCTTACTTTATTTTATTGTCAATTTGTAGGTTGATATTAACATCCACCAATTTTTTACGGGATATGCTGAAGGTCGGAAAGACAGACATTCCTGGCCAGAAATGCTGAAATTGAAAGATTGGCCTCCGTCCACTTTATTTGAGAAGCGATTGCCACGGCATGATGCCGAGTTTATCAGTGCATTGCCTTATAAAGAATATACACACCCCCATTCTGGAATTTTAAATTTGGCGGCAAAAATGAAATTGGAGAAGAAAATGCTGAAGCCAGATCTGGGGCCCAAAACATATATAGCATATGGATTTGCTGAAGAGCTTGGACGTGGGGATTCTGTGACGAAGCTTCATTGTGATATGTCAGATGCGGTATGCTTATTAGTGCATATTTAGTTGAATTATGGGCTTTCTATTGTGTCTGGAATTAATTTCTTCAGCACTAGACGGATGCATACAGTTGCCAAAATTATTCTGTTGTTTTGAATATATTATATAAATGATGACATCATGAAAGAGTTCTCAGAAGCTGAAGCCATAATCCTCACAAGTAGTCATCATTAGAAGTTGTAAGCGGTGGCACTTATAAGTAACCCTTGATAGTGAAATATTGAGTGCTTATTAACCTTGTCATTAGAATTAGCAATTATTGCATAGCTATATGCTATGCATCTTCTTAAGTAGATTATGTTCTGTCATAGAAATATATATGACCATAATGTATAGGATCTTATTTATAGGGACTTGCCCTGTAAATAAGATTAGCAACTTGTGTGTGTGTGTGTGTGTGTATATATATATATATGTAAACCTAAGGGACCAAAATATAATAGAAGAAAATCAATTCTCTCTCATTCGATTACATGGTATCAGAGCAACGATAGGTTTTTTGAGCCTTAGTTCTCGGCGATCTCTCGTCCAGCCGTCGTCGCCGTCGCCGTCAAAGCCCAGCCGCCGACGCCGTTGAAGTCCAGCTACCATCTCTATTGCTAGTTTTTTGATTAACTGCATGCCTTCCTTTGTTCTGTTCGGTGGAACTCCCTTTCATGCCATTTTTTCTCCTAAGTCCTTATTTCCTATTGCACCTAGGATATTTGGTTGCACTTGTTTTGTTCGAGATGTTTGACCTCATGTTACAAAACCCGATCCCAAATCTCTAAAGTGTATCTTTCTTGGCTACTCTCGTTTGCAAAAAGGGTATTGTTGTTACTGTCCTAATCTTAACATGTAATCTTGTGTCTACTGATGTTACATTTCTGGAACAAACACCATTTACTTTACCTTCAGGTTCTACCAGTCTACGGGATGATGACGACGACGATGATTTATTAATCTATAATTTTACATCCCCTAGTACCGATCTTCCTTCTTCTGCCACTGTTAAGCCTCCTATAATACAGGTTTACTCTCGCCGTGAACAACCTATTGCTCCTAATCCGGCTTTTGTTCCTCCACCTTCTTATTCATGTTTTGCACCAGTTCCTTCGTCATCAGATCCAGTTCCCAGTTCGAGTGATGATCTCCCTATTGCACTTCGCAAAGGTAAACGTGAATGTACTTATCCTGTATCTTCTTTTGTGTCATATCACCATTTATCACCATCCTCTTGTTCTTTTGTTGCATCTCTTGATTCTGTCACCATTCTTAAGACTGTTCATGACGCTCTATCTCATCCTGGATGGCGTAATGCTATGATTGAGGAGATGAATGTTTTAGATGATAATGATACTTAGACCCTGGTACACTTACCTGCAGGTAAAAAGGCTATTCGATGTGTCGAATATTTGATTCCTATAATTGAGGAAGATTTTTTTATTTTATTTAATTTAAATAGAATAACTAAATTAGGAAATAGGATATTAGCTAATTTGTTATTATTCTGTTTCCTAAATTGTGATAGGGCTGTGATTCTTAGAAGCCCTGTATATTCCTTGTAAATATATTTTTGCTGAGAAAAAATAATAAAAAGTTTAGTTTTTCTCCCTAAAAACTTTATGGTATCAGAGCACCGGCTCTCTACCGATCCCACATCATGAATTACAGAGCGGCCATGACTGGATCCAAGGAATCCACTCTACACGCAAGTGGAGATTCATCCTCGCCTCCAGAAGTTACCCAATCTGCGATTCCTACAAACAACACAGATTCATTCGTCTCGACCCTATAGTTAACTATTCATAAATTGTATGGTTCTAATTACCTAGAATGGGCCCAGCCCGTTAAGCTTGCCATTGATGGCATGTGTAAACTCGGCCATCTTATCGAAGAAGTGAAGCAGCAAGCCGCTGGGGATCCTAAATTGAAGAGATGGCATTCAGAGAATTTTCTAGTGATTGCTTGGCTGATAAACTCCATGGAACCAGCGGTTGGAAAACCACATTTATTTCTGCCCACAGCCAAAGATGTGTGGGATGCTGTTAGGGATATGTATTCGGATGTAGAGAACTCATCCCAAATTTTCGAGCTTAAAACTAAATTGTGGAAATCGAAATAAGGAGATAGAGATGTTACAACCTACTATAATGAAATTGTAACGTTATGGCTGGAATTAGACCTCTATTATGAGGATGAATGGGACTACCCTACATACAGTGTTCGATACAAGAGAAGGGAGGAGAATGACAGTCTATGTCTTTCTTGCTGGACTCAATCAAGAACTTGATGAAGTGCGAGGACGTATTTTGGGCAGAAAGCCTCTTCCTTTAATTCGTGAGATATTTTCTGAAGTTCGGAGGGAAGAAACAAGGCGTAAAGTGATGTTAAAGAAAGCTGAGTCCAAGGCAGAACATGAAAGAGAGAGTTCAGCGTTGGTTTCTAGGGGGACAATCGGATGGAGACAAACAAAGGAAGCCTTGGTGTGAATACTGTAAGAGGTCGTGGCACACTAAGGACGCGTGCTGGAAATTACATGGAAAACCATCAAACTTAAAGAAGAAAAATGGAGGAGATAGTAAGGCGTTGCAGACCGCGAGCGAGGATTCTCAGAAGCAACAAGTCGACTCGGAGACACCGGTCTTCACAAAAGAACAATTAAGCCAATTGTACAAACTTAAGTCTCCACAGTTTTCTGTAACCCCTTCATGCTCCTTCACTCAAAATGGTAATTTTCTTATTGTTGCCCTCTCATGTAAAACAACAAATCCATCTTTGTTCATGGATTATTGATTCTGGGGCCACTGATCATATGACCGGCTCATCACAATTATTCTCGTCTTATAGTCCATGTGCAGGCAATAAAAGAATCAAAATCGCTGACGAATCATTATCCGTAATAGCTAGCATGGGTTCTGTTGTTATTTCACCTACTCTAACACTCCATAAAGTTCTTCATGTCCCAAACTTATCATGCAATTTGCTGTCCATAAGTAAATTAACTAGCGATCTTAAGTGCCAAGTTAATTTTTTCCCTTCTTTCTGTGAGTTTCAGGAACTGTCCACGGGGAGGATGATTGGATGTGCTAGAGAAAGTGGGGGACTTTACTTCTTTGAAGAAGGATCAAGTATGACAAGGCCAGTTCAAAATACATGTTACGGTTTTGTCTCTATTACCAGTGATAAAGAGATTATGTTATGGCACTTTAGACTTGGACATCCTAAGTTTTATTATTTGAGGTATTTATTACCAGACTTGTTTAAGAATAAAAATCCATCTTCCTTCCAATGTGAAATCTGCGAATTAGCTAAGCATGGTCGATCTGCATTTCCTATACAGGCTTATCAACCCTCAAAACCGTTTTTGTTATTACATACTGATGTATGAGGACCAAACAGAATTTCAACTCTATCGGGAAAAAAATGGTTTGTACATTCATTGACGATCATACAAGAGTTTGTTGGGTTTATTTATTAAAAGAGAAATCAGAGGTTGAAAGTGTTTTTAAAATTTTTTACACACCATGGTTCTAACACAATTTCAAGAAAAAATTAAAATCGTTCCAAGTGACAATGGAAGAGAATATTTTAATAAAATTTTGGGAATTTGTTTTCTTGAAAAATGAATTGTGCATCAAAGCTTCGGTAACGATACCCCTCAACAAAATGAGGTAGCTGAAAGGAAAAAATAAACATCTTCTGGAAGTGGCAAGGGTATTACTTTTTTCAAAAAATGTTCCTAAATATCTATGGGGTGAAGCAATCTTAACTGCTACATACCTCATAAACAGAATGCCTTAAAGAGTTCTGAATTTTCAATCTCCTTTGAATACTTTCAAAACACTTTATCCTAATTCTCGATTAACATCGGGAATTGCATTAAATTTTTTTGGGTGCATTGCCTTTGTTCATAATCATGAAAATTGTCGGGGTAAGTTAGATCCTCGAGCAAAAAAATGCATTTTTGTTGGATATGCACCCACTTAAAAGGGGTATAAGTGTTTTGATCCTGTTTCCAGAAAAATGTTTATAACCATGGATGTAACATTTTTTGAGGACAAACCTTTTTTTGGGGGGATCAGGTATGTTGATGCAGAAGATGATGTTTTCCATATCGCAGATCAATGTTCTGATCAAAATATTGTTGATAGAGGCAGTGATTTTATGATTCCAATTACAACAGTTTTTCCCCCGAAAAGAATATTTCCAAAATAACAATCTAGGAAAATCAGATGTCTATCCAATCTTCAGCTCAAGAGTAACTTGAAAAAAATGGAAACAACGACCAAGAATTAGAAAAACGAATAAATATTGAGAATAACAAGAATTCGGATTCCTTGCCCTTAGTGCCGATCACAGAGTCAAATTCTCAAGTGAAAGACGAACGTGACTGAAAAAAATTGCAAATCTATGTTAGAAAAAATTGTTGAGCAAAGGAAAAAGATCTCCCTCCTCTTCGCAACCAGGAATCCGAACCTAGGACAGATGCTGTTGTGACTTCCGGTAAAAATTCATCTGATCCAAAGTTTGATGATCTGGATCTTCCTATCGCATCTCGAAAGGGAGTGCGTTCTTGTACTAATCATCCTATGTCTAACTATGTCTCTTATGATAAATTATCTCCCACTTTTTTGGCTTTTACTTCACAACTTTCTTCGGTGGAGATTTCAAAGAATGTACATGAAGCATTACGAGTTCCAGAGTGGAGAAAGGCTGTCGAAGAGGAGATGAGGGCTCTTGAGAAGAATCAAACATGGGAGGTAACGGACTTGCCAAGGGGAAAGAAGGCTGTGGGATGTAAATGGGTCTTTAGTGTCAAGTATAATTCCATTGGGACACTGGAATGGTACAAAGCTCGGTTGGTGGCTAAAGGGTTTACTCGAACCTATGGCATCGACTATCTTGAAACTTTTGCTCCGGTGGCAAAACTAAACACCGTCATAGTGCTTCTCTCAATGGCAATCAATCATGAATGGCCGCTACAATAACTTGATGTAAAGAACACATTTCTTAATGGTGATCTAGAGGAAGAAGTATACATGGACACCCCTCCTGGATTTGAAGGAAGATTTCAATCTTAAGTTTGCAAGTTGAAGAAATCATTATATGACCTTAAGCAATCTCCTAGGGCTTGGCTTGAAAAATTTACTAGGTCAGTAAAAGATTAAGGTTATGCTCAAGCTCAAAGTGATCACACTATGTTTGTTAAACACTCCCAAAATGGGAAGATAGCAGTACTTATTGTATATGTGGATGATATCATTCTCACAGGCGATGACTTGATAGAGATGGAGCGGTTGAAGAAGAGTCTTGCTTCTAGTTTTGAAATCAAAAATTTGGGAATACTTCGATATTTCCTAGGAATGGAGGTAGCTCGGTCTAGAAAGGGGTTAGTCGTGTCCCAACGTAAGTATGTCTTGGATCTTCTAAAAGAAACATGGATGAGTGGCTGTTGACCTGCAGACACCCCTATGGATCTGAATCACAAGCTAGAGGATGTTAAAGATGGAACTCTAGTTGATACTGTTCGATATCAGAAGTTAGTCGGCAAACTTATCTACTTGGCACATACTTGTCCGGATATAGCCTTCTCAGCTAGTGTCGTGAGCCAGATTATGCACTCTCCATATGAAGAGCACCTTAAAGCAGTATATCGGATTCTAAGGTACTTAAAGAGTACTCCAAGAAAGGGATTGTTCTTTAAAAAGGGAGATCGAAGGACCATTGAAGCCTACACAGATGTTGACTGGGCGGGATTAGCCACTGATAGAAGATCAACTTCGGGTTATTGTACCTTTATATGGGGTAACTTGGTTACTTGGAGAAGCAAGAAACAAAATGTTGTGGCCCGTAGCAGTGCACAGGCGGAGTATCGTGCTATGGCTCATGGTGTGTGAAATGTTATGGCTAAAGCGAGTCCTAGATGAGCTAAAGAGACCGATTGAAGTTTCAATGAAGCTTTATTGTGATAACAAGGGGGCAATTAGTATAGCTCACAATCCAGTACAACATGACAGAACTAAAAATATTGAAATTGACCGCCACTTCAGAAAGGAGAAACTTGAAGGAAGTGTTATCTGTATGCCATTCATTCCATCCACACAATAAATAGCTGACATGCTCACCAAAGGACTCTTCAGACCGAATTTTGAGCTTTTTACAAGCAAGTTGGGCATGATAGATATATACGCACCAACTTGAGGGGAAGGGGGTGTCGAAGATTTGATTCCTATAATTGAGGAAGGTTTTTTTGTTTTATTTAATTTAAATAGAATAACTAAATTAGGAAATAGGATATTAGCTAATTTGTTATTATTCTGTTTCCTAAATTGTGATAGGGCCGTGATTCTTAGAAGCCCTATATATTCCTTGTAAATGTATTTTACTAGAAAAAAATAATAAAAAGTTTAGTTTTTCTCCCTAAAAACTCCAGGATGTAAATGAGTGTTTGCTGTTAAAGTCAATCATGATGGGACTGTTGCCAGATTAAAAGTTCGGCTTGTTGCTAAGGGATATGCTCAAACGTATGGGGTTGATTACTCTGACACTTTTTCTCGTGTTGCTAAACTTACGTCGGCCAGTGTATTTATTTCCATGGCAGCCACATATAATTGGTCTCTGTATCAGTTAGACATTAAGAACACATTCATTCATGGTGATCTTCCGGAGCAAGTTTATATGGAGCAACCGCTTGGCTTTGTTGCTCAGGGGGAGTATGAGAAAGTTTGTTATCTTCGTGAATCATTGTATGACTTGAAACAAAGTCCCAGAGCCTGGTTTGAAAAGTTCAGTCAAGCTATTGAATAGTTTGGCATGAAGAAGAGTAAGTTCGACCATTCTGTTTTCTATAAGCAATCTGCAGCTCTCATCATCCTATTGGTTGTCTATGTTGATGATATTGTTATTACTGAGAGTGATTCTGGTAGTATTTCATCTCTCAAATTTTTTCTTCACATTCAGTTTCACACAGGATTTAGGAACACTAAAATATTTCTTGAGTGTTGAGGTGACGAGAAGTAAGAAAGGGATCCTTCTCTCTCAAAGAAAGTATGTGCTTGACTTGTTGACCGAAACAAGAAAATTGGGGGTTAAACCATATAGTACGCCAATGGTTCCTAATTTGCTGCTTACAAAAGGTGGTGAATTGTTTGAAGACCCTGAGAGATAAAAAATTGGTTGGGAAGTTGAACTATCTGATCATGACTCGTTCAGATATTGCATATTCAGTTAGTGTGGTAAGTATGTCTTCCCCAATTGTCGATCATTGGAGAGTGGTAGAACAAATTTTATGCTACTTGAAAGGAGCGCTTGGGAGAAGAATTCTGTATGGCAATCATGGTCATATTGGGATCGAATGTTTTTCAGATGCTGACTGGGCAGGATCCAAGAAAGATCGAAGATCTACATTTGGCTATTGTGTATTTGTTGTTGAAAATTTAGTTTCATGGAAAAGTAAGAAGCAGAGTGGGGTTTCATGTTCGAGCACAGAATTAGAATATAGGGCTATGGCTAAGTCTGTGTGTGAAATAATGTGGATACATTAGCTCCTCACCAAAGTGGGCCTCAAGACTTCAATACGGGCTAAGTCATGGTGTGATAACCAAGCTGCACTTCATATTGCATCTAATCCAGTCTTTCATAAATGAACGAAACACATTGAGATTAATTGTCATTTCGTTCGTGAAAAGATTCTGCAATGTTTGGTTTCTACAGGGTATGTGAAAATAGGAGAACAATTGAGAGATATCTTCACAATGGCTCTAAATGGGGTTCGGGTTGATTATCTCTATAACAAGTGGGCATGATAAACATCTATGCTTCAACTTGATGGGGAGTGTTATAGAAATATATATGACCATAATGTACATGATCTTTTTTATAGGGACTTGCCCTATAAATAAGATTATCAACTTGTATATATATATATAAACCTAAGGGACCAAAATATATTAGAAGAAAATCAATTCTCTCTCATTCGATTACAGGTTCCTAGCAGAGGTATTTAATTTAAAGAAAAATTACTCAACAAAACATTATATGAAGTTGAAAGGTGATGGTTCTTTCAATATTCATCATGTTCTCTCATGACCAGTGAAAGGAAATTTTTTACATCTTTTCTCCTTCAATTTCTTACTTTTCCTATTGTTTGTTTATCCTTCTCTCCTGTTTGAGCCCCATTTTTGGGCCAAAATGCATTTTGAAATAGTTTTTTGTTGAAGAATGTGTGGTTAAAAAATAAGGAAAAGTATTGGGTTTGCGTGTAAAATTATTTTATGGGAGAATGTGTGGTTGAAAATGAGTTTTGAAAAAATGAATTTTGGAAAAATGGGGCTCAAACATAGGCTCTTGTATAATTTCTTGGAGTTGTGTGAAATGGTGCAGAAGAAATTGTGCTTAAACATTCCACTGTTTGATGCAATTTCTGTGTGTATTGCTCTGTAAATGTTCAATTGCTCTCTTTCTTATTTAATGCTAATACATAATCATTTTGGCATGAAAGAATGATTTAAAATAATCAATTATCTTTTATCTTTGTGAACAGTAAATTCGCAGCTAACCACATCACGTTTCATCTTAAAATGATAAACTCAGATACTTTTATGAAATCACTAAGCCTCCGTTTGGAAAATTTCTAAAGCAATTTATAAAGAGGAATAATAGTGGGTCCCATAAAATGTGTGGATAATAAATGAACAGTAGTTATGAATGTGTAGTTGAAATTTCTTTAATGTTTGACTTTGACTGAATGCATAAATCTTTTATAAATTGGTTGCCAAATGGAGGCTAAATAGTCTAAAAACAAAACAGAAATTAAATCAAGAGATGAATAAGAAGGAAAAATTTTGTATTGGGTCTTTCAACGAGAAATCAAGTGGAGGAAGGTATCCTAGAAAAGCAAAAGTGTTCAAAGAGAAACCCCATCCAGAATATGCTTATCAAAGTTACATTCCAAAACTAGAGATTGGCATGCTAGATTCTTATAGTTTAAACCAAACTGTGTGCTGTATTTGTCCCCCATAAAAGAAAGTTAATTTGACTACACACAACAATTTTGATTTCAAAATTTTGTGTATTTTATCCACTGATAAAGGAAAGTACATGTCAATTGAAAAAGGGTTCCCCATTAAGGAACATCTATGCTGAAAATATTTCTTTTTCCTTTCCTATTGGGTTAGAATCCCAAACACCTCATATGCCAGGTGAAAAGGGAAATAAGGATATGTATATATTGCATATTTGGGTATGATGATAAGCCATAACATCATGTAAGCATTCAGATGGTAACATGAAACTTGTATCATAATTGCCAGTGATCTAAGGAATGTTATGCTTCAACGAACTTATACTTGCACATTTGACAATGAGTAAACTGATTGTTGCTGTTGTTTAACATCTGTCTTTAATAATTACTACCGAAGAAGCTGTGTTCTTAGTTTGCCAATTAATTAGTGCTCTTCTGGTCGTGATTTAGCTAATGATTTTTCAAGGAATGCTCTTTATAAGTTATGAATCACAATGTACAAGTTTGACTTGAAATACACATTTGTTTACTGATCATTTTTTTTTTCTCTCTCTCTGAGTTATGGATAAGAAACCTGACGAGCTATCTCAAGATATGGTACTTGTGTTCTGAAGATTATTGTTATTTTGCTTTCCATACCCAATTCCAACAGTGATAAATATGAGTGCAATTGAAATTCCTTGGGAGTTATACATTCTTTTGTTTCCTGTTCATTTGGTTCGAGAAATCTATGCATCTCTCTTTTTCTCTTGATTCTTTTCCGATCGAGATGTATATTTGAAAGAGGTTGACCTTCTTGCTTCCCTCACGTACTCGTCGAACCCCTTTTCTCGGTCCATGGAGACAAAATGACTGGTGCCAACAGTTTGTCATGGAAGAAAGGACTCACTAAGCCAGGATCACTAACTAATACTAATCTAATATAACGTCATTAGTCCGATCCTTTGTAGGAACTACCCGTAATAATGAACTAGCAATTTTTTTTCCTGAGTTACGGATAAAAAACCCGACGAGCTATCTCAAGATATGGTATTTGTGTCATGAAGATTATTGTTAATTTGCTTTCCATCAGAATTGCTCGAGTTAAGATTCTAGTCTTTGGGATTACTGGCCTGGATACATTCCCCCCATCTAACTCAGTAGAACTTGGAGCTGTCTTTGAATGGCATGTGTACTTCGCCGCTTGAGGTGCTCCAAGAAGCAATAATAGCCACAGACCTCAATTTATCAGCTTTATGTTAAAATTGCGAGTGTCCATATGAGATATGCCTCACTATGATTTACAAGATATATGAGATTATGTGATTATATGTTTTGCTTCTGATTTATACTGAACTTGTATAGGTAAAAACTGTCTTCTTAATTCTTAAAGTTTTTAATTTATTCAGGTGAATATATTAATGCACACTGCTGATCCGACTCCTACAGCTGATCAACTTACCAAAATTGAGAAATTGAAGAAAAATCATGCTGCCCAAGACTATAAAGAACTCTTTGGTATTGTTAGCACTGATCATAAAGAGGCTGGGGCAACTGTGTCATCATCTGATGAAGGTTGTCTTGCTGCAGATAAGGATGGAATTGAGCATTCGCACCCTATTCGTAACCAGATTAGAAATGTTGATACCGTGCTAAATAATGTTGACAACATAGTGGAAGATACTGACCAGTTGCCTATAAAGAATAAGGATAATAACCTTCCTCAAAACATCTCTATGGAATCAGATGCAGCTTCTGGATTGCTATTGGAAAATCAAAATGACATTGATTTAACAATGGGAACCCGAAACAGCAGCATACAGGGTAATAGATATGGTACAGGGAGTACATCAAGTGATGAACTGTGTATCAAGTCAAAAGGTTTGTCCACACAAAGTGCAACTACTTCGAAAAATCAACAAATAAAAAATTTGGAGGAAATTGACAGTGGGGTAGGAGAAATTGATTTTCCTTCTGACCTGCATTTCTCAAAGGAGGAGGGTCAGTTTTCTGCTGGCAAAAGTACCTGTTTTAAGTTCTCATCAGCTGTACCAGACATGGGTGAGGGAGGTGCAGTTTGGGACATTTTCCGGCGGCAAGATGTCCCGAAGCTTGAGCAATATTTGAAAAAACACCATAAAGAATTCAGGCATATATATTGTTGTCCGGTAGAGCAGGTATGACAAGTTTTCTATAGTATGACATAGTTATAATGATGCTAGACTGACTTGTCGTAGAAAATTTATTGTTACCTCTCTTCATATTTGAAAGAAAGTACGGGCTTCTTGATGTTTCTATCAGAGGATATATTTACTATTTACATTGATTATTAGTTTCCATATTTAGCTAGCATAGAATTAGGGATTTAATTATGCAATCTTTCCTTGTATAACTATGTATTATTCTATAAATTTACGGCAATACACATTGATAGATCATTCAGCAAAATCGAGTTTTGTTATGGTATCAGAGCTCTAACCTCTCTTTCTCTGGGGCGATTATGGGGTGGAGTGTTCTGATTTTTTTTTTTTACTCAATCAATTCTTGATTCATCATAGGAAGTTCTTGTGTTTTGGCTGCCAATTGACGATTCCTAGTCGCCGTCACATGGTTTTCTCTCTGTCGGCATTTTTTTTTCTTTCAGGGTTGAGTTTCGGCGATTCAGTTCTCTGATTGTTGCAGCCTCTACGTGTTCTTCATTTCTGCTCTTCCTCATAATCAGTGGGCTCTTCGATTTCTTTCCGGTGCGCTTAGTTGTGGTTTTGGTCGGAGGAAACCTTCGTTACTGCCGTTCTTCGTCGTCGTAGCTTACATGAGTGTTCTAGGTGTTGGGCAATTGTGTTGGGTTCTTTGTCGATTTCTTGGAGTTTTTAGTGGACTTGGACTATATGTTTTTTAATTGAATTTTGGAGGGCCAACTAGGTTGTTATCAATTGGGCTGAGACCCGTTGTTCGGGCCTATTTTATTCTTGTTGGGGTCATTATTGGTTTGGGCAGATTTTACTTGGGCCATTGTGGCACTTGTTTGTTGACCTAAGTGTTGTTGGGCCTATTTAATCATTGTTGGGCTCATTATTGGGTTTGGACAGAATTTAATTGGTGGTTGTGATTTATTCATTTTGGCGGACTATTTATCGATTTCATCATGTCAATTGAGAAGTCTGACTCAGTTTGCATTCGGTTTAATGGGAAGAACTACTCGTCATGGGCATTTCATTTTCAGTTGTTGATTGAAGGGAAAGGAGATCTGTGGGGACATATTGATGGAAGTATTCCGCCTCCTGATCAAGATAAGGACAAGGAGAAATATCTTGCCTGGAAAACCAAGGATTCTCGGATTATGGCCTGGATCATTGGTATTGTTGATGCTAATATTGTTCTTAATCTCAGGCCCTATAAGTCAGCTCGTTCTATGTGGGAATACTTGAAGAAAGTATATACTCAAAATAACAATGCTCGGCGCCTCCAGTTGGAGTTTGAATTGACAATTTTTTTCTCAAGAATCCCACTCCATAGAAGAATATTACTCAGGTTTTTGTAACCTTTGGGTGGAATATACCGATATCATCTATGCTTCGATTTCATCGGGGAGTTTGGAAGCGGTACAGGGTGTACACGACGTCACCAAGAGGGATCAATTTTTTATGAAATTGAGACCTGAGTTTGAATCCGTCAGGTCCAATCTTATGAATCGCGAGTCTATTCCAACACTTGATAGTTGTTTAGGTGAATTATTGAGGGAGGAACGTCTTATGACTCGTAACTCTTTGCAACATTAAAATTTCGCTGCACCGGTTCCTGTTGCATATGTGGCTCAAGGAAAATACAAACCTCGGGATATGTCTGGTGTTCAATATTACAGCTGTAAGGGGTTTGGTCACATGGCTCTTAAGTGTCCACGAAAAGTTTGCAATTATTGCCAGAAACCAGGCCATGTCATTAAAGAGTGCCCTACTCGTCCACCACGCAAGATTGGAGCAAGTTATGTTACTGCTGCCACTTTACCCTCTAGTTCTGCTCCGCCGCCTGCTCCCACTTGAGCTCCAGCTTCTCTTAGTTCCTTTCAAACTCCTATCACTCTTGAGATGATTCAACAAATGGTTGTCTCTGCATTGTCTGCCTTAGGTATCTCAGGTAATTCACAACCTTCTCGTTCTTCTTGGTTATTAGACTCGGGTGCTTCTAATCATATGACTCGTGATCCTAAATTGCTTAGTAACCTTCGACCATATAATGGACCTCTCAAAATACACACAGCTGATGGTAACACACTACCTATCTCAGTTGTAGGTGATATATCACCACAATTGGCTGATGTTTTAGTTTCTCCGAATTTATCCACTAATCTTCTATCTGTATCTTTTTCTGCTTCTGGTTGTCATGTGCAGGATCAGGTGTTCGGGAGGACGATCATGATGGGGCCTAAGGAGGGATGTCTCTTTCCTATTTCACCGAAGCCTATTTTGTCTTTTCCCATTTCTTGTAATTTTGTGACTTTAGATGTCTTTTAACTGGCATAAGAAATTGGGACATCCCAATTCTAACATGTTACAACATTTGTTAAATTCTGGTTTGCTCGGTAATAAAAATTCTGCTTCGATTTCATCTGTCTCATTTGATTGCGCTTCATGTAAACTTGCTAAAAGTAAAGTTTTGCCATTCCCATCTCAAGGTTCTCATGCTTTGCATACTTTTGATATTGTTCACAGTGATGTATGAGGTATTGCACCTATGGTGTTTCATGCTCGTTATAAATACTTTGTTACGTTTATCGATGATTATAGTCGATTCACATGGGTTTATTTTCTTCGTGCAAAAAGTGAGGTTTTTTCGATCTTTCAGGCTTTCCTCCTCAATCAAAATCTTAAGGTCTGATTCTGGGGGTGAACATATGTCCAATGCATTTCAATCTTTTTTACAATACAAAGGTATTATATCTCAATGGTCTTGTCCTACTCAACAAAACGGGGTAGCAGAACGTAAAAATCGTCACCTTCTTGATATGGTTCGAGCTTTTTTGATTGAATTTTCTGTTCCATCTTGTTTTTGGTGTGAAGCATTATCTACCGCTGTGCATCTCATCAATCGGTTACCTTCTCCCACCCTTGGTAATGTTTCTCCATTTTATAAGTTGTTTGGTTATTATCCCACATATTCCCATCTGCATCCTTTCGGCTGTGTGTTTTGTTCATTTACAATCCCATGAAAGGACTAAACTTGTAGCGCCCCGAGTTCCTTTAACACGGATAGCCACGTTATCGTCTTTTGCCCTAATTTAATAATAAAAAATTTGCGGAAATAACCTAATTTTTAAAAACACATTTGTAATTGAAAACTTCGTCGTCAAGAAAACTCATAAGATAATTGTTTTAAAATTTAAATAACATGTTTTTGGAATAGCGGAAACGACAAATACGTTAACAATGTTCAAGTACATAAATTTCAAAATTTAATAATTGCGATAATCAAATTTTACGCCGCTACTGCCCATTAATCATGATCGCCTCCGAAGTCTGCAAATATTGTTAAAATAACAGAGTGAGTATTTCGAAGAAATACTCAGTAGACTCATCACCGATAATTAATTTACAGAATAATTGAATACACACTTATGCAATATACAACGTAATATCATCATTTTCTTTGGCTCATTTTCTTGAAAATCATAGGCTCTTTAAAAATCATAGGGTGTGGGTAGTCTTTCTTTCTCGTGCATATAAAGCACATAAATTATGCATAACATTCTCATCTTATCTCATAAGAGATTCTCGTCTTTCTCATGCATTAAAACATATAAGTTATGGCAAGCATAAGATCATATATCTCATATGACATATTCTCATCTCATGCATTAAAGCATATAAATCACGTAATTTCACATAAAACATACAATTATAATTTAAACTAATTAATGGTGGTGAGTCTACCTCAATAATTCTCGAGTTAGTGCAAAAATGAAGCTGAAAGTGATCTCAAGCTCTCAATCGTCCGTACGTTTCGTCTAGCCAAAATGGAAAATAAGTTTTGAATTAGTATCTTGAAGTTTTAAAGTTATAAAACAATAAAATAAAGTTTAGGGACTTAATTGAAAATCTTGAAACTGAAATAAATAACTTAAAATGATAAAATAAAGCTTATGGGCTCAATTGAAAATTTATTAAATCTGAAAATAAAAGTTTTAGGGCTGAAATAGTAACTTTTGAAAGTTAAGGGACTAAACAGTAAATATAATAAAGCTGAAAATGGAACTAAAGGGTTGAAATTGCACATTTTATAAATTAAGGACTCAATTGAAAATCTGCTAAAATTGAAAATAAAATATTAAGGGTTGAAATAATAATTTCTAAACTTGGAGACTAAATTGAAATTATTTAAAACTGAAAATAGGAGTTTAGGTACTGAAACAATGACTTTTAAAGATTTTGGGACTAAAATGAAAGTTTTATGAAACTGTAATTTAAATAAATAAAACTTAAGAACTGAAAATGAAATTTTCTAAACTAGATGACTGAAATGAATGACTTTCAAAACTAGGGGCTTAATAGACAAATTTCAAAAATAAAAAATAATTAAAACAAATTTTCTCATCTCTCTCTCTCTCTCTCATTCGAACAGAGGAGGCGAGAGAGAGGGAAAACACGGGGAAGGGCTTTGCCCCTTCCCTTCGGTTCCGGCTTCAGTGCTACCGTGTGGTGGCGCCGGTGCGAGAGTGTGAAGGCTGTGGGAGTTGTTTGGTGCACTGACCGAAGGTTAATCGAGGCGTGGGATTTGATTTTTCTTGGGTTTCTTGGTGGAATCGACTGGAAATAGGTCGAAAAAATGAGGTAAGTTATGGGTTTTGTATTTCTTGATTTTGTCTGGCTGTTGGTGTTGTTATGGGGCTGTTTGGTGGCTGCTGAGGTGGTGGTGTTTGGAACCGGTGGCGGTGGTGGCTGGTAGTGCTTTTGGGTGTTGATTTTTAGGTTGAAATGGTGGTGGTTTGGGTGGCTACAGCTTGCGGTAGGGTTGGTTGTTTGGGCAAGGAGAATGGTGGTTCGTTTTTGGGGGTTTGAGTAGGTGGATGGTGGCGGTTTCAGGTGGTTGGAGGTGTTCTTTCGATTTTAAGGTTTGGCTACGGTTTGGTGGTTTTGGCTACGGTTTCAAGTGTGAGTGTGGTATGTTGGTTGATGCCTGTTGGTGTGGTGGTTCGAATGGAGGTGTTGGTGGTGGTCTTGTGCAGCTTCGTGGGTGGTGTTGTTGAGGATGAATGGTGGTTTTGGTGGTGGTGTTGTGCAGTAAGTTCGAGCTTGGTTTCAGTGAGTGCAATGTTGGTGACTGTTGTTGGTGTTTGCAGTGGAGGTTGGTGAATGGTGTAGTGGCTGATGAATGGTGAAATAGGTTGCATTGTGTTGCAGCTTGGGGAGTTCACTGTTGATGCTAGAAATGGACTTTCTAGCATCAATTGTGTCTCACAGTGGAATTGAGAGAGTTTGAGGGAGAGAAAGTTTCTTACCAAATGAAGGAGCTGTGTGAGTAGTGGGAATGCTAGTGGGATATATGAATACTGACAATTAGGGCACAAATCCTTAGGTGGGTAATTGAGCCAAGAAATTGGACGTTAGGGTTTTTTTTTTTCCTAATTGGACCTAATGAATTTGGGCTAAAATAATTAATTCCGATTTTGGACTTAAAGTAATGGACTTCAATGGATTGGGCTAAAATAAAAAATTTCGATATTGGACTTATATTAAATTGGACTTTAAATAATTGGGCTTGAAATTATTAAAAATTGGATTTAAATAAAATAAATCGGAATCGATAATAAAATTATTATTCGGGATTGGATTCGATCGAATAGATTTGAATTCGTTTTTATAACGGCTAGACGAACGCGCTTTCTCTTTAAAATTAGAGTTAAACTTTAGCGACACGTTTTTTCGAGAAATAATTTTATTTTATTTAAAAGTTCTCAATCGCTACAAAACTCACTCCTCAATCTGTGAAGTGTGCATTTTTAGGATATGGTGGAACCCAAAAAGGGTATATCTGTTATGACCCCACAACACACCGAATCCGAATTTCACGTAATGTCATTTTCTTTGAAAAAACATTTATTCTTCAACTCAGAAGTTGTGGTTCCTCCCATGTTTTCGGTTTTACCTGATTTTCCTACAGAATTCTCGCGGTACAAGCCAGGGTATGTTTACACTTGCAGGGAGGTTGCACGAGCCACTGTTTCCGAACTTCTTCCTCAGACAACTACTCTCCCATGCCCCCCTGATTCTCCACCTACGACATCAGATCCTTCACCGGATGATCTGCCGCTTCCTCTTCTTCGTACTTCTCGTGTTCCTCGCCCACCCAATAGGTATGGTTTTTCCTCCCATAGTTCTATGTCTACTACACTTGCTTCAGTTTCCATTCCTTCCTTCTACAGACAGGCTATGGAGCACGAGTGTTGGCAACATGCGATGAAAGCAGAACTTGAGGCTCTTGAGGCCAACCACACTTGGGATGTTGTGCCCCGTCCGCCGACTGTGAAACCCATTAGGAGTAAATGGGTATATTCTGTCAAACTTTGTTCTGATGGTTCTCTTGAGCTCTATAAGGCTCGACTGGTTGCTTTAGGCAATCGCCAAGAGTATGGAATAGACTATGATGAGACTTGCTCCAATTGCTAAAATGACTACTGTACGTCTTCTGTTATCCCTTACTGCTTCACAGTCATGGTCTTTACATCAAATGGATGTGAAGAATGTGTTCCTACACGGAGATCTTAAAGAGGATATTTATATGAACCTTCTATCGGT
Organism: Fraxinus excelsior; assembly: GCA_019097785.1. NCBI lineage: Eukaryota > Viridiplantae > Streptophyta > Magnoliopsida > Lamiales > Oleaceae > Fraxinus > Fraxinus excelsior. The sequence goes on from CM032628.1 coordinate 12,201,369, forward strand.
ATGCCTCTTCCCTCGACAAATTCTGTTTGTAAACTGAAACGCTCTTTATATGGTCTTAAGCAAGCTCCTAGAGCATGGTTTGACAAGTTCCGTCACTCTTTTGGATTTTTCATTTACTCAGAGTCAGTATGATGCATCCCTATTCCTCCACCAGAGTGCAGATGGGATCGTTTGTGTGTTGGTATATGTTGATGATATTATTATTTCTAGATCTGATCACATCCTTATTTAAAGACTTCATAAGTATCTTCACTCTGTTTTTCATATGAAAGATTTGGGTCATCTTACTTATTTTCTTGGATTGGGAGTCCACACGACACCGCATGGTATCTTCTTGAATCAACACAAGTATATTCAAGACTTGATTGGATTGACTAATTTATCTGAAGCCTCATCCATTGATACTCCATTGGAGCTTAATGTCAAATATCGTAAAGATGAAGGCGAAATTCTTTCGGACCCTACTCTTTATCGAAAGTTGGCGGGAAGTCTTATCTATCTCACTATCACACGTCTTGATATTTCCTTCGCTGTTCATACTGTCAGCAAATTTATGGATGCTCCTCGTCATCTACATTTGGGAGCGGTTCGTCACATTATTAGGTACCTTATTGGGACTCCTCATCGTGGTCTGCTTTTCCCTGGCGGGACATCTCTTGGGCTCACCGCGTGTAGTGATGCTGATTGGGCTGGGTGCCCTGATTCTGGTCGATCTACTACTGGGTGGTGTGTTTTTCTAGGTGATGCTCTTATTTCGTGAAAATGTAAGAAGCAGGATTGTGTTTCTAAGTCTTCCACTGAGGTTGAGTATCGTGCTATGTCAGTTGTCTGTTATGAGATTGTGTGGTTGCGAGGACTTCTTGCATAATTTGGTGTTTCTCATACCCAGCTTACACCCCTCCATGGTGACAATACTGGTGCTATTCAGATTGCGGCTAATCCCGTGTTTCATGAACGGACCAAACATATTGAAGTGGACTGTCATTACATTAGGGATGCCTATGATTCCAAAATCATTGTCCTTCCCCATGTTTCCACTGCTCACCAGGTTGTAGATATCTTCACCAAATCCTTGACTCGTCATCGTCGTAACTTTCTTGTCAACAAATTAATGCTTGTGGACTCACCAACATCAATGGGGGGGGGGGGGGGGGGGGGGTATATTTACTACTTGCATTGATTATTAGTTTCCATATTTAGCTAGCATAGAATTAAGGATTTAATTATGCAATCTTTCCTTGTATAACTATGTATTATTTTATAAATTTACGGCAATACACATTGATAGATCATTCAGCAAAATCGAGTTTTGTCAGTTTCTGGTAATGAAGGTTTTTTGGAATAATTCTGGTTGAAGTTAGTTTAGTTTTATTCCTAATTTTATATCTGTTTTCTTCTTCATTACTCCTTTTACTTGATCTGCCATTAACTTTGTATACCTTTACCCCTCACTGATTCTTATCTTTTCTTTCGAGTCCATTGTTGAATGGACACAGACACATTGGTTTACATTCTTAAAATTTTAAATTTGTATATTACATCTTTATTTTTTTACTTTTTAATGTAGGACATGGCATGCTACCTTTGAGCTTTAGAAATTTAAAGATTATATAAAAAAAAATAGGACATGCCATGTGGTTTAGTGAGTGATCGTCTGTTCGATTAGTGTTGGAGTCCGACACAATATGACACGTGTCGACATGGATATGCTGTCCGCGACTCCTTGTAGAAGTGTTCATGCATCATAGATTGAGTCTTTGCTGTTGCTATTTGTACTTGGAGCTTTGATATTCATCAATATCTATGATTAATTAATTGTATGGTTCACATCCTAGTGTTCATGAAGAGCCACGGGGAGGAATGTGCAACATGCTATCATAGGGAGGAACCATGTATTTCGCTATTCCCTTTGTAACAATGCTGAACCTTTTTTCAGAATATCCCGATTAATGTCTACATTCCTAAGCTAAACTCTTTCTCCAGCCGTTCTTTTTCTGAACTGTCCTCAGAAATGATTCTCATTTCCCTTTCTTACCAATTCAGAGTCACATCACTTTATGTCACCATCGATGGATTGAAAGGAAGAGCTTATAAAACTCGCATTTTATATTCTACCTAAATGCTCATATCAGTTCAAAATAAGATTTAACTGGGGGGATTTAGAGATAGACAAGATTTGACATGATTACTGATCTTAGAGATAGACAAGACTTGATATGATTACCGATTGGATTTTGTATGTTAGGTCCATGCTTAAACAACCATCAGTCCATCCCCATTCCAGTGAATATTCTTTCATCCATAAAATGCCTATGAATGATTTATGATCTAAATGGCCCAGATAATAGTTCAAAATAGTTGGTCATTTAATGTTTATGTCAGGCAAAGTGCTTTTATTGCCACTCAAGTTGATATATAACAATGGGCTTGCTTCTTGTATTCTGTAGTTAGTCTCGTACAAGTGATTAATATTTTCAGAACCTACAAAATATTTCTCTTTCCTTCCCTTTCTTATTGTGTACTCTGAAAAATTTACCTCTGATAAATTATTATTTATTTTACATTATATTTTTTATAAGTTACATTTTGGTATGTTGATATTGTTCTTATATTCTATATTTAGGGCCCATTTGACAAAACTTTTTCTCCATCTTGTCAATTGAGTTTGCGAAACTAATATAAGACTCTTACGAATACGAATAGAAAAGTGTACAGTGCATATGAGATAAAAAAAACTTTGTGTGGACTGATGAGAACCCTCTGAATCAAATATTGTAGTGATTCACAGGGTTCGCGCCGATTCAAATTCATTTTTTTTACTTAACTTAAGAAAAGAAGAAAAAGCCTTCTTTTTTTCATTGTACAACGAAGGATTAAAAAAAAATCATAGGATTTTTTTTATTCATCAAAACTATCTATAAAAAGAATTAGATAGAATAACTTCGACCTTGTCAACTGATAGTGAAAGAACAAAATCGGGGTACATACCAATACCTAGTATGGGTAAAAAGATAGAGATTGAAAGAAATAACTCTCGCGGTCCAGAATCAAAAAAATAAGAGTTTGGAGCATTAAATATCTTGTATCCATAGAACATCTGGCGTGACATAGATAATGAATAAATAGGAGTTAATATCATTCCAATTGCCATTACAAAAGTAATTAGTATTTTTGGCATTAAAAGGTATTTTTGACTGGTAATTAGTCCAAAAAATACTATTAATTCGGCAACAAAACCACTCATACCTGGTAATGCAAGGGAGGCCATCGAAAAGCTACTGAACATCGTGAATATTTTTGGCATTGGGATAGCTATTCCACCCATTTCGTCAAGATAAACAAGACGTATTCTATCATAAGTCGTTGAGCATTTCCTAGTTCCCATGAAAAGATACAGTTGTTTGGATATCAGGATTATTTTGCCGGGAGTGGTTTTTGCCATAAATCTAATGTCCTGGGCAGCAGTTTTCCTGTTTTATGGCTGTTCGTTAGCTACCCCGGGGAAAGTTTTTGGTCTTCCTTTCTTTTGGACTCAGAAGTATGATTTTGCAGTAAAATAACGTATTCAGTCATCACTACCTTAATTTGCTCTGTTTTCATCTTTTCAAACAAGCTGTATATTTTCTTTTAGTAAAAAAACTTTGTCCTCATTGTCTTTAGAGTATATGCCATGTAATATTCGAATGCTTCAGCTAGACATTAAGTCAGCCTCAGCAACCAGATACTCTGTTAGCCGAAACTTTGAAAAGATGCGCTAACAATATCTTCAACCTCTCATTTCCTTACCAGATATATTTCAGCATAGCCGTCTCCTTCACTCCTGTGGGTCTTTGTTTTCCAAAAGTCTCATTTTCCCTTGTGTCTTATTTTCAAGATCAACAAATTGATTCTGCTTGTAGTAGTAGTTAACTTGTGCTGGCCTGAATGAAGTTTCTTTAGATTTGCGGATTACCTCTGTTTTTAGATGCCACTTGAGTGGTGTATATTATGGACAGGTGAAGTGTTCACATGATGCCGTCAGCTTATGTTGAGCCACTACTGTAGCTTTGTATTTTAGTCAAAATTTGGAACTTTTACTGATAGAGATGAGAAGACTTGTATGATATTCTGTTTGCATGAAGAGTATTCTTCAAACTGATTTAAAGTCATTATAGTATTTATTTCCCTTTTGGTAACAAAGTCTTGCTGTTGAAATTCATCATCTTATATTCTACCATAATTTTTTTGAGTTATTAGGTTGTACACCCGATCCATGATCAGTGCTTCTACTTGACCTCGTATCATAAAGCGAAGCTTAAGGAGGAATATGGTTTGTTATGCTTTAGTTTTACTGGATTATACCTTTCCTATTTAGAAGTTGTTAGTGATACTAACTTGTTTGATATAGGAGTTGAACCTTGGACTTTTGTGCAAAAACTTGGAGAGGCAATCTTCATACCGGCTGGATGTCCTCATCAAGTTAGAAATCTTAAGGTACTTCATATTATGCTCTTTTCAATAGCCTTCACAAATGTTCTCTAAATTTTCACTTCATCTAAGTTGTGTTCCATTCCGTGAACCTCAACACAAAACAATCTAACTTCTGATGCTCCTTTATGGAAAGCTCCAAAGTCAATGGTAATTTAAGGGAAAAAGACACGTTTAAGTGATCAGAATGGTAGACTTGGTTATTATTTAATTTTCTTTCTACCTTGATTCTTGGATTTAATATTATTTGATGTCAATGCTACATGAACTTTGAAAGGCTCCTTTCGACATGTTATAACCATTTTACCTGGGGATTGTGGAAGGGTGAAGTGTCAAATAGGATTTATCATTTTTACACACTAAATATGTAGGAAAATGAGTATTTCAAAGTTGCATGAATTTGAATTACTTTTCTATAGATGCTATCAAAATAGCAGCAGGAGAGAGACACTGAAATGTATGTTTAAGATAAGAGTCTAGCCTTGTTAAATCTCTGTTAGTTTCCGGCTGCTTGCCCTTATACCTTATTGATGGTTGAACTTGCAACTTCCATGAGAGATTTTTCTAGATTGATTGTGCTGAACAGTAAGTTTATCTATCTGAACTCCCCTGTTGCCCTCTTGCACTAAAAAAAAATCCTTCCACTGACTGGGACTGAAGAATGTTTTTGGGAATATATCTACTCCCTGGTATATAAGCAGCGACTCATATCCCGCTTAGCTACCTTTCCTAGAGTAAATTGCACTAGAAATAATAATTAAAATATTTTACTTGTATGCGGATTGCAAAAACTTGGATACACATTAATCTTCTTATATCAGCGTGCCACTGGTAAAAATGGGCCTCTTTGGCATTTAATTGAACAAAACTGCTGAGATTCTATCATCTTATACGACTCCAAAAGAGTGCTGTAGATGCAATGTAGTTCCTTGAATAATTACTCTATTTTTTTCACATGTTGCATTGATTTTTATATTATTTAATAGACAAGTACCAGTTGCCTTTTTCTTTCTTCTATATAATCTTTTCCTTGCACCCCCTGTCAGTTCTGTTTGATTTCTCATTCCCCTCTGAAAATCTTTATTTTAGTCTGGTTCTTATTGGTTTCTTGTCATGATTACTTGCAGTCTTGCATAAAAGTTGCTCTCGACTTTGTTTCACCTGAAAATCTCGGAGAGTGTGTTCGATTGACTAAGGAATTTCGTGTTCTTCCTCGGAACCACAGGGCTAAGGAGGACAAGTTAGAGGTATTGCTTGATTTTTTGCTTCACAGGTCAAATGGAAAGAAAGAGCCTGTTGATATCTTTTTATGAACTTGTTTTGCAGTATGTTCAAGTCTTTCACCTCCGAAACTTTAGTGCCATTAAACTTAATTGTTTCCCATATGAGCACTCATATTTTGAAGGTTATTCTATGCAAGCCATCAATTGGTAGCCATGTAAAGCAGCTCTTTGCATGGATGTGATTTGGAAAGCTTTATATATGGTTTATAAATAATCCCATACAATTTCTGTTTAGTTTGAATTAATCTACTCCGTACTGCTTTCTCTGTTTTTGACATATTTCTTCCTAATATCAACTACACGTCTTCAGTTACTATGCTAATACTACTGTTGATACTACTTCAAATAGGTAAAGAAGATGGCTCTACATGCGTTATATGATGCTGTTACTGAGCTTGAGCATCTCATGCCGTAAGTATAAGCTTGCATTTGTTTTCGTTTCTTGATAAAGTACCCATACTTGTTCTGCTTTTTGCAAGTCAACGTTTGCTTTACTTTATCATGTCAAAAACTGGGAAAATTCTTTAGCGGCTTTTAATTTGATGAAAAAATTTCACTAGTACACTCCAACTGAAACGTTTTTCCTAAAAGATATTGGTAGTTGAAATGTCAATAGTGGTTTTTTTCCTTCTTACTAGAATCTAATATAAAATTTCAGGTGTGAAGAACAAGAACCCAAATTACCAGTGTGCGGAACTATGTCACATCCAAACCACAGTCTACCAATCCAAGACGACCTGTTATCTGCATCACCGCGTCAATCATCAAGCGAGTGTCCAACCTCCACTCCATCACCTCGCTGTCTGGATTCTCCACAATTGTCAAAAGATGTGCCGGAGGACCCTACTATTGATCCAGCAGCATGTGGGAATTCGAAGAACATTTAAGTGCATCGAACAGAGTTTAACTGAAATTACCAGTATCCATGTACATATACCTATCTGTCGAACTTCTGGTTCAATTTTAGGAGATTTTGGGAGGTTCATCTTTGTATACCGTTAAAACCTTCTGCACTATCATGGAGTGGCTCTACTATGTACTAAATTGTCATGTCCTCTAGGACTTCTCCCCATAATGTTTTTGTCTTGGACTTATTTGTTTGTTTCGTTTTAATTTTATTCAAAGATTTGCAAGTTTCTTTTACAATTACATGTTTTCCAAATAATATTTTTTTAAACATGTTATTTTCTATAATATCTGGATGGTTTTCCAAATAATATCTTCTAAAACGTGTTATTATTAATGTGTAAAATGTTTTTGGTTAAACAAATAATAAATAATAAGAATGCGTGTTTACAAAATTCAAATCGCACGAGGCCGAGTTGTTATATTTAGGTAACTAAGAGTATCTTTAGGAAATTCTTTATTTTGTTAGGATATTTTGTACTACAAAGCATTTCTAATCATTTTGACATGCTAATAATTTTTTTTAAACTCGTTATTTTACTCTTCTAAACAAGTGTCTATTATTTTTCCCATTTTTTTTTTCAAATAAATTTATTTATTATCATCTATTAACTTGGTTTAAGCAGTGGACGAGAAAATTGAAAAAAAGAGAATATGGACCCGAGAATTAGAGTGGTCTTTTAGGGTTGATTATGCGACGACATGTCCATAGGCCACATAGTACAAGTTCGGCATTGAAAATCTCAATTTTTGGAAATAATTTTATTTTATTTAAAACTCTAGTTGATGCGAACTCGGGTACGGGATCAATATGGAAATCGCGGAATTAGTTTGAAACGTCGGGAAAGTCCAAATTCAGGTCGTAGACTGTAGAATTTCGACCTGCAAATTATTAAACCAAACAATCAAATAAAAACAAAGTTTGAATGACATTTTGATTATAAAATCAATGAACCTCGATTTGCGAACGATACAAAATCTGTCTAATAATTTGATAAGTTCTAAGGGTTAAACGTCACAAATATAACAATATTTGATAAGTTCGTTGCATATTCAATTAAGAACAAAAAGAGAGAAATCTCATTTAACTTATAATGTCAAAAATATTCTTAATATTACAATGAAATAAAGTTTCCTATTTATACTAAACCAAGAAAAATATGAAAAAACGAAAATATCACTTAAATATTACAAGAATCTTACATAAACTAAAATTCTAACAAAATAAGGAAATTTGCGAAAAATTAAAATCTCGCCAAATTGTTCTTGGCATATTTATGCATGATTGTAAGCCCAAAAGTACCATGAGCTCGCTTCCCTTGTACAGAATTTCGTACAATTTTCGAAATGTACCCATGGGCGAAAATCCGACAATCGAGCTGAAAGTTATGCCCATTTTCATCTACACTACTCGTTTTCTTTCCAAATATCTTCCAAATCTTGAATCCAACTCGTTTTGGCTCCCAAGCCCTCCACGAAACTTGAACCTTAGCTTGTCAACTTCTTCAATTTGGACTCCGAAACTCGACCAAGTGATTGTATATCCCGGATCATATCATCCCCTCTCTTCGAAAGGATTCATCCTCGAATTCGTGCCTTGTGATCGTGTAGGGGATAGCCCAATCTGTTCTTCATTCATCACAATATTCTCAACCATCTTCTCAATACACTCTTCCATTATGTGCCCACTCTCAAGCGAACCATCTCTACAATTTTTGTATCAATCTGCTCGTACTCCTCTTTAATTGGTTCACTCTCCCCAATATCAACTGCATTACCAGTCTGCTCATGTTTCTCCTCTTTAATTGGTTCACTCTCCCCAATATCAACCGTATTTTTCAATCTATCATCCTCCATGTCAACTTCCATATTTCTGGACTCCTCCTGCAATTCAACTTCGGTGTTCCCTTAGCAGTGGCCATCTCCCTCTCTTGCTTTTCCCGTTCTGCCTCACCTCTCACCTTCCATCGGTTTACAAATGATTGTTCTAGTGTCAACCCAGCCAAAGTGATTTTTACCCTGTCCTGAAGAAACCTATACTTGCTCCTCTCCATATCATAAATAGTCTTCCCCTCATACATCCAAGGTCTCCCAAACAAGATATGAAAATATTTTAATAGAACTACATCACACCAAACTTCATCACTATATCTCCTAATGGTGACATTCAATAAAACCCGCTTGGTCACATCTACCTTCCCACACTCCTTCAACCAAGTCATCCTATAAGGCCTATAGTGTTGTTGCAAAGGTAATCTTAACTTTTCCACCATCGTGATACAAGCTAAGTCTGAGATGTACTCCTTATCAATAGCCAGACTGCATACCGTACTACCCACAAAACTCCAAGTTTGAAAAATAAATCCCCAGTCATCATCCATAATTTACGTAGGCGTAATAAAAAAGACTCAAGAAAAAAATTGGACAATGGATGAGTGATATTTAAATTCAAGAAAGCGGTTCTTGAATTATTGGATTAGAATGAATATAAACAGATTTTGAATTTTGGACAGATAATATGATAGTGTTAACTTCTCAAATAAATCAAGTAAATTTTTTTTTGAATAGTGACGGCGTGAACAGTACTTGTGAACAATTTTTTTTTTTTTTGTAAACTCGAAAATTGACTACGATAATAGCGCAACAAACAAAAGTTGATTTGGATGCTAGATTAGCTCCAAAAACAATTTTGACTCTTTTTTTTGGAATTTTTTAGGATAAAGACTCAAAATTTACAACGGTCACGAAGAACAAAAACAAAAGACTCAAAAGAATAAAAATGATAAAACTTGAATATGGAGCCCAAACTTTGATACCAAATGACGCGAACCCGGGTACGGGATTAGCGTGAAAATCGCGAAATTAGTTTGAAACATTGGGAAAGCTCAAATTCAGGTTGTGGACGGTAGAATCTCGACCCGCAAATTATTGAACCAAACAACCAAAAAAAACAAAGTTTGAATGACCGATTATAAAATCAACGAGCCTCGATTTGCGAACCCCACAAAGGGTGCCTAATCCTTTAATAAGTTCTAAGGGTTAAACGCCACAAATATAACAATATTTGATAAGTTCGGTACATGTTCAATTAAGAACAAAAGGAGAAATCTCATTTAATTCATAATGTCAAAAATGTTCTTAATGTTACAATGAAATAAAGTTTCATATTTATACTAAACCTAGGAAAATATGGAAAAACAAAAATATCACTAAACAATTACACGAATCTTACCTAAACTAAAATTCTAACAAAATAAGGAAATTTGCGAAAAATTTAAATTCTCGCCAAATTGTTCTTGGCATATTTCTGTGCAATCTCAAGCCCAAAAGTACCATAAGCTCGCTTAGCCATGTGCAGAATTTCGTGCCATTTTTGGAATGTACTCATGTGCGAAAATCCGACAACCGAGCTGAACGTTATGCCCGTTTTCATCAACGTCTCTTGTTTTCTTTCCAAATATCTTCCAAACCTTGAATCCAACTCGTTTCGGCTCTCGAGCCCTTCACGAAACTTGAAGCTTGGTTTGATAACTTCTTCAATTTGGACTCCAAAACTCGATCAAGTGATTGTCTATCCTTAATCATATCAACATGCCACGAGCATACATCCTCAAAGACCTATCACGAGCAGTCACCTCAAAGACATGCCATGTGCATGCACCTCAAAGACCTGTCACGAGCACGCACCTCAAGAACATGCCACGAGCTTGCACTTTAAAGATATTCCATCAACATGCACCTTAAAGACCAATCACGAGCAGGCACCTCAAAGATATTCCATGAGCATGCATTTTAAAGACTGTTACGAACAGGCACCTCAAAGACATGTCACGAGCATGCACCTTAAAGATATGCCATGAGCATGCACCTCAAAGACCTATCATGAGCAGGCACCTCAAGGTTGCCACGAGCATGCACCTTAAAGACATGCCATGAGCATGCATCTTAAAGACCTGTCACGAATAGACAACTCCAAGACTTGCCACAAGCAGGCAACGCTAAGACTTGCCACGAACAGGCACCTCAATGATTGTCCTGAGCATGCACCATAAAGACATGCCAGGAGCATGCACCTCAAATACATGTCACGACCAGACACCTCTAAGACATGCCATGAGCATGCACCTCAAAGACCTATCATGAGCAGACAATTCCAAGACATGCCACGAGTAAACACCTTAAGGACCTGCTACGAGCATGCAACTTAAAGACATGCCAGGAGCATGCACCTCAAAGACCTGTCACGAGCAGGTACCTCCAAGACATGCCACGAACATGCACCTAAAGTTTGTCATGAGTATGACCAATCTAAATGTCATGAGGATGACCAATCTAAATGTAATGAGCATGACCACTCTAGAGCTTTTAAGATCCCCAGCCACAGAGCTTGGGGATCAATTACATTATATTAGGCTAGGACATAAGGTTGGGCCTAAAACTTTATTCATATTCCCAACTATAGAGCTCAAGGATCAATTAGTCATATTAGGCTCGTCTTAAGGTTGAGCCTAAAACTTCAGTAAGATCTTTGGCCACAGAGCTCACAGATCAATTACGTCATATTAGGCTCGGTCATAAGGTCAAGCCTAAAACTTTATTCAAGTCTCCAGCCACAAGACTCAAGGATCAATTATGTCATATTAGGCTCGTCCTAAGGTCGAACCTAAAACTTTATTCAAGTCCCTAGCCACAGAGTTCGGGGATCAATTACGTCATATTAGGCTCGGACATAAGGTCGAACCTAAAACTTTATTCGGGTCCCCAGCCACAGAGCTCAGGGATCAATTACGTCATATTAGGCTCAGACATAAGGTTGAGCCTAAAACTTTATTCAGGTCCCCAACCATAGAGCTCGGGATCAATTACGTCATATTAGGCTCGGACATAAGGTTGAGCCTAAAACTTTATTCAGGTCCCCAGCCACAGATCTCGGGATCAATTATGTTATGTTAGACTTGGACCTAAGGTCAAGCCTATAACTTTACTAAGATCCCCAGCCACAGAGCTCGGGATCAGTTACGTTATATTAGACTCGGACCCAAGGTAGAGCCTAAAACTTTATCCAGATTCCTGCTAGAGCTCGGGAATCAATTATGTTCATGCTCAAGATTGATTGTTTGCATTGAGCATAAAAATTTATTCGTATCCCTACGTTGAACCTAGGACTTTGTCAAAAATTAATTAATTAATATGAAGCTTGAGTAAGACGTCTAGTCATAAACTTCAATGAACATACACTGAAATATTCGCTCGGGATGAAATAAAAACTCGAGATAAATACATGCTCAATATTTCGAAGCATAGATCGAGCATACTATTAACAAAATGAAAACATAAAAGCTCAAAAGTAGTCGGGCAATGTACTTGCACAAAATTAAAAAAACTCGTATAGTCGAACAATGTACTTACAAAAATAAAAATATACAATTTATCAAAAAAATGCTCAGTGGTTTAGGGTGCCTAATCTAAGTAATCGCGCCCGAGTGCATGGTCGGGTGCCTCAACATCAATTTCGACGTCTTCGTCATTGTCCTCGATCATGGCATCCTTGGACTCCAATAAGCCGAGGCTATCTGCTATGCCGGGCACATACTTCAAATCCTCGGACTGAACGTTGGGGAGTTTGGATCTTAAAAATTCTCGAGCTTCTTTGAAGGCATGCATGTATGCTCCCGAGGCATATTCAGTTGTTAGCTTGTTGCACTCCTCGAAAACTTTGAATTCCTCCCAAGCTTGCTCCCTACCTCAGTTAGTTTGACCTCATATTCTTTGCACTTACGCTCGAGCTTTGCCTATTCAGCCTTGTCTTTGGCCACCCCAACTTCATTGCAAGCGCGACGAGCTTCACTCTTGGCGTCCTCGCTCTCTTTCAATAATACCTCACACTAGGCCTTAAGGTTGGGTATCATCTTATCACGTAGCTCGATAGCCTCCATGAGCCCGGCCATTTTATGGGACTCCAGGAGGGCGGCCATTTTATGTATCGAGCTTATGTGCATCCACCCCTAATCAGCGAGCTCTAGGAATGAATGCACGGGGGCCAATGATGTGGTCAGGAAAGATGTACCTCGAGCATGAGGACTCCCAAGGCTATTTTTTCACAACCATGGGACCAATGTGCTCGAGCACATAGGTATCCTCAAGATACCTCGGGGATTTCTGGTGAGTTCCCGTGACATTTACTTTGGTCATCCTCGGATTTGAGTCCTCGGATATTTTCATTGGCCAAATTTTCCTTTATGCTAAGCGTGAATAGTTTTCGCTTCTTAAGAACTCTAACCCTATTCAAATACTTCAGCTCAGGAGTCCTAGATCCAGAAGGAGTCCACCTTGAAAAAAACTACAGCTAATGAATGATTAAACTTATGATTATGGTCCAACACTTATCACAATTAGAATTCCTAAAAATAATGATGATAAGTCATACTAGGAATGCACTACCTAACTTTATAAATATGGAATCTTGGATCATTATTCAAGTGCGTTTTCATATACAATTTTTAGGACTCAAGCTTTTTCATATTCTCTCTCACTTAAGCATTGGAGGGGCGATGATGACACATATCGATGCCTTTGTTTCAGGTACTGGAAGATCATGTTCGTGTTCATTCTCCGTCGTCGAGCTCGAAATTCAACACGTGTGATTTTTGGTAGCATCAAAATTCTTGTAGCGTTCTACAATATAAGTAAAGTTCATAAGTTTGTGATTTGGGGGTCAAGATAATGTTAGCAATTGTCTTGATTCTTTTGTTCAATAATTTATTAGATCGAGCTTACCAAAATGTTGATTCTTAACTTTCTTAGGTCTGTTCTAATTTTTCGAGGATTTGCATCATTTGGTTCGGTTGATTTCAAAGTATTTTTTCCTTTAATATTGTGGTTTTTGGGTGGGGAAATCTCAACCTAAAAGTTGAGCCAGACCCGACTCGGTAACGAGTTTTTTGTCCCCTCCTAATTTTACCTTCGGAGTGTTTCTTGGAGATGCAATATTGTCGCCAAAAAGATAAATAAATAAGTACCAACATTTTTTTTTCATAAGCTGACCCACTATATTTTAACGTATAGCCCAACTAATTTTTAACTAATGTGTATAGATCGGAGAAGACATAAAATGTGTTTAGAGGTACAATTTCAAAATTAAGAAATTTATTTTAAAACTTCAAAACATAATTAAATTTTATTAATTAAATAGATAATTAAAAATATTTCATTAATTAAATATATTACACAATTTATGGTTACAACATACTAGTCAAAATCACTGAATGGGACGTTCACAAATCACAAATTTTGTGGACCACAACTTATTTATCGATTACAAATTATCAAATTAATTGATCATGTATTATTTATTGATCATAAATCACAAATTTTATAGTTCACAACTTATTTATCGGTAACAAATTATCAGATTAACATGCCAAGTATTATTTCACTCCCAAATTACAAACTTTATAGCTACAACTTATTTTATAGTCACAAATTATTCAGTTAATTTGTTATAACTTGATAAATTGTGAGTCATGATTACCAACTTACTCATAATTCATATTCTTTCTGGTTACATATTGTTTATTGATCACAAATTATTTATTGGTTACACATTAACATTTTATTGGTCACATCACTCAAATAATTGGTTGCAAACCCTTTTCATCCCATTCCATCTCATCGACACCAAACGTCTTGCCACCTTACCACCACCGCTAGAATCACTACCGCCTACGCCGCCGCAGCCGCCGTCGTCCCAATAACACCACCACCTCAGCAGCAATCGCGAGCACCACCACAACCTACACCCCCACCTTCTCACCATCACCACCGTTTGAAAACCACCAATAAAAATCATCCCATAACTTAGCTAAACAGCAGAGTAAAGGAGGAAGTAACTAAACCAAGGACTACACCCCAAACTTCATCACCACTGCGCGCATAGTTGTAAGCGCCGCGCAGCGGCAGTGCGTGGTACTCATAGCATCGATGTGCAGTGAAGTGAGTGCCGAGTCGCTCTCACAGTAGCACTCGTTGATGGTGGTCTTTTACGGGATGGAGAGGATGGGGAGAAGGGGGGACGAAAGAGAGAGAAGGGAGAACAAGATAGATATTAGAGGAGAAATGATTAAGGTTTGGGAGTGGAATTTGGTGGGATAAATAGAGTAGGATGAAGATGTAGATTAATTTAATTTTATAACTGTATTATTAATATTAAAATTTTGAATTATCACCTAGTTTTTGAATAAAAATAAAAAAAATTTAAACTTTATTTTTGAATTGATAAGTAAAAAAAAAAACGTGGGTGTAAGTTTCACTTTTAAAAATATTGTGGAATGAGTGGGTCTATTAAAAGTACCTTTTAAATCCATGTGGTGATAGACCTTTTAAAAACGTTTAAGAAGCCCCGTGATAAGTCCATGTGGTAGAAAAGAACAATGGGAAAAATTCATATTTAAGGTGTATTCTTTACCTCAATTCAAAAATAAGGTAAATAGTTTAAAAATTCAAAAATCAGGTATGAATTTAATTAATTAAAATATTTATTAAATAAAGTCACATTTTATAATTAATGGTCACAGATTTATTTAATGGTCACATATCGTCAAGTTTGATTATTTCGAGGTCACAGATCAAAATTTTTTTACGTCACATATTATTTTGAGGTCACAGATTTTAAATTAATTGGTCACAGATTATTTTTGAGTCACAAATTATTAAATTTTTAGGTCACAATTAATTAATTGGTCACAGATATTACCAAACATTTGGTCACAGACGATCGACGCTACCACCAATACTTGGTCACAAGTCACAGATAGACCAACACAAACTAACTAGTCACAAAACACAGACGAAAAATGAACCCCGCGACATCCGCCGCCACCACGAACAATAGATCCACCACCAACTACAACAAATATAAACAGCAAACCACCAATCCATCACCACACAGATCCGCCAACTAAAAACAACCACAGCCGCCGCCGGAGGCAGCCGCACCGCCGGCAGCCGCTGCTGGCAGCAGCAAGCCGCTGCGAGCAGCGGCAGCAAGCTGTTGCTGGCTGCAGCGGCAGCCGGCTGCTTGTAGCAGCAGCTGCCGCTGCTCGCAGCAGCGGCAGAATGCTGCTAGCGGCAGCAGCTTGCCGCTGTCCCAGCGGCGGCAAGCTGCCGCTGCTGCCGGCAGCAGCTTGCTGCTCGGCTCGCCGGCAGAAAGGGGGGGAGGGAGAGAAGGTGGGAGTGCTCGCCGGCAGAAAAAGAGGGGGGATGGGGGGAGAGAAGGTGGGAGTGACGAAGAGAGTGGAGGGGAGGAGAGAGAGGGAGAAGAGGGTAGTGTGAAAAATTAGGGTTTGGATTTTTATATACTACCTGATTTTTGAAAAATAAAGTTTGGCCCCTGATTTTTGAACTCTAAACTTTAAATCCCTGGAATTATGTAATTTCCACAAGAACAATTTTCAATTTTAAATTTAAATTTTCACAGGAACAATTAGGAAAATTTTTGCAGGGTTCACGTTTGAACTGGTCGATCGACCCAAAATTCAGCCCATTTTTAATTATATCAAAGGTTCGTTCGAAAGATTGGGTAGAACTTAGAAGCCCCCAAAATTCAGGATGGATCCTACAGAGATGCCCTTAAAATCGAATACTTGCATTTCAATACACAGATTTCTAAGAAGACTGCAATAACTTCTGAATTTTAAAAATAACAAAACTACAATTTGATTAGACCGATGATCGACAAAAAATTGTAACACGAACTAGAATCATCGTCCACACAGGTGTCACAACGAAATACCTTAATTTTTCCAAATGTATGGTCACAGAGAAAGATCTGATTATGTCTGCCAATCATATGCATGAACTCATATTCATACTCTAGACCCTTCATGAAATTATGATAACTAGAAACATCTCATTCTTATCCTATTTAAACTGCTGTTTCATAACATTCCCTCCAAAATTGACCAAATTATACTACTCTTCAAACTACCATTTTACATTCTACATTTCTACTAATCAATTTAGATTTTGGTTGCAGCAAGAAAATGTACCCTGCTGTTTCTTTGTCTGCCTCCTATCTACCCATCTACAAATTTCAAGACCTTTCGAAAGATGATCACCATACGAAATCAAAGCCAAACCTCTGTAGAGAAACTAATCAGTTACAAAAAACGCCGCCAGATGCCAAATTTAGCAGAAGAAAACTGTTAAACATTACTGGAGTGGGAGTTTTCGGAGGGGCTCTAGTTCAGCCTGCAAGTGCAAGAGCAGCTGAACCGGAGAGCCCAGCTGAAGCCACATCAAGTAGAATGTCATATTCAAGATTTTTGGAATACTTGGATCAAGGTGCTGTCAACAAAGTAGATTTGTTTGAGAACGGGACTGTGGCAATCGCTGAGATATACACTGAACAAAATCCAGAGGGTCAAGATTCAGTTTCCTGGATTGCCGCAAGAACTCTTGAGGAAATTCAAAGAAAATGATGTGGATTTTGCTGCGCATCCAATGGAAATTAATATGACAGCTTCCCTTCTTGATTTGCTTGGAAACTTGGCTTTTCCATTGATACTTTTAGGTTATGTACTTCTGCGAAGTTCGTCTTCTAATACTCCTGGAGGCCCAAATTTACCTTTTGGATTAGGAAGGTATTTTTAACATAATTACTTTGGACATTTGGGAATTTCTTTTCGACGTATGATATTCAGTGTGAGACTAATTATATACTTGCAGGAGCAAAGCTAAATTTCAGATGGAACCCAACACCGGAGTAACATTTGATGATGTAGCTGGAATTGATGAAGCAAAGCAAGATTTTCAGGAAATTGTTGAGTTCTTGAAGACCCCGGAAAAGTTTGCTGCAGTAGGGGCAAGAATTCCAAAAGGAGTGCTTTTAGTTGGACCTCCGGGAACTGGGAAGACGTTGCTGGCTAAGGCCATAGCTGGAGAAGCAGGGGTCCCTTTCTTTTCTCTGTCAGGATCTGAGTTTATTGAAATGTTTGTTGGGGTGGGAGCATCTAGAGTAAGGGACTTGTTTAACAAGGCGATGACAAATTCCCCTTGTCTGGTGTTTATCGACGAGATAGATGCTGTTGGAAGGCAGAGAGGAACTGGCATTGGTGGAGGAAATGATGAAAGGGAACAAACACTTAATCAATTGCTGACAGAAATGGATGGTTTTACTGAAAACACTGGAGTGATTGTCATTGCTGCTACTAACAGACCAGAAATTCTTGACGCTGCACTGCTTAGACCAGGAAGGTTTGACAGACAGGTTAGTCGTTGTAAATATTCCATCTTTTGTTTGTGTAGACTAATAAAATGTTTGGACCATTAATCTTATGGACATGTGATTATGGGTTTAATGTTGTCAAGCACAGGTTACAGTAGGATTACCAGATGTTAAAGGGAGGGACGAAATACTAAGGGTTCACAGTAAAAACAAGAAACTAGACAAGGATGTTGATCTTACTGTTATTGCCATGCGAACTCCCGGATTTAGTGGTGCAGATTTAGCAAACCTTATGAATGAGGCTGCAATTCTAGCTGGTCGAAGAGGTAATCCTAAAATTACATTGCAAGAAATAGATGATTCAATCGACCGGATTGTGGCAGGAATGGAAGGAACCAAGATGACAGAGGGAAAGAACAAGATCTTAGTTGCTTATCACGAAATTGGACATGCAGTTTGTGCGTAAGTTGATTATTTACGGCGAAGAAGCTCGACTCATCATGATTGTTACAGTGCATTAAGCTTTTTTCAAGAACAATAGCATGATCTTATTATGATTTTCATGTTCACAGGAGTTTGACCCCGGGGCACTATCCAGTACAAAAAGTTACATTGATCCCTCGAGGACAAGCTCGAGGTCTAACATGGTTCATACCTGGTGAAGATCCGACGTTGATCTCTAAAAAACAATTGTTTGCAAGAATCGTGGGAGGCCTGGGAGGCAGGGCAACAGAGGAAGTAATATTTGGCGATGCAGAAATCACAACTGGTGCAGCAGGAGGCTTGCAACAAATAACTCAAATAGCTAGACAGGTACTTATAATGAAAGAAATTGCTTTGAACCATAAAATAACATGCTTCATATGCTAATTTTAAGATTTTCTGTTTTCTAATCAGATGGTAATTACATATGGAATGTCTGAGATTGGCCCATTGGCACTGATTGATCAAGGCGTGCAGAGTAGTGACGTGGTATTACGAATGTTAGCTAGAAATCAAATGTCGGAGAAACTTGCTGAAGACATTCATAAATCAGTGAGACTTATTATAGAAAATGCGTATGAAATTGCGAAAAAGCTCATAAGGAACAACAGAGAGGCAATTGATAAATTAGTGGAGGTGCTGCTGGAGAGGGAAACACTTTCAGGAGAGGAGTTCAGGGCTATCCTCTCTGAGTTTACTGATATTCCTTCAGAGAATGTGAACAGGAGGCCTATTAGAGAGTTGATTGAGGCATAAGCAACAATTATGCGTTGTCACTGAGATTATACTTCAATTTAGTGTAGATATATGGCAAAAACGCCATAGTTAAATACAAAATAATTCTTGTAGAATCTTCGTTCACTTTTTTGTTCGCATAGAAACTTGGGACTATATACATATTTCTGAGTCAAATTTCATAACGCAAAGGGAAAACGTGCAAGGACATTTGAACTGAGAATGAGACTGAGAAATGAAATTATTTTATGTTTTCAAGATCACAAGATATAGATTTCCCTCAGATCCCCTGCACTTCATTGGCAAGTAATTTGCACACCTTATATTTACACGATAGTAACATTTTAGTAATATCAGTGGCAGAAGCAGACTTGCTATATAAGGAAAACAAGACTGAAATGACAAGAAGCACACGGAAATTGATGAAATCCGGTTACAAGCTTATAGCTGCTGAACTCGATATCGGAGCTAAGAAGTTAAGAAAGCATCAACCTCGGAGCTAAGGAGTTAAGAAGGCATCAACCTTTGCATTTGTTTTCCTGGACAGAAATTTCATGCAAATGGGTGGATTTACACCTGCCAAGGCTAATATTGAACTAGGCAATGTCCATATACCGTCGCCACAGATCAATCCAGAAGCCACAGCTGGACCAAACACATCAGCCTTTGCTTTGTCAATTTTCTCCCAAATAAACAGTATCAAACTTCCAATGCACATATCAATAGTAAAATATGCTCCAAGATAAAATGGTATAGCCATTGCCATGGGAAGAGGAATAAATCTAGCCCATTTCTTTCCCATGATGTCTCTTATTCCATTAATAACGACGGCTGCAATAAAGAACACGCAGCATAGAGTAATGCAGTTCTTTGGCAAAGAACTGAACCCCTCAACTCCCAAGATTGCCATGTTACGGTACACAAGAGCATAAGGTGCAGAATACTGTGAACCAGGGACACCCAAATCATGAAACGCCTTGTAGAAGAGCCAGAATACACATGGTGAAATTACACATCCCATTGCTGTTCCAATAATCTGGCTCACGAACATGGACCGTGGGGAAGCCAGGGTCATATAACCAGTCTTGAAGTCCTGCATTAGGTCAGATGCAGTCGAGACAATATTCATCATGACGCCACATGCAGCTAGTCCTGCAAGAACACCGCCATGGGAGGCTCCAGCCCATGCACCAATAACAAAGATAGCTAGTTTTCCATAAGTAGATGCTAATGACCAGTCAGTGAGCCCACACCCATATGCATTACAGAAGGCTAGTGTGGGTGCAAAAATGTATATAACGACAATGTAATACCACTTGAGTGGGGGAAAGATGTGTGGAAGTGTTGCAGCAGAGATTATTGCAATACTGATGTATCCAACAACGGCGACCCATATAGGGATTTGGTCTTTGAGAAAAAGTTGGGTTCGGCGCTGGTCATCATAAGACAGAGAATCCGTAGGAGAGGAATGGCCACCAACTGGGAGGACTGAGCGAGAATTTTTATCTCGGACTTGGTGATAGAGCCCAAATATAGTGTGACCAAGGACCTTAAAGAAGTTGTAGAGGCCATCACCGAGGATCATGGCTATTGCTATGAAAACCTATAAGAAGAAACAAATCAATGGTTAGATGGTCAAAACTTGTGATTGTTATCTTAAATTAAAGAAATTAAGGAAATGTACCCTGTAGCCTTGCAAACCATGAAGGCTGCTAGAGCTATATTCTGCAGAGTACCAATCACCCTTCCTGTCTCCTATGAGTGGCCACATTATACCCCAAGAGAGGATTGCTCCGACTAGCAAAGACACGTTGATCAGATATGGGCATATCATGCCAACTCCAACATATGTTGCTGAGAAATCAAAGTAAAACCTGGTTTTTGAATTAACAATAGAATGAAAGGGTTAATAATAAAAATAAAAGGTTAAATTCTTCTTATCAAAATCTTTTCTACGCTATTACATGAGCATATAGATAGATAATATAATTTTTTACACACTTTTGAGAAATATTTTCATCACTCACCTGTTCTCGTAGGCTTTAAGACCCAATGTGGGAAAGTTTACGAATCCACAGCCATCTCCTGCAGTGAAAAACCACTGGAAGAATCCCCACAGGAAGCTGAGAGAGAAGAATTTTCCAAGAGTTCTGACTTGTTTTCTGAAGTGAAGCAACAAGAAGAAGATGAGATTCCAATTTGACCACATCAAGATCGATAAAAGGAAGTTTAGCTAAGAACTATAGAGACTCACTTTGCTAGTTTGGCTCCTTGAGGAGTGTGGAAGCTATTGATTAGGTGAGCAGTTGCCGTTCCACTTGGATAAGTCAGTTTGAAGTCGATGATCATTATCTAAATCATGCAATAATATACAAATAAAGATTCTAGCATGATATAAACCATTACATTGAAATGATAAGGAAAAATCATTCAGCTCAAATTGAAGCAAATTTTGAAACAATTTAGAATTACTTTTCTCAATTCCAAACATTTGTACAAGTCAAAGTTAAGATATGGTCTAGACAGGTTTAATTGATGCATGCAGTTTACAATTTTTGAGCATCCACAACACAAGAATTTCCAGTCTCCACCGTCTCATCTGCGGTCTAAACTTCATACTTAAAATACCTCAAGAACTTTATAGGATGTCTTAAGGCACTTAAGCGAACTCTTATGTAAGCAACAAAAGTGTTGCTGAGTTTAATAATGTACCTTTCGAAGGGGCACCACAGAGAAGAGCCCGAGAAAGCTAACCACAAAGAGAAAGCCAATCATCCAGGTTAGTGATGGGTTCTTAATATTCTGTCCATCATTTGCTTCGGTAGATTGTTTGGCAATAACATCACTCATTCCGAATAGGTAACTTCCAAAACCTCCTGCTCATTCAAATTCAGTCATGATTTCGATATTGTGGCAAATGTTTATATATAAAATCATAATAAGCATGCTTTTACTCAAAACAAAAAACAAGAAAGATGATACTATTTTCCTACTGCAATGGCCAATTCAAGTGAAAGCCATACATAAGATGAATGCATTTTCTTGAAGAATATGGTATATGCCAAGAATTCATCGCCATATAGCTTAGGAACTAATCAATGCATGTAACTTGCGAAGATTTAGGTCTACATTCCAGAGGAGAAAACTTATTAGAGTATCAATCTACAATTACAAACAAAATTAAAATGTCCACTTTCTTGTGTGCTATGAATTCAGAGTACAAAGGTATCCCCATGGGAATATATTTTATTGTTCATGGGAATTATGCTTGCTTGTTTTTTAGTACAAGTAGCTACGAAGTTTGCCATGATTTTTTACTATCGTCTGACTCTGTAAAAGCCTCTGTTCAATACATAATGATGAAAGCTAACTTTGGTTGGTTAATCCGATCAGTTCATCGATGGTCCGCAAGTATGATGGTTCTAATGATGATCCTACATGTTTTCATGTGTACCTCAATGGTAGATTTAAAAAACCTCGTGAATTGACTTGGGTTACAAGTGTGGTTTTGGGGGTATTGACCTTATTTTTTGGATTCCGGACATGAGGTCGAATATTAAATATAAATCATAGTTCATATATTTCTTAAATCTAGTTTATATGTTCCGTGTTCCAAATACTAGAATAAATATCCGACGAATTATAAACATCTCTATCAAGATAAAAGACATATTCTCTATATTACCAATAAGATCAATTATAACAAGTCACACTCATATTCTGAAAATGCATAAATAAATAAATTTCACGATCAAACTACCAAAATAGAATAGACTAGAAATTCGAGATCTAACTGATTCATTTTTTTATTCAAAAGACGGAACTTTGAGGTTATTATAGATTTAGTTAATTGAAATTCCATCCATAAGGTAGAGCATCTCGCTTCAGTTGCAAAACCTCCCATTTGCATGATCTCTACGATCATCATTTACCATATACATATGAAAATGAATGTGTATATAAAATCAAGGCATTGGTCTTTAAAATAATTTACCATGACCCCAATTAATATAAAATGAATAAATATCGGTTATTATTTGATTCTGGGAGGACTTTTGAAAAGCCAAAAAACTGTCTACGAGATTAAGAAGTTGCTTTACAATATTTAGGTAATTTTCTGGAAGTGCTTCTAGAAGAGATTTTAGAGAAAACTGATCTAAGGTAACTTCTTCGAGAAAAGCGAAATCAAAAGCTTCTACCTTGTGAAATGGGTCTAAATGCTATATATCTTGATGTTCATTAGCTAATAAATATGAATAATGCAATCTTTGGATTTTACACGAATAAATATAATTTATATCAAAATATAAAATATTTTTCATCCATTTTAATATTAAAATAAAAATATAATGACACTTATTGATCAAAGAGAAAGATATCAACCTTAAAAAAAATAGAGAAGAGACCATGCACCATGAACGTGGACTAGTATAACAATAATCTCTATACTCCATAATTACTAGTAGTTTTAGATTTCAATTATTTCACCTTATGAGAATCAAAACATTACAAGAAATTTAATCCAATTCTTCATATTTCTTATCAATTGACCAAGTGCTTATGCCATCATTTCTTGGTTAATAAGTTTAAAAAATCAATATATATCACAAAGTCACTATAGATCTTAATTATTTGCATGACCCAACATAATTGGAGATTCCTCTCTCTCTCTCTCTCACGCACACACACATATCCATTGGATCTAGTAAGAAAAGCAGTATGAATGCAGCAAAATTTTTCATGGAACAAAAACTAAATCAGTTGACAAATATAAGCTAATTATGAAAACAAAGGAGGAATCCCATGAAAGTCATCAATAAAATGAGACCCCAACTGTCAGTTATTGTACTAGAATGTGCCGTGACGCCAACATTAACTTAGTCAAAAGTAACAACATGTGAACTTAGTATGATCAACTCAAAAATTAGTGAGTTACAAATTGACATTCAATGCATTCCATATCACATCCAAGCAAGAAAGGATCGAGTCGAGTCTGGTCGAATCCCCCACAACAACTTTTGGACCCCCAAAAGGTTAGACAACTAAGACACTGCTTTTGGGATTTCTCAATCTAGAAGTGTGCAACAAGTCTCCAGCTTAACGACACACCCCACTTCTGGGAATCATCGCGTGCATGCGCAAAATCATAGTTTCACTTCAGGACCAACGCACCGCTGATCAATTGTGAGGAAATCAAATAAAATCCTGTGGTCCACACGCACTATTTGGATCAAATCCTACTTGAAAACGAAATTCCCCTAATGTCAAGAATTAATTAATTAATTTTTGTTGTTAAAATTTTCTTTGAAAGCTCTAATTATAAAAATATTTCAATTTCTAGTGAACACGAACTAATGCTTATATTCTTACATTTTTTGACATTAAATTAATACCTGCAAAAATTTAACAACACTTTTATCCTAAGCATTTAATACAAAGTTACCGTATTAGTTGTGTTATTAAACACATTCTTAACAATAGAACTTAAAATTTGGAGTATTCTTTAAACCAGTGAATAATTAATGCGCGTGGTGAAGATGGACATGGAGGGGGAGGGGGAGAGACTAACCGCTAAAGGCTATGCCTGAGGTGGCAACCACACATGTCTGAATAACTGTATTTTCTTGTCGAGTAAATGGTTGCTTCAAAAGGCCAGATTTTTCGAGAAACTTGGTCCATGTTTTGACGAAGAAGAAACCCAATAGACCGGCAGAAACGTTGAGAGAAGGGATAATACCAGTGGTGAGATTGAGTTTCATCACTATGAAAGTGAACAGAATGCCCAAAACAAAACTGACAACAAATGCCCTGAAAGTCAGTTGATTCTTCCATGGTGGCACCTCTTTGCTCTCAAATATCTTCTCTATCGATTCAACGTTCTCTTCTTCTTTCTTATCTGTTTTATCATCCGCCTTATTGTACTGAAAATCTTGTTCGGAAATACCATTTTCAGGAGCATTTGGATCTCTCCTGTTCTTAGAGTGATCCATGGCTAGGGAGATAGATAGTAGTAGAATTTTCTGGGAATGAATTTGGGTAGTCTTATTAGTTTTGAGTTTCAAGACCAGTGTTGAAATTATCGAGCATGCTGTACTTCCCGTCGCTGTCTTTCTTGGAGTGGGGTTGGCCTTGGAGTGCTATTGGCAATAGGATAATTGGTGCAAAACGTCCATACTTTTGACGAGTATTGTAGAAAACTTCCTTATATTTCGTTTTTTGACGCAAAACATCCCTACCTTTCACATTTTCGGTGCAGAACGTCCTTTTCACCAATTTCTAACATAAAATGACCATTATACCCTCCTATATAAATAAAACAAAAAAGAAAAGAAAAGAAAAAATAAACAATAAATTGCAATATGCTCCTGAACTTTTTAAAAAAGTGCAAATCAATCCTCATCCTCCCGACCAAGTGAATACCACCCACCTCTCTTCTTCAAAGAGTTACAACCGCCCACTTTAACCCCCACTCCAAACTCAAACCCCTCTGCCACCTCTCCCATCACCTATGCCGCTGTGGCCTTACTATCTCCGCCGCTGCTGTCCGCCAAGATACCACTCTTTGGACCTCTACTCCTCTTGTAGAAAGTCTCACCAGTTGTCGAGTCTCTTTTCAACATCGCCATCGACGTCTCTGATTTCGTGGACCTCGACTCCTCCTATACGAAGGATGGTCAATACCTCCAGCTCCGCCTCCAGGACCCCAATACAAAACCCTCCTTCCTCGTAATCGCGTCCCCGCCTTCTATTCCCATCAATGCCAGAAATCACCACTTCTATGGGCTCTTTACTCGACGATGCTAAATCAAAAACTTGGTTTGTCGATGCACTGAATGGTACTGGGTTGCTTCCCAGAGGGCTATCTGATTCTGCTGCCATTGATAATATGGTTCAACTTGATGGGATTCAGAAGAGTGATTCTTGTACAAATCTAGATCCCCAAAACGAGATTTTGGATTTTAACAAACGGGTACATTCAAATTTGCCTGATTCTCCTACGATTGAAACAAGTTCATCCCCATCTATGTCAAATCTGCCTCCAATTAAAGTTAGAATTGAAAATGATAATGCGAGATTTCATTATCAGAAGGCTGGATTGGAAGAACAATTATCGCACGTAACAGACGCGAGTATTGCTCCAAATGCACCACCACCGATTTATTCGTTATTGGCTCCTAAAATTTTCCTTTTTATGGTTTTTCAAGTCTTTTCTGAAGAAATTTGAAGTATGAGATTTGTAAGGTGTGGAGAAAATGGGTTGAAGAATGAAGAAATATATAAAGGGGCAATTTTTTTACCTTTTTTTTTTCAGCCCCTTTTTTGAGAGAAAAAGGTGAGGGGAGGAATGGTTTAAAATTTTGGTGGCAGCGGTGGCGGAGGAGGGTGGAGGAGAAGAGAGGGAAAGAGTTTTTGTTATTTTTAATATTTTCATAAGTTTTGGATTGATTCGCACTTTTTAAAAAAGTTCAGGAGCATATTGCAATTTATTGTTTATTTTTCTTTTCTTTTCTTTTTTCTTTTATTTATATAGGAGGGTATAATTGTCATTTTATGTTAAAAATTGGTGAAAAGGACGTTCTGCGCTAAAAATGTGAAAGGTAGAGACGTTTTACGTTAAAAAATAAAAGGTAGGGACGTTTTCCACAAAACCCATCAAAGTGAGGGACGTTTTGCGCCAATTACCCATTGGCAATAGTGTGAAATACGGATATTTATGAGACTGAGTGGGTAAGAGTTGTATTTTGAAAGAATCATTAATGTCATGATTACATAAGCATGAAGCCAAGAAGGTAGGGTAGCCAAAGTAATATTTTGAAATAACACTATTCTAATTCAAATAATAATATTGTTTATCCAAAAAAAATAAAACATTATTAAACATTGTTGATGCTACAACATCAGTGTAAATAGTACTAATTGATAGGTTCGATGGAACGTAAAATTAAATAATTTATCTAATTATACCTTTTATTTAATATCACATTAGCGTCAATTAAATTGTTGTTTTAATACCAATCATCCTAAATAACATTACTCTTTAAATTATATTTCTTAAAGAAGATTTTGTACAACTATTTGAAATTAATTTGAGTCACAACCCACCTCTCAACCATTTCCCTTTCATGAATACAAGTACGTTTTACACTTGGGATCTTTTAAAGACACATTTTGATCTAGTTACAAATAATGAATTGAAGAGGATAAAATAGAAATTTTTGCATTCCCTTTCCTGATTATTTTTTGGCGAAAGGTTACGATTCTACATACTGCACAATTTTAACCATTCATGAGCCCACTTCTTCATCTAACTATGTCAATGAGCCGAACCGAAAAAAGCCCGGTCTCAGCTAGAGTTTTTTTGGGCTGAGTTTTTTTTGGGCCGAACCGAGCCGAGCCGAGCCAACCAAAAAAATAAAGCTCGGCTCGAGTTTAGACCCGAGCCTAAACGGACCGAGCCGACTCAGGTTTTTTGATTTTTTTAAATACAACCGGCAGTGGGCAGCTTTCAAGCTGCCCAACAGCAGGTTGCCTGCTGCCAGGTTGCTTTCCTTGAATTTTTTTTTTAATTGGCAGGCTTGCCCGGGCCACGAGCCGGCCTCGGCCTCGGCTCGATGAAACTGAGCCCGAGCCAGGCCTGGGCCTCGGCTCGGTGAAATCGAGCTCGAGTCGGCGAGCTTTTTTGCAACCGCTATCTTCATCTGGTCGAGATGATGAACTTTACCCTTTGATATAGCTCGAATGAGCCTTGTAGGGATATGCACTACGGCTGGTCAAAACATCTTTGACTTTTAATAATGGTACGAGCAAATGTAGGCTACTTTGCTCCTTGTTACCGCTACTTCGAATTTGTCGTGCAAAGTTTTGAATTAACTTTTTTCCCATGATTTTCAATGGCACACTAATATATCATGTGATATAAAATTACGCATGCCCAAAGTTCAAACACGTATTTATAGAATTGATCTCCCATTTTCAATATTCGAGAGTGACAAAAGAGACTGCACATGTTTATGTCTATAAATTAATGCACCTATTGTTCTTAAGTCTAATGGCATGGTAATAATTTCTTTGCTAAGCTATTTGTTTTAGTGTGATGTTTATCATCTCATCTAGTTGTCGAATAAAATATCATTCTTTAAAAAAAAAAGATTATTATACTTTTATATGTAGCTCCCGTTTGCCATACATTCGTTCAAGATACATTCTTTCAAAATTCGTTTTCAATCACACATTTTTCAATAAAATAATATTTTAAAAACTTTTCCTTACTTTTTAACCACATATTTCGCATCATATCATTATTTAAAATACATTATTTTCTCAATAATATCCATCAAACACCTCCTTAATTCAAATTAATAAGTCGAAATTTAATATAAGGAAAAAGAATATTTTTTCCTCACCGTTGAAGTGTAAAGTATTGCCACCAAATCAAGAACCGAAAACAACATCATGAATACCACAAATGCAAGACTTCCATGGATCTTGACACAACAATGCAAATTAATAGTTAATTAAAAAGATTGCTTTTGACTAACTTCCTTTCTTCCGCCTAACTTGAGTCATTTCCAATCACTAATGGAATTGACGGTGGAAAACTTATTAACTTCCACCGTCGTCCGCAACACTCAATGAATCAAAATGAATGTAAGCCGTTGGACCAATATTGGAGAAACCCACAACTAAAAATTTGAATTTATTTAGTCATGTTTGGTTTCGTTAAAAATCAGATTTTTAATAAATTTTAAAATAAAATAAAAGTTGATGAAATGTGTATTTGAAAAGTTGATAAAAATTGTGAATATCAAGGAATTTGTGGTTGAAAAAAAAAAAGGGACAAAATAGGGCTTAGTGGATACCAATCAAAATTTGAATTTTATGATCAATCGTTTAGATTAGGTAAACGTGGATTGCGTAGCATAAAATATGAATTAAAGGACAAATGTTCAATTACGATAAGCAAATCAGCGCCGCATCGTGTGGTCGGAGTGCAAAGACCTAGCCCAAACCTACTTAAACCACCAAAAGACTTGGCCTGGTCTTTATAGAGGAATGGTAGAAATGACCATTATTTTTGCGCCATTAAATCGAAAATTGAAGAATGATCAGCATCATTCTTGCACCCAAAAATCAACTATTCAACAGAATGCCAAAAACATGCATTATTTATGCATCAATTACTTCTTTGTGTCAAATTTTTGATGATCAAATTGCTCCTCAAATGCGAGCACAATATTTCCGAATGCATAATTTCCTCTAAGGTAGACAAGATTCACTCTCGAATCACGTGTCTCGTCATCAGTGAACTCATTCCTAATGTATGTGCTAGTTAGTGAGGTGCGTAGCATTTGGATTGATCTTCTTTGGAGTCTCCCCAAGTTTAATATTGACATTAATTAATGTATTTTACGTTGAAAACTAGTGATAGGCTCGTCTCGTCACCATCTATCCATGAGGTCGGTTCTTCAAAGTGACGAGCCGAGGCCCACGAGCTCGTGTTTTTTTCCCACTTTTTTTTCACATTTTTTACGAGCTTGTGGGCTCGTGAACTTTAGGCTTATAGGTTGTGCCCACAAGCTGTTTGCGAGCTGACGAGCCAAACCTTACTCGACTTGTCCGATGAAGCCCCCACTTGGTTCGGGCTTGTACTAAGGATGACAAAAAAACTCGTAGGCTCGGCTCGAAAAAAGCTCGAGCCCGGTAGGCTCGTGTGGCTCGGCCGACCTGTGTTTTAGAAAAAAAAGAAGTACAAAAAAATAAAAAAACCCTTCTTTAGCCACTGCAACCGTGGCATCGAAGAATTTCTTTTCATATCTTCTCATAAATATATTAAAACGTTCAGATTCTAACACCGTGTCAGTTTTTTAATTAACAAATCAGAAATCAAATCACATCAGGTTAAAGGCAAATACATCTCAGGCAAAACAAAAACTTCAAAACCTTAGACCTGTTTACAAAAACAAATCGAGAAACATAAATTCGTACTATTCTAAAATTCTTAAATTAAAGATTGAAATAAATACACGTATAAATAGACATGCAGCCCACTACAAAAAATTAATTTTAGTTCCAGGCAGTTATGTGACTGCTGCCTGCGTTTTGTAGGTAGCAGTCACGGCAAAAAATAAAAATAAAATAATAAAAATCGAGCTGGCTCTGCTTGGGTCCGGCTAGACTCGTAAAGACTCGAGTTGAAAGCTCTGGTCGAGCCTAAAATTTTTGGCCAAGCTTTTGCTCAACTCGGGCCCCAAAAAAACTCGGATTTGCTTTGCTCAAGTCGAGCTCGAGCTTTGAATTTTGGCTCATGGCTCGACTCGACTCGTTGACATGGCTAGCTCGTGCTCGTCCCAAAATGAGTTTGAGCCGTCCATGGGCCGAGCTTTGATGAGTTGCTCGACCTTTTGCCACCCGGCCCACCCCTATTGAAAACTGCTCCTAAATACCATCTAGACAAAATCACATTTAACATTAACACTTTTGTCCCAAAATATTGAAAATTTGGTTATTGGCAAAAAACGTAGCTTTTTTTTTTTTTTTTTTCGTTACAAATAATAATTTCTGACCATTAACATTTACCTCATAATTAATATCTTTTGGCTATGTGACATTTTCACTTATTTGAACTTCAGTCCCTAGAGAGGATGCCCAGAGCACACTTCGTCTTGAGGCAAAGGTTTCACACTTGCTGGTTCCATATCTCTTGTAGAGAGTTTTTGATTCGGTCCCTTTTTCTTCTATGACGTTACTTCTTTTATACTTCTTGAGCATCCCTTGGTTATCGAAATTGCTTCCTGGATCGTGGGATCGTGCCGGGTTTACTTGCCAACCGCTTCCAAACTGTATCCTTTAGACTTGTTTGATTTTGGGCGACTTGGGGTTCTGGGCGACAATGAGGCTGTCGTCCTGGGCGATTGTGCCGTACTATCTTTGTTCGGCCTCTGGGCGTCCTACAACCTTGGGGCGATGGTATTCCTTTGTTCTTGGGCTTCCAATATTCAGGTTTTTCCACAGGCCTCCAACTTGGGCTTTTCTTCTTGGGCCTTTTAATTGGCTTCTGTTGGGTCTTTACCTTGGATTTATCAATTGGACTTCCTTTCGATTTTGGGCTGCATTTTAGTGTGTCAACAATTACCCCCCAATATGGCAGAATTAATACTAATCATAATTTTGCCATATTCATTCTGTATCTTTCCCGCAATATTTGAACTTCCCCAGAATTTCAATCGTCGCTTGCGTTCTAGTGTGCTTGAAAGGTTGCGACGTTATAAACCCTTAAAACCCCAAAAGTACGCGGCATCCTTTTCATTCACCTTTCTGCGGCATTACGTCTTTCTTCGCCATTTCACCGTCTTCCTTGCGGCAACCTTCGATTTAGATTCAAACAAACAATCTTCGAGAACAAATCACTTTCTGTGCCATAATGACTACTTCTCAAACTTCTTCGGACAATGTTTTCAGTTTTGAGGATTTCCAGACCCTTCTTGCAAGACCATATGTGAACCCGTCTTTTCTTTCACAATCCAATGCTGACCGCAACGAGTTTTATCTGGGTCCGTCGTTCAATGATGCTGAAGCCGTCGAACGGGCCGCGGTCGGTCATTTGTTCCCGTGCTCTGAGGATCTCCCTTTCTCGCAATCTTTGCCATTGAGGCCGATCCATGATAGAGGTATTCGTACTTGGCCTAAAACTGATGCATCTTTCCGTAGGTGGCATGCACGTATGGTGGCTCATGGTCCCACCAAATCAATTTTTGAACGTGCTAAAATTCTGGACCTATTGGAGATTACCCTTTTCCCCCCAACATATGACCCTGTGCTTTTTCCAATCGCCCTAAGTTATTGGTCCCCCGAGTTCAATACCTTTGTTTTTCCTCTTGGTCCCATGACCATTACTTTGAGGGACGTTGGGGCTTTGCTGAATCTTCCGCCTTTGGGCGATACTATTTTTCCTGGCATGCTAATTTCTGGGGCTGCTGCCCCAAAATTTGATAAAAAGCTTACTGAGTCTTACTCGAGCCTGCAGGGCAGTTATGTCACTGCTGTATCTGAGCCTGGCCATTCTGAGCGAGTCGCTTTTTTCTCCAAGTCTGGCTTTGTAAATATGTCCTTTGTGTTCCTAGCTTGAAACCCTCTATGAGCTACTTGCCCCTATCTCATGATGGCTCGGGGTAGACCTTTGAACTTATGTTCATTCCTCCTGGCTGCTCTTTATAGGGGCATGGCCATGCTCCAATTCCAATTGAAAAATAATGCATCTCCCACTGGCAGCGGGCCCTTTATGGCTTGCTCAATTGTGGTTGAGATCTTATTTCCCTCAGCTGGGTATTCCACCTTTTCCTCCTCGTGAGGTTTCCTGTTATGGGCTTTTTATTCATCAACTGAGCCCTGTAAATATGTCCATGAGAGATGTTTTCACTTTCTTCCACACTTTGAATTCAACCCTTTCGTTCTTTCCTTTTCCTTCTGAGCAAATTCCTCCTTTTGTGCGGCCTCCTTCTACTTTGGCCGAGGCGGATACATTTCTGCCTGTTTGGGTTCAATTTTTAGTAGGGAGAGAATTGTTTCATGACATTCTGATAGGGACCAATGCTAAGGGGGGGGGTAGAGATATATGCGCGCCTCAATTTGTGCTCGCCAGCTTGGTTTCGGCATGTGGCCTATCCCTCTTGCTTGCTACTCCAATAATTTATGGATCGCTTCTACATTCTTAACAAAGCAGAAGCCCAAGCCATCGACGTCCGTAATAAACTTTTGGCAACCGGCTTTACTTTCGCTCCCTTCAATCCTACTGCTGCTACTCATCCTCTTTTTGACCAACTGTGGCCGTCAGTGAAGCAAAGGTTATTTTCAACTGATGCGAATCGCGCTTTCCACCTCCTGGATAAACAGGGTACTTTTCCCATTTCCACTGCGTCCCCTTCGCGTTCTACGCGCGTCTCCCATCCCCAACTTCGAAGCCTACCGTTTCTAAAGGTGCTCCTAGTCGCAAGCGGCCAGCTGCGACCGTAATATCCCTGCAGGGGCTATGGTTTTGGCCGATTCTTCCTCATCCCCTTCTTGTCAAGGCTGCGCCGCCCAAGCATCAAGCTCCAGCAACATCGTCTTCAGTCGATCCCCTTCCTCAGGGTGTCGACCCCCCAAGCGTGGTCCTAGAAGGTAAGGCTTACTTTTGATACCTTTGGCCTTTCTTTATCGCTGCTGTTTTCATTGATTTACTGCGGTATGACATGTGCAGAGATTCTGGTGTCTTCGTTCTGGTGGGGAAGGTCCTTCTTGCCCAGCTAAGGGGAAATCATCTCCTTTGTGACATGGAGGTATAAGGGGAGGAATTTCAAACCGAGGCAAGAGGTTTTTTACTCGGTTTGCTTGTTGAGAGTGCTTCTCTTCGCCTACTATTGCAGCAAATGCTTTTTGGGAAGGCTGTAGGGAACATTTCACTCTCTTAACTCTATCCATGGATTGAAGGGCTGCTTCATCTCATCTCTGCCTTTGCCGCCTTGTATTTTGCCTGTGTCTTTTAATTCTTGTAAAGAATGGTTTGTAAGGAGCACTGGATAATAAAGGACTTTGTTTTTGAATATGCCTTGTTTCTCTGACTTTACTTAGAACGTGATCGTCCAATTTTACTTACCGCCATCGTTCGGCATGAATACATCACAATTGCAATTTTACCACTTACGTATCTATTCTATT
This sequence comes from Fraxinus excelsior, assembly GCA_019097785.1. Classification (NCBI taxonomy): domain Eukaryota; kingdom Viridiplantae; phylum Streptophyta; class Magnoliopsida; order Lamiales; family Oleaceae; genus Fraxinus; species Fraxinus excelsior. Next base: position 12,235,161 of record CM032628.1, read on the forward strand.
TATTTTGCTATCAGAACGTGATCGTCCAGTTTTGTTAACTGCCGTCGCTTGGCATGGTTATATTATTGCGATTTTTTTCACTCAAGTGTTTTCTGTTCACTTTCCCAAAGGGATGGAACATATCTCTTCAAGTACTTACATTAATAAATCTTATATGCCTAGTACCATCTAAATCTTCCAAGTGGTAAGCTCCATTAGGCAACACACTCTTCACTCTATAAGGCCCTTCCCAATTTGGCGACCATTTGCCATACTTTGGGTCCTTACTATCTAAAGGAAGTATTGCCCTCCAAACCAATTCGTCCGCATTAAAGAAACTTGGCTATAACTTTCTTATTGTAAAATCTAGCCATTCTTTGTTTCTGAACTTGCAACCTGTCTAGCACGTCTAACTTCATTCGTCTAATTCTAACAAATTTTGAACCAACGATTCCTTGTACTCATTCTCGTTCAATTCGTGCTGCCGACGCACCCTTATGGATTGCACGTTGATTTCTACGGGCAATACAGCCTCCTGCCCATAAGTGAGTTGGAAAGGCGTGATGTTGGTGCTCGAACGGGGCGACGTTCTGTAAGCCCTAAAAGGCTTTGTTCAAGCATTCGTGCCAATTTCTGGCATTTTCATCTATCATCTTCCTTATGATAGATTTCAGAATCTTGTTGGATGATTCTGCCTGACCGTTTGACTGAGCGTAATACGGTGTGGAATTTACCAATTTAATTCCAAACTCGCTCAAGAATTCCTTCACCTGATCTCCATTTAGGGAAGTCCCATGATCTGCCATTAAAGTTTGTGGGATCCCAAATCTGTAGAATGATATGGTCTCGGACAAACTCTATGATATTTTTCTGGGTGATTTCCTTTAGAGGGACTGCCTCAACCCACTTGGTGAAAAAGTCCGTGGCGACTATAATAAAGGTGTGTTGTTTGGATGATGGAGGGTAAATCTTCCCTATCAAATCTATCGCCCAACCTTTGAACGGCCAAGGTTTGATAATGGGTGCCATGTTGCTTGCTGGTGCCCTCTGTATTGGACCGTGTTTTTGGCATGCTAAACAACTTTTGCATATTGAACACACGATTTCACCCATCTTTGGCCAAAAATATCCACTTCTAATAATTAGCCATCTCATCTTTTGGCCAGCCTGATGGGCTCCACATATCCCTTCATGCACTTCGGCCATAATTGTCTTAGCCTCTTGCAAGTTCACGCATTTTAATAACACACCATCAGAACGTTTTTTTTTTGAACAATTCTTCGTCTATTAATGCATAGTTCAATAAACGCAATTTCGTTCGTCTATCAATTCGCCCATCAAGCTCTTTGAAGGACTCTTTAATCTCATCTATCCAATCCAGTGCGACCCCACTTTCTATGCATTGAATTTCCGTTTTTCTTGCCCTCCGCTGAACAACGGGCAACATAGTTCCGTATTCGTAGATAGATTCCCAACTTATCGCCTTTGAATAGCCAGAAGCCAACTGGGCCAACTCGTTGGCCATGTCATTGTATATTCTATTGACACATTGAAGCTCTACTTGGTCAAATTCTTCTTCCAACAACTCTTGGGCGATTTCGTATAAACTTATGATAGAATCACTTTGGCATTTGAAATCACCGGTCAATTGATGAATCACCAATTGAGAATCGCCCCTGACGATTACATTCTTTACTTTCATCTCTACCATCAATTCCAAGCCTACAATTAAGGCTTCGTACTCGGCTTGATTATTAGTACAGATTCTGTCCAAGGTGAATGCGAACTTATAGCAAACCCCTAAAGGATTTATCAAAGCCACTCCTACCCCTGCTCCTTTAGAAGTTTTCGATCCATCAAAATATAAAACCCATGGTTTTAATTCAAATGAATCAACCTCGAGTTCTAGTTCGTTAGGCACGTCCAAGGCATGGATGATCGGCCAGAAAATTAACCAAGGCCTGATTTTTAACTGCCTTTTGGGGCACATACTTTATTTCGAATTCCGACAGTGCTAAAGTCCAAAGACCCACTCGTTGGTGTAAAATAGGGCGAGAAAAACATGTATTTGAATAAATTAACTTTGGAAATTAGATAGACTGTTACAGGCCGTAAATAGGCCCTTAATTTTGTACATGTGAAGTATAATGCGAGACACAACTTCTCGATAGCAGAATAATTACATTCACATTTGGTTAACCGTCTACTTAAATAATAAATCGCCCTTTCTTCGCCAACTTGGTCTTCTTGTGCGACCATTCCCGCTATCGATTCTTGTTCAGCCGACACGTACAATTTCATCGGCCGCCCTTGGATTGGTGACACCAACACCGGTGGGCTTGTTAAGTATGTCTTCAGGCTTTCGAAAGCCTTTTGATGTTCTTCTTTCCAGACGAATTCGTCTTGATTTTTCAGCTTTAGGAGAGGCGAAAAACGCTTTCGTTCGCCCCTGCACAATTGGATATAAAGCGTCTTAGAAAATTGATTTGGCCTAAAAACCTTTGCAGTTCTTTTTTATTGTAGGAGCCTTAGCTTCTAAAATAGCCTTCTGCTTTATTCTTATCAAGTTCAATCCCTCTTTTATGTACCAGGAATCCAAGGAAATTTCCTGCATTCACGCCAAACGCACATTTCAAAGGGTTCAATCTTAGTTTATGCTGCCTCATTCGTTCGAATGAATGAACATCGCAGTTGTTCAAAATGGTCTTCTTCTTTAACAGATTTGACCACTACATCATCTACATAAACTTCCACAAATTTGCCTATCATATCATGAAAAATGAGATTCATTGCTCTTTTATAAGTTGCCCCCGCATTTTTTAGTCCAAACGGCATTACTACCCACTCAAAGCACCCTAAAGACCCAGGGCATCTAAAGGCAGTTTTGTGTATATCTTCGTCGGCTATGTAGATTTGATTATATCCCGAATATCCATCCATAAAAGAGTACATCACATGTCCTGCAGTTGAGTCTACTAGAGAGTCTACTGTAGGCATTGGATATTCGTCTTTGGGAGTAGCCAAGTTCAAATTCCTGAAATCTTGCATACCCTCAACTTGCCATTCTTTTTTAATACTGGCACTATATTGGATATAACCACTCCACATATCTGGTCGTTCTAATAAAACCCGCTTTTAACAATCGCTCTATTTCTTTTTTGATCTCTGGCAATACATTGGGGGCGAAACGTCTAGGAGGTTGCTTATGAGGCTTAAAATTTGGTTTAGTCGGCAACCTATGTTCTACCAAGTTTTTATCCAAACCAGGCATGTGTTCATATTCCCAAGCAAAACAATCTTTATATTCTTTCAATAAAGCGATTAATCTGTTACTAACCTCGTGAGGCAGCATTTGGCTAACGAACGTTGGGCGATCCTCTCCTTCCTCACCAATGTTAACCTTGACCAAGGGGTCTTGAGCTTGCGCATATCCTGACTTAGGGATCTTCGTCGCTTCATTATCCACGTCGCTCAGAGAATTTTGCTCTTCCAGGCAATCCACTTTATGAACTTCCCAATCCAAGCTCTGCTCCATTTCGGACACTATCAATTTGTCCTTCAGCATCTTTAACGCCGCTTCTTCTTTCTTCATACGTCCACACTCTTTATTGAAAGCCATTAACTTGGCTCTGAAGGCCTGAACTTCGGCCTTTTGTTTTTGTTGTCGAACATTCATTTAAGGTTGTTTGGCTTCTTTTTTGCCAATTACTGGCTCTTCCAAGGCCACTATGTTTGGCTTCATTTGATTAAACATTTCAGTGAGTGAATCCATTGAGAAAGGCTCTTCGCTTTGGGCAGTAATTTGAGTTTCTTCCCCATCTTGAACAACTCTGACGGGCCCATAATTTCCTTCATACATGAATCTCTCCACTGAATTCGTTTCCGCGACAAAGGGCCTATGGTCTGCCTGTACCACCTCTGCTTCCCCTTTGTCATTCCAGAAGACTAAGCATTGATGGAGTGATGAGGGAATACATCGACTGCCATGGATCCAGTCTCTTCTTAGTAGCACGTTGTAGCTGGTAGGACCATCTATCACGAAGAAAACAGTAGTCCTGGTGGTTGTCCCTACAATTATGTCCAGTGGCATAACTCCTTTTGCTGATGTTGCCCCACCATTGAAACTTGTAAGAATGACTTCCGTTGGGATCATATCGCTTTCTGTCTTAGCAAATTTCCTCATCATCCTAGCTGGAATGGTGTTTATGGCCGCCCAGTTATCGATGAGTACTTTTACTATTGGTACACCATTAACCAAGGCTTTGACGTACAGTGGCCTTAAGTGTTTGGTTAACCTCATCGCTGGTTTGTTGAAGATTACTTTTTCAGCAGCGTCTATTTCCACTTCCTGCCTATTTTCTGGCGGGATATCTCTTGGTGATAGATCAACGTGCAGCACATCGGACTGAGCTTTCTTTCCTTGGGTCCCTTCCTTCTCTTTTTCCAATATTTCTTCCTCGGTTACCCAATTTGTAGGATGAGGCATTATTCTAGGGGGCGATCCATATTTTTCAGAGCGAGGTACCCTCTTTTTCCTTTTTGGCGTCCCATACAGCACATAGAAATCAAACGGTCAACCAGATGGTTCCCCCAATAAATCCACTTCGCGGACTCCTTCCTGGTGCAATTGTTTCAATAGGGTGTTGCGCGACACTCCCCTTTTCCGTCTCTCTGCTTCTAAATCAATCTCTTCTTCAACATCTGTCATACCATCATTCTCGCCATCATCATACATTTCTCTGGAAGTTTGGCCTTCATCGCAAACTAGCACGCAGGCGTCTTCCTCATTATCCTCTTTTTCCTTGCTTTTGAACTCATCGGCCAACAAGTAGTTGTTAGCCAGGACAGGAGGTAATGTGCCAAACTGGATAGTTAGAGGTTGTTCGGGATCATCTTCATCTTTGCTGTCTCGCTCAAACTTCGATCTACCAGATGAGCTTTCCGGCAAATCTCCCATTGATTCACCAGTGCCTGTTTCTTCGCTATCTTCAAAAACGTTTTCGTTGGCTATTCTGAGCGTTTTGGGCGCTCTAGGACGTGATTCCCCTTGCTGTTGCCTCATCATCCGCCCGTAATTACGTTGGTAACGCCTTTGTTGGGTTCTGGTCATTTCATTGAACGACATTACCCTTCCTGCGTTGTTCTGGAACGAATGTCATACATTGGGCTGGCGAGGCTGCGGCCTAAATGTTCTTCTTTGACCGGCCGACCCAAACCCCCTTTCTCTATGCACTCCTCCGTACAACGGCACCCTTCGCCCCCTGACGGGCTGAGCGACTGATACGAAATCAGGCCGATGATGGGATGGCCGTGTCATTGATGACCCTGTATTCGCCTTCAACTCGTGCTTACATCTGTCGCACAGAATATCTTCGCCATGTTTGGGCTCTTTCCCTTTGATGCGTTCAAAAACGCTGGGAAGCGGCTTGGGTTCTTCTTCCTCGTCATCAATCACCAGTTTAAACCTTGGCAGTTTATTCTTCAAGCCAGTCGTTATCATATTCATTGCTAGTGGCCGTGGAAATGGGTCTTCGTCCACCGCCATCTTCTTCTTTTCCTCGAACGTAATTCGTCCTGATTCGATGGCATCCTGCAACACATGGCGAAAAACCATACAATAATTAGTCGCATGTGACCATGCATTATGCCATCTACAGTACTTTTTACCCTTAATTTGTTCAGAGTCTGGCAATTTGTGTTTGTCGCTCAACCTTATCTGCTTATCCTTATATAATTTATCGAATATAAGATCAGCTTTGGTTATGTCGAACGAGAACGCTCGTGTTTTTCTGTTTTCACCTTTTGCAGGTTCATCTTTGCCCACTATTTTTGGCTTAACTAACATATGACAAGTATATGCTTCTCCTTTACTAGCTCAGCCAAGCATATTTCGGTCTGGTCATAATAACCATCATCGATGGTATGAACATTGAAATTCGGGTCTTTATAATAAGTCCCTTTTACTGGAATTTTTCATTTGTTCTTCCTCTCTTACCAGTCGCTCATATCTAACGACATTCGCGCTAAGTTGGAATAAATCTGGGAATTCTCTATCTTGGAATTTCTTCTTTAGATCAAAGCTTAAACAACTTTGTGCGATTTTGACAAATTCCTTTTCTGGTAATGGCACGAAGCATTTACTTCTGGCCGTTTTGAACCTTTGTAGGAAATTTTCTGTCCACTCGTTAGGCAATTGACGTAAATTCGCCAAATCGGCCAGTGTAACTTCGGACTCAGTTTTATAAAATTGAGCATGGAATAATTGCTCCATTTGTTGCCAAGTTTGGACGGAGTTTGCTGGCAAATTAATGAACCAAGAAAAAGCCACGCCTGTTAAGGAACTTGGGAACAACCTCAACTTATGGTAGTCATTCACTTCACCACTTTGCAACGTGAATCTCCCTACATGTTCTAGTGTAGATACTTCTCCTAGGCCAGTGAATAGTGAGAATTCCGGTACTTTGTACCCTCTAGGCCATGGATATGCCTGATCTATCCAATCAGGATATGGCTTGGTGTAAATTGGCCTAATCACCGGACGTACCCCAACTGCTATTTGATCTTGTACTATTTCCATAATTTGGTTTCTTAGCACGGCGTTAGGGTCATATGGGTTCCCCATTGGTTGATTTACTGGCTGATTCGTGGGAGGTCTAGTGGTCTGCCCTTGATTGGCCATAAAAGTGCCATTATTCAGGTTGTTATAACCGGTAAACTGAGTGTTTAAACCGTCATTCGTACGCAACCCGTTCTGTCCAATATTTGGGACATTGTCTCTCATGGTGGTACTACCCCCCAGGTTGGACGTAGTGTTACCATTATTCACGTTTATGGTTCCATTTCCCCCTGGGTTTGAAGTAGAAGGGCCAAAAGGTGGCTCCAAATTTGGGCCAGAATTTACGCCAAGAGAATTGTATGGCGAGGTATGCCCTACGATAGTCCTAGATTGGAAGTGATTATCTATAGGCATGACAGGTTGACATATTTGGCCTACCAACTTATTCATGATTTCATTCAACGTATTTAGTTGTTTAGCCATATTATCAAAATGCCTATTCTCGTTTTGGGTAAATTTCTCCATATTATGAATGCTACGTAGATTTACCTGTTCAACGACATCCTGCGTGAGTTCTCCCAGCAATGCACGCATTGTGCGAGGGCTCAATTCTGTCATTGGCTCGTAGCGGCTGTGACTGATTGGACTTTGTCCATCTGTCTGTGGAGAGTGTTGTTGCTCCTCGTATCGCTCAACCACAGACTGGACTACTCCTTGACTTGCTGGTTCTTTATCGGAATTTTTATGAGGCATGATATCTTTTCTCTTTTTGTATCTTCACTTACCAAACACCAACTGTCCCACTGGGCGTCCCAAATTGTTTTCGCGCGTTTTTGCAACCCGCCAACAATCACGAGAGAGAGGGGTCAGACGATTGTGTAAGGAACAAACCTCTTGAGACAAAGTCCCAAAAAGGGGTGCGTATGCCAGTGAAGGATTACAATCGGGAAGTAGACAAAACGCCTCCAAGGGGCGCAAGCACACAAGTACTGAAAAAGGATTAAATTTAAACTAAGGAATAAAAATTACATGATCTCTTGTAGAGAGTTTTTGATTCGGTCACTTTTTCTTCTATGACGTTACTTCTTTTATACTTCTTGAGCATCCCTTGGTTATCGAAACTGCTCAGACTTGCTTCGTATCCTTCGTAACCGCCCACTCTTTTAGTGAGGAATCACTTATTGGGGGAGTAGTTGCTTAGTAACCGCTGCCACTACCTTTGTTGCTTCCTGGATCGTGGGATCGTGCCGGGTTTACTTGCCAACCGCTTCCAAACTATATCCTTTAGACTTGTTTGATTTTGGGCGACTTGGGGTTCTGGGTGACAATGAGGCTGTCGTCCTGGGCGATTGTGCCGTACTATCTTTGTTCGGCCTCTGGGCGTCCTACAACCTTGGGGCGATGGTATTCCTTTGTTCTTGGGCTTCCAATATTCAAGTTTTTCCACAGGCCTCCAACTTGGGTTTTTCTTCTTGGGCCTTTTAATTAGCTTCTGTTGGGTCTTTACCTTGGATTTATCAATTGGACTTCCTTTCGATTTTGGGCTGCATTTTAGTGTGTCAACAAATTTATTCTACTGTTCATCCCAAAAATCAAATTACTGTAGCAGCTTAATTGCCTTCCACTGTTCACTTCACACAAACCATTTACTGTAGCTACAATCTAGAATCGAACTTGTCGTGCACTCTTTATGCCATATTTCACACTTTCCGTTCTCAACAATTCTGTGTGACACATGCAAAGCCTTTTGATTTAGAGCCTTTTAAGTCTATAAATATCTTTCACTTCTCAATTTTCAGCTCTAGAAGAGGAAAACATGTATTCCCTTTTCTATAAGCCGAGTTCCTTTTCAATCGACAATCATACACCCATTAAAGCAAAATTATGTCTCTGTTTGGAGGAAATGAACTCTCTTCATTGTTGTGAAGGTAATTTTTGAGGAATTTTATTGCATTTTTGTCGTGGAAGCTCGCTCCAAGGATTTTCAAAACGATTTTTTCCTATCTAAGTTTGACGCATAGAGTTTATGTATTTTTCTGTTGATCAATGGCTTGGGCGGTGTTGTGGCGGCCCTAGCACCTGGCCAGAGGGGCGGCCGCATGTGCTGGGCTTCACCGGAAGAATTTTTGGGAAGAATCTGGTTGCGCCGGTTCATCTTCTCTAGTTCTTCGACTGCTAGTTTCTTTGTTCTGTTTTTTGTTTTGTTTTATTATAAGGTTGTGCCGTTGTTACAGCTCAGCCCAACAATCTTTTTCCTTTTTTTTTTTAATTGGTGGTGTACTGTCATAGGCACCCAAAAATAGTCCTTAAACCTCTAAAACTAATGTAGTAATGGAAGTAAGGGTCGATCTCACGAAGAGTGTGCAATTCAACAATTTATGCTTCGTATAACGATTGAGGGGTTTTGTTTATATCGAAATTAATCTTATAACAAATAACAATGTAAATTAACGAGTTGTATTAAATCAATGAAACGAGTCTTGATCAAAGTCAACTTCCACCATTGGAGATTTATAACCATTCATCAATCCACAAAGAATAATCAATTCACATTCACAATATTCATCGTTGAAATAAATTCTTATTTCTCCTTAATTTTAGATAATCAGAAACCAGAGTTCTAATTAACCCTAGTTATCAAATAGTCTCAGACCAGCGCTAAAAATTCAATTTAATAACAGTTTTAAACAATAGAGAAATCGATGAACTAGATAATACAAACACCAGCGATTGCATTCAATCTATTTAAGCATTCCTCTTAATATTCAATAACCTCTATCACAGAAAATTATCAAATCCTAATGGTTCACAAGTTAAATGATTCAAACAATTACGGATTAGAGATTTAACTTAGCTATAGATTGCAATATATGAAAAACTAATAGATTTCAAACATGACAATTATAAAATTATGCATAGAAGAATATTCAATACTGAAAATATAAATTAAACAATGAAAATATGTGGATCTCACAGTTATAATATTTTTCAAGGTTTCGGTATCCTTCAATCAAGTACCAAGAGTTAGTTACACATGATAGATCTAAGAGAGAAAATAGGTTGGAGATGTTCTCTTGTGTTTTGGCCTCCTTTTCTAGGTTTTTCGCGGCTCAAACAATAAAAACCTAAAATTTGTGGCGGCGCACGGCGCTTGAGCGTTACTGGACAACGCTTGAGCGCTAGAAATCTATTGAAAATTGTGTTTTCTCAGCTAGTGAAGCGCCTGAGCGCTGAGTTCGTAGAGCTTGGGCGCTAGAAGTCTGTCAACTTTGCGTCTACTTTAGTATTTTCATCATAACTTCATTTTCTGATGTCCGATTGAGACGATTCAAGATACGTTAGAAAGATAACTCAAAGGGCTACAACTTTGCTTCAGATACCGTCTTTGAACTAGATCATCTAAAATGTCAAACACCGGTCTCAAGATGAGGCTGAAAATCGGTGCAAAACTTTTCAGCTTGAAAGTTGATATGAAATTATGTCTTGGCCTCTAACACTCTCAAGTCTTCATCATGAGGTTCGATACAACTTTTAAATATTTGCACTTTAGCCCCTGAACTTTCACTTTCTTCCATTTTGATCTATTTTGATCTATTTCTTCCAAATTACGCAATATCCATAGAATTACCACCCAAACCAAAATATGAGAATACTAAGTACATTTAGGTACAAAATAAACATACGAGAGCATAAAATAAGAAGGGAAAAATATGTATTTTACATTCCTATCAATTGGGTTGGCCGGTTAGGCCATTTATTTTTAGGCATAGACCATCCCTTTTCTTTTCTTTTTTTTATTAGGTTGTGCCATTTATTCTTGGGCCCAATACTTAATATATATGCCGCAGCCTAGCAAATCAAATGCATTTGGTAATTGATATCATTTCCTTCGTGAAATACTGAAACTTCACTGCTTCAGCCTTTCTTGAGAGTTGAGACGATGCCGCTCACGCCTGTTGTGCCATCGCAGTCATTGTCGAGTTTTTCCACAGCCCGACCTTCTTCTCCACACCACCGACCACCCGTTCGCCAACTTCGTGAGGCGGTGACCCGTGAGTGAGTGTTCTCATTTTTGTTCCGCCCGTCGTTTTTTTTTTTTTACTTTTTTTGGTTTTTGGTATTATTATCTATTTATGAGTTTTGAAATCATGATTTTGTGATAGCTTTCAGTTTGTTTGAAATATGATTTATGAATTGAAATTGGAGAAATTAAAATTGGATTTGGAATTGGAATTGGAGTTGGGGGAAAATAAAATTAGATTTTGATTTGGAAGTGGAATTGAATTTAGTGTTTAGGGTTTGTGAATTTGGTCGGTGCATCATGTAAGCGTGTAGATGCTCTTTGAACAAGTTACCATACCGATATTTTGGAGAAGCTTAATATTGTGGAACTTTGTGGTGGGAGTGGTAAGTTTCAAGAAATGAGTTTGGCACGCCCAGGTGATATTAGGTGGGACTCACATCTACTGACAATTACTCGTGTTGTTAATACGTTTAATGCTATCATAGATGTTCTTGAGGATATATCAGAAGATGTCATAAATTTAGATCAGAAATCAATGGCCGCGAGACAAATGGATACTATGCATGACTTTGAGTTTGTGTTCAATCTCCACTTCATGTTTGAGACTCTTACAATTACAGACGACCTTTCACAAGCCTTACAGAAAAATGATCGAGATATTCAAAATGCTATTGGGTTATTGAATTCGCGCAAATGTGCATTGCAGGTCATGAGAGACAATGTCTTAGTTAATTTGTTGAGTAAGGTGATTAAGTTCTGTGTTGTTAGACATATTTTAGTGCCCATATGGAGAATATTATGGTATTGAAAGGTCGACCTAGGCATGGAACGCAGCATGTGACTTATTATCATTGCTTTTATGTTGATTTGTATTGTCATGTGATAAACTCAATCTTGCAAGAGTTGAATATCGTTTTTTCGAGACAACTACTGAGCTCCTAACTTGCATTTCACGTTTAAATCCAAGAGATTCCTTTGCAACATTTTATAGGGATAAATTGATGCGTCTTTCTTAGTTGTATCCTTGGGACTTCAATGATGAAGAGCTTTTATTACTTCGACCTCAACTTGACAAGTTCCTTATGTTTGTGAGAGTGAATGAAGCCTTTTTTAACCTCAATAGCATTTCTTGTGTGGCTCAGAAGTTGGTTGAAACAAGAAACTCTTGTTATTTTCCATTGGTTTATAAGCTTATCACCTTGGTTTTGATATTATGTGTGACAACTGCAAGTGGAAAAAAGTATTCTCTGCTATAAATCTAATCAAAAGTGACTTGTGCAACAAAATGGGGACGACTGGTTGAACGATAATTTGGTGGTTTACATGGATAAATAGATTTTTGAAAAAATTGAGAATGATGCAATATTGCAACGTTTTCAAAACATGAGATCCCGTACAGTTGTCAAAGATCACAGTTACAGAGTAGGTTTATTGCATATTTCTTTAGTATTTTGGGCTGTATTGAAGTACGTTTTCATATATATATATATATATATATATATATATATATATATATTGAATAATTTTTAATATTATATAATTAAATATTAATAACCGATCTCGCTCTTACGATCGCTGATTGTCGACGTTGACTGGTCAATATCCTTCTGGGCTGATCTTAGATGCTGGGTCCACCACTGGTGGTGGCGTCATTGCTCAACTCATAACCTATCATCTCCAAACTATTATTTGTTATACAACTTTTGCTTGTTTGTATTTTTTAAATTTAAGATTTTGATTTTTTTTTTGTCGAGTTTTTCTTTTTCGTTTATGATATTTGATCGTGGAAGGTGCATACATGCTAACAAACTGACCAGATTCGGAGAAGGACAAGAGAAGTCTTGGGACTATAGAATAAATTTCTGAGGTGTTTTTCTTCTTTTCTTTTATGAAATTTTAGATTATCTATTTGAATTTTCTTTTCCCTTTTTTTGAATTGAGAATTTGTATTATTTATGGAATTAGCTCCTCGTTTGGCCCACATTATTTGAAATTTTAATGGTTGGAATAGTTTTTTCTTTAAAAAAATGTGATTAAAAAAGAAGGAAATCTTTTAGGATTATGTGTAATATTATTTTATTGAAAAATGTGTGGTTAATAAGAAGAGAGAAAAATAAATTATAATTTTAGTAAATAAACAAATTTATTTGTAGGTTGTGAAGTAAGAAGGATGGGATCGGTATGGAGGTTTAACTTCGTCCCTGGTCGGCTCTACTGCGTCTCGATGAGTTCATTTTACTTCGTTCTATTCAATTGCTGCTAATGTGGGCCACGTTCTTTGTTATTTTGCAAATCTCTTATTATTGCTCAAATTTGATTGTGCATTTTTCTCATAACGATGGCATCAATCCTGGATTAAGCAAGAAGTGGAGAGCATAAATAACAATGAGTTGTGATCAATGGTATATTGCATGACTGGAGTTTGGTGTAATTCACAAAAAACAACATTGCATGTAAAGTATTTTATTTTGGTGATGAATGGTATTTTGCCTTTGTGACAAGAATTTGATAAAAAAATTTAGTGGCTTCTTGACAAAATTTGATGAACATGTTAAAATTACATGTCGCGGACAATTTGACCAAAAACCTTCTTCATTCCAACTTTAGCTTAGGAGGAGAGATCGGAAATCCTCTTCCAATTATTGTATACTGCCAACAAGGTAAATAATCAATTATTATACATGACATACAGTGAAATCTTTTTTCTTTTGATTGTGAGAACTATAATTTACAGTGAGACCTATTGAAAGGATGAATACGAATTTCAACCATAAGAGGTGTCACCCCCTTGAAATTTAATTTAATTTATTTAATTATACACTGAATTTAATCCCAACATCTACGAACTTTTTCCAACAAATAAACCCCATATACGTGCAATAACCAAAAGCAAATGTGGCTTAATTCTTACCGCACATAAAGCACGATTGTCTTTTTTCTCACTCTCTATCCATCGTCATTAATTACCAAATAAACAAAATTGAATCAAAGTAGGGAAAAAATTCTAACTCATTAACATGTTATCTAAAGTAAACAAAAAAAAAGAAAAAAAAGAAATGAAAATTACCTTGTTTTGAAGTGGATCTATCTTTAAGATCAAGAATGATATTAAATGATATCAATAATTATCTACAATGGCCAACAAAGGTAAAGACTACTCAATAAGCATTTTACATTCATGCTAGGTCGTCTACTACTGTGAGGCCCTCTATGTCCAAACTAGGTTGTCAACCACCATGAGACCCTCTACATTCATGCTAAGCCGTTTGCGACTACGAGGCCAACATAATGCTTAACCATAAAAAAAAATCATAAGTTGGATGGGAACCGTTCATCAGTTATCATGGATACAACTAACCACTAGATAGGTGGAAGTCCCCTACTCAAATCGTGGGAGGTGATACGTGGGACATATGATATGATAACCGCATAGCAGTTACATGGCTTCAGACGCCTATAAATATCCCAAAGGCGAGATAGGTATGGATCTTGAAATTTTGGTTATCTGAATACACATTCTATCTTTTCTTCACGAGTCTATGTTTTAAAATCCTTTACTAATTTTCAAGAAGTAGGTAAAGCGAGGGAGAAAACTCCAACCTCATTCACTAGTAACATTTGTTCATTGGAGTAGCATTGCCTTGCACCGCTGGAGGGCTCAAAAGTTTGTTTCATAACCATTTCATTGGTTTCGTCTGTGGGAATCCACTGAACAATAAAATAAGTAATGTCAAGAAGACGAACTAAGAATGATACGGTTCTTGGTCAGAAATGCGACGGAGACGGAATCCACACCAGGTTGTCGACTATTGTGAGGCCTTTTACATTCATATTAGACCGTTTACCACCGTGAGGCCCTTTATGTCCACACTAGATTGTTAACCACTATGAGGCCATCTATATTCATATTAGGCCATCTACCACTACGAGGACAACACAACACTTAACCATAAAAAAATTTGTGAGTTGGATGAGAACCGTTCAACAACTTTCCTGGATACAACTAACCGCAGAATATGCAGAAGTCCCCCACTCAGATCGTGGGAAGTGATACGTTGCATGATAACCGCCTAGCATAAAAAATTGTGAGTTGGATGGAAACCATTCAACAACTATCATTGATACAACTAACCGATGTATAGGCAGAAGTCCCCCACTCAGACCGTGAGAGGTGATACGTGGGACATGTGGCATGATAACCGCCTAGCAGTTACATGGCTTCAAGTGCCTATAAATACCCCGAGGCGAGACATGTATATCTTGAAATTTTAGCTATCTGAATATACATTCTATCTTTTTTCTTTCTAAGTCTATGTTTTTAAAATCCTTTACTAATTTTTAAGTTAGAGGTAAAATGAGAGAAAAAGCTCCAACCTTATTTCGTAGGTAACATTTGTTCATTGGAGTAGTAGAAACGCCCTGTGCTGCCGTAGGGCACAAAAGTTTGTTTTATAACCATTTCATTAGTATCGTCTGTGGGAATCCACTGGAAAAAAAAAATCTATGTCAACAAGATAAGGTATGCAATATAAATTTATAATAGATGATTTTGCATTTTTTTTTTTCTTAAAGGTCACTTTATATTGGATGTTGAATAGAGTAATGCTATTTATCATCATAATGATAGAACATCATATATATATATATATATATATATCTCTCTCTCTCTCTCTCTCTCTCTCTCTCTCCTCCCCTTCTCTCTTATAAAAATTGAATTGTCTAATCCCATTATTTTATGTAGACTTTCATATCATCGATATTCCATCATTATTATGATAAATATCATTATTCTATTGGATGTTGAAAAGGAATAAGAGCATTTCGACAATGCTCTTTATTTATCTACCTTTACCTTAAAAGCGAGGATGCCCTTATCACAGTTCATCTTGAGGCAGAGGTTTCACACTTGGCTGGTTCTATATTGTAGCTGAGCTGGTTCTGCACTATTCACTTCAAGGGGGCTTTTAATTCTTTCACTATTCGTCACAAAAATCAAACTACCGTTACAGCTTTATTACTTTCCACCGTTCACTTTAATCATTTACTGTAGCTACAATCTAGAATCGAACTCGTCCTGCCCTATTCATGCCATATTTCACACTTTTCGTTCTCAGCAATTTCGCGTGACACACGCAAAGTCTTTTGCTTTAGAGCCTTTTAAGTCTATAAATATCTCTTACTTCTTTATTTTGTAGTTTTGGAAGAGGAAAAAAAGTAGCCCCTTTTCTATAAGTCGAGTTCCTTTTCAACCGATAATCACACACCCATTAAAGAAAAATTCTCTCTCTATTTGAAGGAAATGAACTCTCTTCATTGGCGTGAAGGTAATTTTTGAGGTATTTTATTGTGCCTTTTTCATGGAAGCTTGCTACAAGGATCTTCCAAACAATGTTTTCCGAACTCGGTTTCATGTTACATTTCTTTACCAAACAACAATCCAAATGGTTCCAACCTGTTAGTGTTATGCCCTAAATCCAATTAATTTTGGACATAAGCACTTTTAATATATAATTTATGCATATTTATGACAAGATCTATTATTTAATTTAATTAATGCTCTAATAAATTATATAATAGAATTCGTAGATTTATGTTTTGATAATTTGTTAATTACAAGAAGTTATAATTAAATCTTAAATCGTCTACGATCGTATGTAATAACGAGATACGAATATCTTTATTATAGATAGACCATCATGTGTGACATTTCTTACTTATGAAGTAAGCAACTGATCTCACAAGTTAAAGTGTGATGACATTTAAATGAATACGTTGATATTTTGTTATAGAACAAAATATTGGAGATCTACTGGGGAGATTCCACATGGATAACTATTTGAGTGTCAGTAGTTATCTCTAGTGTTATTTAGTGGAATTGGTCATTTGACTTAAGGTCATCATAGTGCCTTGTATGATGACATTCATACTTTGATGATGTTAAATGTTACTCTGTCAAGGTCAGCAATACGGTATTGTTCGGGTATGTCATGAATCATATAAAAATGGTGAACGATCAATGGAGGATTCGTCACTCTTAGAATGTAAGAGATTATGACTTACATTTTATTCAGTTAAATTAATAATGAAATCATTGGCTAAGGTGTATTCGTAAGTAGAAAAAGAGTTTTCAACTTATATTGATTTAATAATATGATGAAAGACATGATTGATTATTGAGATTGACACATATCCATATCTCATAATTGATCGGATCATATTGACGAAAGGATTATAATGTCATGGTAAACGAATAAATTTGATTTTGTCATATCACGTGATATTTTCCATCACATGTATTATCCTGACACATTATTAGATGTCAATCTGGAATGATGTATGTGAATTGATGATAAATTAAAAATGGATATTCTAATTTATTAATTTTGATTAGATCAAAATAATAATTCACATCGTTACGTATCGTGATTGAGAACCTGATGGGTCACACAAAAGGAGAATCAGAAGAATGAGATTCCAATTAATTAATTAACAAGTGTTGTACAATTAATTGAATTGCTTATTGATACACTCAAATTAATTAATTAGATTAATTAATTTATGGACCGAATTTAATTAATTGGATTATTTAAATATTGGACCGAGTTAAGTTTAAGAGACAGATCAAATCCATTTGGACTTATATTAATAAGTCATTAGAGTTTCGAAAAGAATGTAACACAATTCATTATCTTACTATCACAAGAAAATAGAAACCCTAATTTTCACATTCTTGTTTCTTGCGTGGATTTTCATTGGATGCTGGACAATTATACAGATGTGGATTGCAGATCGTAATTGTTCGTATTCCAAGATTAGAAAAAAGTTTACAGAATCTACAAATGGTATAATTTCTATCACAATTTCTATCTAAACAAAAAATAGATATTTGGTGGAAATTTAAATATGTTTTATTTTTCACTGTACATGTTAAGTAAATTCCCAACACAACCCACAACCAACAACCAATATTTACCTTGATTGCTTCTCGATCTCACCCACAAAGGACAATAAAAGGGTTTAATGGGTCAAGATTTAAAGTCATCCAATAGGTAAATATATATGGACGGTGAGTAATATTAATTTCTTAAATTACTTCCAACGGTCCATATTATTTTCGAGTCGAGTGTTTGGACTTGATTGTTGGTAACAATTTCACTCATTGACCATTGCCGATAAAATTCAATTCGACGTTTACATCATAGCTCACGATTCATTTGGTATCGGACCCCAACAATTTTTTCCTGGATTTTGATTTGTCTTGTGCTTGTGGGAGTATTCTTCTCCAGCAGGGTTCTTGATTGATCATATTTAAATGATTTCCAGGATTTCATTGTCCAGGTTTGTCTTGTGCTTGTGGGAGTATTCTTCTCCAGCAGGGTTCTTGATTGATCATATTTAAATGATTTCCAGGATTTCATTGTCCAGGATGGAGTGCAAAAGAAAGTTAAACGCTTAATCATATTTGGTTTTGATTTTGATTTTGTTGATTGTTGATATAATATGACATTAATAATTGACCACGTGGACAAACAATGTCAGCACTCTCAGAAATACGCTACGCATCTATCGTCACGAAACCCTCACCCCGATGAGGCTGTCGACTTGCATGAAGCCTTCTACCTATACCCAGCCCGCCTACTACCATGAAGCCGTCGACCCCCATGAAACCCTCCACATCCACACATGCCGTCTACATCTATGGGTCCAACACCACACTCAATCACATAAATGACAATGTGCTAGACAGGAACCGCCCAACGGTAAACATGGGAACAACCCCCCACTTGAGAAGTGGGAGTCATTCTACAAGAACGTGGGGGAAGTGGGGAGGCTTACGTGGGACGCGTGGCACCAGCAACCGCCAAACGCACGCATAGCTACAGGTGTCTATAAATACATTTAAGGTGAGAAACGTTTTTCCTCTTGAAACCCTGAGCTTTCGAACTTACATATTCCATTTTCACATTTCTCTAAACTGTTAGCTAATTCTCACACCGGAGGTACAACGGGGGAGAAAGCCCCGACCTCTTTTTGCAGGTAGCAACCACGCAATCACCGATCGGAGTAACTGGACCACCCCACCCGGCAAGGTAGGCACGGAAAACAAATTCACAAACATTTTCAATTGTAAAGATTATGAACTGAAAAATCTGCCAATAGAACTATTTGGGTTTGCAATGGGAGGAATGCATTTTGCTTTATCCATTCTTTATCAATAAGGGCTGAGTTACATTCTTTAGCTGGATATATGAACTATGGATGCAGATTTAAGTCCGCAGTGTCTTCTGCATTGAGTTATTTCTTTGTACCTTATTTATTTGTTAGAGATTAATTTGAGATCTTCATCTACTTATTTATACCTTATTTATTTGTTAGTGATTAATTTGAGTTCAAAATGCAGTGGTTTGTCTTCTCATTTTACTTTCGTTCTAATGAAATGACTGTTCTTATTTGAGGAATTAGTTTTTATTTCTGATATTGTTCTGATTGGTTCAGGGGAGAATCAACCAATTAGACGGTCATTTAGCACAAGACGTGTCTCTCCACTCTCCACTCTCCATACAAGTCCACTATACATATATTGTACATACATGATAAAGATTTCAGATCTATTAGAAAGTGAATAAGCATTTTCTTACCCCCAATTTGAAAGTTTCATTTCACCTTTGAACAATCTACTTCACACCCACCCGCTCATATCCTTTAATTTCAAGAAATTTCAAATTGATTAGTGTATTTAAGCAAACCGCGTTGTAAGTTGTAGGTGTTCACCTTTTCTTGGAAACTGATCTTAAGCCAATATTTTTACTATAAAGGGCACACTTTTTCATCATTTCAACTGGGGTTGATCGATCGACCTGTGGAATAAGGTATGACAAGCACTTTCGTCAACATAGCAGTAAGGCGCTCCGGTCCAAACACCGGCAATGATTACCAAGGGATCTTTATTAACCTCTGCTTTCGAAGCTGAGCACTTTTTAGGCGTGTCATCTATGTCTTCTGATATGATTTCAAGATTGATTAATGAGGATCAAACACAAATTCTTATTAACCTAAATGGTGATACTAAGGTACCATGTTTCTATTATATTTTTGGGGCATTGGTTTGCTGGTCGTCATTTTCATAGTTAATACCTGTACTTTCTTACAAGTATTGCATGGCGATAGAAAAAGCTTATGTGACATCATAGAGAACTTAAAGACATTGTAATTAGTTTTTGTAGTGCTGCTGCTTATGGATTTTAATCCATTAAAATTCTTCCACTCATTCGTTCAATGTACAGGAGTTCTAATCTCTTGCTTTATTATTGTTTTTTCAAGGGGCCAAGAAATGAAATATTTGCAATGCAACCTGCTCCAATCCAGGTTTCGTATATGTGATTTCCCGGAACCACGGGGGTAACCTACATACATTATTTGGTCACCGATGAGGTAGTATAACTTTTTCTTCTATATTCTGCTTCATGTACTTTCATTGTCGACTTTGATCATACATAAATTCTTTGGCAGTTTCTTTTGCCTATGCAGTACTCCGATATATATTCTGAGAAGACTTGTCTTCGGATAGACATTCAATTACACTTGCTCTCCCAGTTTTCACTCCGATACTTATGATCTCTAAATACTATACTATTTATATTTTGGTTGTTGCTTAAATCTTTTATGTAATTGTAGTTCTTATGTTCTACGCACATTCATTTACTCATAGCCTATTCTTTTCGTAAATCTCGAAGAGAATATGAATAAAATATTATTTTCCATTTACCCATTAGACATAATTATTGCCATCAAAATACGGTGGGATGGATAATGAATTACTCATCTAGAGAATATTGGTCAATGAACGAATTTGTGCTCTGATACCAATTGAAAAATACCGGGTGTCGTACTGAATATCACTTAACAGTTCACGGATTATCAAATTAACGGTTTTTAAGTTACCACATGGTTGTTACTTAACCGTTTTTAGTTTTGACCCTATATGTGAAATTAGTCAAACAAAAGCAACTAGTCACTTTTAATTGTTTCTTGATGATTAAGCATACAAGTCCAATTATCCTATGTTTGAATACCGAAGTAATAAGGGAAACAATAATAAACACCGATATGATGACGGAGAAATTCCAACTGGGTAAAAACTTCGGGACCAAGTCAGTTACCTCCACTATAGACAATACAGAGTGAGTTACAATCAGATGCTATCTAACCAACTCCACTCAGACTTCTCGATCTATTTCCTGCCAACTCCAATGTCTGTTCCAAGACCTACTCTAAGATCTACTCTAAGATCTTCTGCAATTGTCGCTTCCCAGCGGAATTCCAAGAACTTGCTCCAAGACCTTGTGTTCTTCTTGCGCTTGTGGTCCAACATCTTTTAACCTCAAGTGGTATCTGAAGTTCAACTGAGAAAGTGTCATTCCAAAAGTGTTTAGGAAGAATGTGTTATGTGTAACGCCCCAAAATTTCTCACAAACGCTAGAGTGTTACCGAAAAATTTGATTTCTTTGCGAAACGATAACATAACATTCTTTTAATAAAAATAACTTGAATATCCATAATGAAAACATAATTACAAATTAATAACTGTTTTGAACAAATAAAACTGACTAATAATCTTGTTTTTTTTAAATGAACTTAACATTTTATCTCTTCGATCACTCTTACTCGCATCACCATCCCGCCACTATTCCAATTGACCCGAACTCACCTGTAAAATTTTGTAAGAGTGAGTATTTAAAAAAAAGTACTCAGTAAAATACGTGCAGTTTTCATATATAATTATATACAATAAAATAACACTTCATACCACTCTTATCTTATGAAGTATATCAGTGACCAAGCGACACACCAATTTTAGGCCATCTTAAATTCCTGAAGGATCTCTCATCTCTTAATAAAGAACTCGAAGGTCCACATGCAATTCATGCATAAATTACTGAACATAAAAGTATAAGAAAATGAACAACTTGCAACGAAGTATCTTATCTTGATTGATCAAACGAGCTTTTGATAATAAAAATATACATAGAATTTACATCTGCTTTATATGAAAACAATTGTGTAAAATTCTATGGTAGTGAATTGTGGGACATTGTCACACTATTTATGGTAAAAATAATAGTAGTTGAGTCATAGTATAATTGCGATGAAAAATCATGTCTATCCAATATGATAAGAATTTGTTTGGATTTAAATTTCAAATATCCATCAATTTCCTATCATACACAGCCACCTTCAAAAAGAATGAATTTGTTATAATTATTGGTTGGATCAAATCATCTTAAAGATAAGAATAAACATGACTTATATAACATAATATTATATACCTTACACATGCACATCTCAATAGGAATGAATTGATGATGGTGGATGGATATTATTAAACCATTTTCAAAATATTAAAATATAGCATATAAAATAAATAAAAACTATAATAAAAACTTTTTCTCGAGCTTAATTTACATGATTAATTACGAGCTATTCAACGAGACTCATATTGATATACTTTTTGTCGCTTTAACAATATTTAAATATTTAGCCCAAAATTTAAAGTTAATACATATATTACTTTACTCCCTCACCTTTTAAAATAATAAAATATAATATATAGAACAAATCAATTTTTATTTGTGAAATTTTCGAGGTATTACAATATCCCCTCCTTAAAAAAGTTTCGTCCTCGAAATTATTTCAACTACTTAAAAAGTTTTAGATACTTGATTTTGAAATACTCATAATAGTACATAACATAAAGTAAGAAAACTCATAATCATGTTAAAAGAATGACATTTCATTTCATACATTGGATCAATTGGAGAGTGATTGAGTAGTGAGTGATACGCGCAAATGATTCTTCATCTCATTACATGTTTAAGACTTTAGATTTTACATTGTCCGTAAACTCCTAATGTTTATGAAAATTATTGCCTTTTTTTTTTTGTAATTTCCAAAAATAGGATTTTTTTCAAAATAAAAGTTTTTAAAAATAGATTTTTTTTTTCAATTTTTGAAAGGTTTGAAATATTGTATTTTATCTCGTTATTGAATAACGCGCAATTGAAATGCTTCCAGATGAGGAGGGGGGTCACAACGGACCGCTTAAATCTCAAACTCTTCTTAGACAGTTTAGATCTTTTTGATAAAGCCTTTCAATTGTGTAATAAAGCAGATTAACAAAACTCTAACAATAAATCAAACATGGAGTCTCTAGTAATTCTTTTTTTAAACATCATCAAGGGCTAAAGCTAAACACAAAAAAAAAAAAAATCATCACGTGTGAAACTTAGACTTTGAGCATTAAACCATAACAATTTATATTCTAAACTACCATTATTCAAAATTTATTTAAACCAACATCTATCCTTCAAAATAAAAATAAAAATAAAATTGTCACTGTTCACGTGAACAGTGACACGTACCGTTCACTTGAACAGTGTTACTGTTCACGATTTTTAAAAAAAAAGTCTAGACGAAAGTAAAACCTTTGCTCTGATGACAAGCTATAATGCCCCAAAATTTCTCACAAACGCTGGAGTGTTATCGAAAAACTCGATTTCTTTGTGGAACGAAAACATAACATTCTTTTAATAAAAATAATTGAAATATCCATAATGAAAACATAATCACAAATTAATAATTGTTTTGAACAAATAAAACTGACTAATAATTTTAAAGAAAAGAATTGAACTTAATATTTTATCTCTTCAATCACTCTTGGCACTCGCATCACCATCCCGCTACTATTCCAATTGATCCCAACTAACTTATAAAATTTTATAAGAGTGAGTATTTAAAAAAAAAATATACAGTAAGATACATGCAGTTTCCATACACAATTATATACAATAAAATAATATTTCATATCACTCTTCTCTTATGAAGTATATCAGTGACCAAGCGACACACTCATCTTAAGTCATTTTAAATTCCCAAATGATCTCTTATCTCTTAATAAAGAGCCCCGAAGGTCCACATGCAATTCATGCATAAATTACTTAACATAAAAGTATAAGGAAATGAACCACTTGCACAGAAGAATCTTACTATGATTGATCAAATGAGTTTTTGATAATAAAAAATATACTTAGAAATTACAGCTGTTTTATATGAAAACTGTTGTGTAAAATTCTGTGGTAGTGAATTGTGGGACATTGACGCACTATTTATAGTAAAAAAAAAAAATAGTAGTTGAGTCATAGTATAATTGTAATGAAAAATCGTGTCTATCCAATGCGATAAGAATTTGTTTGGATTTAAATTTCAAATATCCATCAATTTCCTATCATACACGGCCACCTTGAAAAAGATTGAATTTTTTTATAATGATTGGTTGTAACTAAAATTTAGATAGATCAAATCATCTTAAAGACAAGAATAAACATGGCTTATATATAACATAATATTATATACCTTACACGTGCACATCTCAATGGGAATGAATTGATGATGGTGGATGGATATGATTAAAGCATTTTCAAAACATTAAAATATATCATATAAAATAAATAAAAATTATAATAATAACTTTTTCTCAAGCCTAATTTACATGATTAATTACGAACTATCCAACGAGACGCATATTGATATATTTTTCATCGCTTTAACAATATTTAGATATTTAGCCCAAAATTTAAAGTTAATACATATATTACTTTAGTACATCAACTTATAAAATAATAAAATATACTATATAGAACAAATAAATTTTTATTTGTGAAATATTCGGGGCATTACATTATGGATTCAATGGATTTGATGTTTTCCTCAATTCTGTGGTCGTACAAAATTAAGAGAAAAAGATTATAGCAAAGAGGTACAATGAACAACCACACTAATTTTCATGCATAGGTTTGAGTATTTATAGGAAAGGGTAATTAGGTTGAATGAGACGGAAAAAATATTTCAAAATAGCAAAATAGGATTTTCCGGATCGACCTGTCGCTCGAGCGAAGGCTCAGAGACAGGCGAGCGACACATTGTCGCTCAAGCGAGAGCTCGACGACATGCATTCTATTTTTGTCGCTCGAGTGCCAACTGGGCGAGAGCTAGCAAAAATGTGACAACATGTTTCTCTTCTTTTCATGCTCGAATCCTAGACCTCATAACCCAATTTATACAAATTGCACCATAGGTACTTGAATTTTACAACACGTCATAAATTAGTCATTTTATCCACAAAATTGTCAACACTAAAAACCTAGCATAGCTTTTGCTAGATTACTTGCTCAAATCATAAAATTACGAGTGTAATTTCCCGATTACTCAATCAAGACTATTCGTCTTGACAATGATGGTGAATTTTGATCACAACCATTCGATGATTATTGTATGTCAATTGGAATTGGTATTGAACATTCAACTGCGCATGTCCACACACAAAATGGTTTAGTGGAGTCATTTATTAAATATCTACAACTTATTACTAGATTATTACTTATGAAAACAAAACTCTCAGCTTTTGTTTGGGGTCATGACATATTATATGCTACGTCGTTGGTTCGTATCAGACCAACTGCATATTATCAATACTCAACTTTGCAATTGGCATGTTGTCATGAATCTAATATTTCTCACGTGCGAGTTTTTGATTGTGCTGTTCAAGTCCCTATTTCACCCCCAGTATATACTAAAATGGGCGCCCAACGAGAACTTGAGATTTATGTGGATTTTGATTCACCATCTATTATTAGGTATCTTGAATCTTTAACGAGTGATTTATTTAATGCGTGTTTTGCAGATTATCATTTTGATTAAATTACTTTCCCAATTTTGGGAGGGAAAAATTATATCATGATAAATAAGGTAAAATTTATTGAAATAAAATAATTTTATCTCACTTTCATTCCGTAGTAATCAATGTGAGCAAGAGATTGAAAAAAAATCATTTATTTGAAAAGAGTTGAAAATCAATTATCGGATGTATTTGTTGACACAAGAAAAGTGACAGTCATATATACCAGTAGAAATATTCTTGCAAAAATTGACGTCTCTTCAGAATAATTTGCTGTAGCAAATGAATCTCAAATACGCAAGAAGCGTGGTCAACCAATTTGTTTAAAAAAACTCTGTACTTCGAAAAAGAAAAGTACAAGAGAAAAACAAAAAAAATCATAAAAAGTAACATTAGAAAAGATTGATCAATCAAATATTGAAAATATAGTTCCTAAAGAACCACAAGTGTTCGAAAATAATGAGATTTCAATAAAATATATGTTATCTCATAAATTATGGGAACGAAATAATGTTATTATAGACAATATTTTCACATTTAACGTGGCTCTTCATATTATGCAAAATGAGGATCTTGAACCGTAGTTTGTTAAAAACTGTCAACATAGAAATGATTGGCCAAAATGGAAAGAAGTTATACAGTCGGAATAAATTCCTGAAAATGTAATCACTGTTTGATACAAATGGATTTTTGTACGAAAGGTAAATGAAAATAATGAAAATACAAGATATAAAGTCCGGCTTGTAGATCGAGGTTTTTTTATAAAGACCAGAAATTGATTATGATGAAACATATTCACCCGTAATGGATACCATAACTTTTATATTCTTAATTAGTTTGACTGTATCTCAAAGACTCAATATGCGCCTTATAGATGTAGTGATTACATATTTGTATGGTTCACTTGATAATGACATATATATGAAAGTCTCTGAAGGACTTAAAGTGCGAAGACAAATGAAACAAGCCTGAGAACTATGTTCTCAATTAAATTGCAAAGATCATTATATGGCTTGAAATGATCTGGGCGCATGTGGTATAATCGCCTTAACAAATATTTGTTAAATGAATGTTATAAAAATGTCGATGTCTGGCCAAGAAGACAAATATTGAATTTGTAATTGTGGCAATTTATGTTGATTTAAATTTAATTAAAACTTCTAAGAGTTCAACAAAATTGCAAATTATTTGAAAAATAAATTTGAGATGAAAGTTTTGGGAAAAATCAAATTCTGTCTCGAGTTACAGATTGAACATTTCTCAAAATGATTATTTGTTCATCAATCTACTTATATATAAAAAAAAGTCTTAAAATGTTTTTATATGGATAATGCACATCCATTGACATCACATATGTTCGTTCAATCACTTGATGTGAAAAAGTCATTTTTTGTCTACTTGAAGATGGAAAAAAAGGTTATTGGTACTGAAGTACCATATCTTAGTGCAATTGGAGTATTAACTTACCTTACAAACTGTACTCGAGCCGACATAGCTTTTTCTTTGAATCTTCTTTCAAGATATAGCTCTACACTAACACAAAGACATTTGAATTTTAGTTAAACATATTTTTTTGTTACCTGAAGGGTACTACTGATTTGGAATTATTTTATTCTTAAAAGTCGAGATCTGCTTTAGTGGGATATGTATATGTATGTTATCTCTCAGATCCACATAAAACCAAATCACAGACAAGATACGTATTTACACTTGGAGAAATAGCTATATCATGAGATCTGTGAAGCAATCCTTGACAACATTTTCAAATCATTCTGAAATTATTGCAATCCATGAAACAGATCGAGAATGTGTATGGTTGAGGAACATAACTCATCATATCCAAGCATCATACAGATTCATTTCAACAAAAAATAGTTCAACAATTTTATATGAAAACAATACTATTTGAATGGCACAACTCAAATGAGGTTGTATTAAAGGTGACAAGACAAAACATATTTTTTCAAAATTCTTTCATACACACGAGCTCCTGAAGAATGAATATGTCGATGTTCAACAAATTTGCTCAAATGACAATGTGACCGATGTATTTACAAAAACACTGCCAACATTTACATTTAAGAAATTAGTTCAAAAGATTGGAATGTGTTGAATCAAAGATTTTCAGAGAGTAGTTATATTCTTTTTCCTTCGCTTAAATTTTATCCCACTGGATTTTTTTAACAAGGTTTTAATGAGGCAACATTTATTTTTAATACTCCAAAATAACTGTACTCTTTTTTATTCGTTTGATTTTTTGTCCTATTGAATTTATATCAAACAAAATTTTAACATGACATATATTTTGTAATGTGCTATTCAAGAGGTGTTGTAAATGATAAGTTTATTTGTAAATAACAATTGTATCCTTACAGTCCTAAAAATTATTAATATTGTATCCCTAATCTTTCTCTATAGATATAGTATTTTGGTTCTCATTATAATACACATAAATTTATTGCCTTTAATTTTATCTTATCTTTTTCCCTCTTTTCACAAGGATAAAATATGTATTGTTCCTAGAATTTATATTATAATGTTACATAAAAATTAATCCCGTAAATTCAAAAAATGAGGATAAGACTCGGACCATAATGCATGGGTTGGGGAACCATTCGAGGCCTACGACCACATCTAAATCAATGAAAAAGGCTTAATCGCACAAAATGTCCCTACGTTTGGTATATAGTGTGCAAAATATCCATGCGTTTCATTTGTTTAGTATTTTCATCACTATTTCAACGTTTCATTACAGAAATCGTCATTTTCACCTATTTTTAATGTAAAATGACCAATATACCTTACTATATAAATAAAACAAAAAAGAAATAAAATGAAAAATAAAGAATAAATTGCAATCTTACTCATAAACTTTTTAAAAATGCAAATGAGTCCAAAATTTATTAAAATATTAAAAATAACAAAAAAAAAAGTTTTTTTTTGTTATTTAGAGAATTTTTCATATTTTCCTAATTCAAGAATGTGTGACGGTGCAGCCCTTGGCAGTGGCGGATCCAGCACCTGGCCAGCCCCCGCGGCCGTGCTGGGTTCGCCGGAAGCTACAAGTTCTCGCTGGTGAGCTGCCGTCCGCCGGGGAAGAAGAAAGAAAGCTGCTGCGCCTGCTGAATTCTTTTTCCCCTTTTCTTATGTTTTAATCTTTTGGGCCTTATTTAAAAAAAAAAAGGCCCAATTGAAACTTACAATGATCAGCCCACACAACAAAACCAATTTAACCCAATTCAATTACCCATTGTTTGTCCAATTGTCCGGCAGAGAGAGGGGGAGAGTAGACGACTGACGATTAGGGCGAAATCAAAGGTTGACGATTACCCATTGATTGTGACTGTGGTTGGTCGGTGGACGGTGCGGTGGACGGAAGTTGGTGGACTGCCGGCTGGAGCTTCGAAATAGAAGGTAAGAATCTTTTACCTACATATTTACCTCAAAAATCTTGGATTGTTTACAAATTATTTTAAGAATCTTTTTTTTCGAAACAATAATTTACTTTGAGTCAGTTGCAAAGCTCGTAAGGGAAAGTGAGCATGGAGGAAACTTGCTTATATTTAGCTTGCATTTTTATTTTTTTCCGCATTTTCATCTTTTTCTTTGTAGGAGGCAGTTAGCAATCTCATGTTATCTTGGACTTTGTTTACTTTCTAGCAGTATGTTAAGAACTAAAATACACAGAATTTAAGAAAATGACATGGAACTTTGTAGTTTGCATTATCTAATTGGAAATAATTTTTGATGACCCTAGATGGATGTTAGACATCAAATTATAGAACTCTGTCGAATATTGATCAAGTATTTGCATGTTCACAAATCACAATCCAATAAATCAAACGTGATAACCGTATAAGTATTACCTACCTTTTGAATTGTGTAACGTGAATTGTGATTTGGGAATCTCGAGATTTAGGAAATTAGGAATAAGTGAAAAAAAATTAACGGTGAAGATTTTGGGTTATATTTTTTTTTATAGTATTTTGGGCTGTACTAAAATATATTTTCATATGTATATATTTTTTGATGTTTTAGTAAATTTAAATATGTATCGAATTATATTTTCGACTATAACGATCGATCAACGGTCTCCGCGACTCCGCCCTAGCTGAACAAAACTTCTGGATTCGCCCCTGGCCCTTGGTAACCTCATTCCCCGCAATCACTGGCGGACCCCAAGGGGGGTCCTGGGGGGCACGTGCCCCCCCAACTTTTCAGGTTTTTTTTTTCCCTTCTTTTTTATATAAATCATGTTTGGTATCAATTGAAATCTAAATTTTAGTCTAAATCAAAGTTAACAAATAATTTTAATAACATATTTCATGAAATCCATAAATGTTTAACTTTTATCAAAATTTATTAAAAATTTGATTTTAATCTCCACCAAACAGGGTCAAAATCACAATAAATTTGAATTTCGATAATATGTTAATTTTAAAAATTCTACGACAATTGTACGCTAATCGAATCTACAAACTGCTTATATCATCTTGAAGCTTAGTTCAAGAATTACATTATGGGCATATCAAATAATCTAAACAAATACCGAAAATAGTTAAAAATGCGTTAAACGTGAAGTTTAAAGAAAAACGTCTAACTCGCATTTTCTTAAAAAAAAATCAATTATTTCATTAACATTTATTATTTTTGCGTACACTTTTTGAAAGTTAGATTATGCCCCCCCAACATAAAAAGTCTGCGTCCGCCCCTGCCCGCAATGGTAGTCGTCGTGTCACCTCCGTCGACTTTTGGCCAATCTCCTCCTCCAGCCAAAATGTCAATACCAGTTCCAAAACATCTCAACCCCACAAAGGTAAAATGTCAAAACCAATGTTTTTTTATATGTTCTTTTGGGTATGCGTTTTACGTGTTCTTTTGGGTTTGAATTTGACTGGTACAAACAGATGGTGTGCATGTTGTGAAATGTGAGGGATTTTTACAAACAGATGTTAAGCATATTGTGAAAGGCGCCAAGGGAAAAAAACAGAGAAAGAATTTGTACAGGGGAATAAGGCAGCCACCCTGGGGTAAATGGACAGCTGAGATTCGTGACCAGAGAAAAGGTGTTCGGGTTTGGCTAGGCACTTACAGTACAGCTGAAGAAGCAGCTCGGGCCTATGATAAGGAGACTTGTAAAATCAGAGGAAAAAAAGGCCAAAGTTAATTTTCCCAACGAGGACGATGATTATAGTTACAACAAATTCAATCCTAAACCTCACAATAATGAACAACATAGGGGGAGTTGTGGTGATTTTAATCAAATGGAATCATATAATAATGGGTTTTATTCAAGGATGAAGACTGGCCTTGTTGGGAAGTATCCCAGATTCCCAATAAGGAAGTTTCCGTATCTAGGCACGGGTTGAATTCAGGCTTGGAGAATGGATATCCGCATTGTGATCTGAAATTGAAGGAGGAGATGAGTGGAAATGGTAATGGTGGTAAAGAGACGATAATTAAGGTGGCTGAAGAGGCTGCGACGATCGTGGCGGTGGCGAAAAATGAAGTGCAAAAGCTGAGTGAGAAGAAAGAGAGTTTTTTTTTGGTTATTTTTAATATTTTCATAAATTTTGGACTCATTTGCATTTTTTAAAAAAGTTTAGGAGTAAGATTGCAATTTATTCTTTATTTTTCTTTTTTTTTTTTGTTTTATTTATACATGAAAGTATATTGGTCATTTTACGTTAAAAATAAGTGAAAATAACGTTTTCCACATGAAACATTGAAATAAGGATGAAAACGTAAAAAATTGAAATGTAAAGACGTTTTGCACACTACATACCAAACATAGGGATGTTTTGTGTGATTAAATCCAATGTAAAACTCATCATACAAGAATGTCCCTTTGTGATGAGATACATACCTAATTATAATTAACAAGTTGTGTAGATTACAACATAAAAATATTTCAGAAATCCGTAATTCAACTTTCATGGGACTTTTCAAGCAGAGGCGGACCCACATGATTTGACCCCACAATTTTTTTTTCTTTTTTTAAACTTAAACATTTTTGAAATCTCATTTTTTACCTCACAAGAAAATTAGTCTCAGTCTGTCTCTGTTTTCAAGTAATTATTAAGAAAATATACGAAAATATATCTTTATTCTAAATAGATAAAACCAAAAAAATTATGACTCGACAATAAGTAAGGTTGACAATGAGACATATGCTTACACATAATTGATTATGATAACATAATCACGTTGTACCACAAATCGTTTAAGCTTATCACATTGAATGCATATTATTTTTAATAATTTCCACTCCAATTCCCAGACGCCATAGATGATTATGGAACTATTGAAGCCAAGTTCTCCCAATTCAAGCCCACTCACGCCCATCGGATTCCTGGAGAGAGCGGCCACTGTTTATGCCGATTGCCCATCAATTGTTTATAACTCCACCACCTATTCTTGGTCGGAAACCTATCTCAGGTGCTTGAAAGTGGCATCTTCTATATTATCGTTGGGTATCAAAAGAGGCCAGGTAGTTTCTGTGGTGGCGCCAAATGTCCCCGCCATGTACGAGCTTCATTTTGCCATTCCTATGGCCGGCGCTGTTCTTAATACCATCAATCTCCGCCTCGATGCACGCACAATCTCCATCCTCCTCCACCATGCTGAATCGAAGCTTGTTTTTGTTGATTGTCAATCAGAATCTTTGGTTGTTGAGGCCTTGTCTTTATTCCCACCGAATTCTCAACGCCCTCTTCTTGTTTTGATCACCGATGATGAATTTGAATCATCATCATTCAATAGGACTTATGAGGGCATGATCCGTGATGGTGATTCGAATTTCAATTGGGTACGCCCTGAAAGTGAATTCGATCCTTTAACGCTGAATTACACCTCCGGAACCACCTCTTCGCCGAAAGGAGTCGTCCATAGCCACCGTGGGACATTCATTATATCAATGGATTCGTTACTGGAGTGGTCTGTGCCAAAAGAACCGGTGTACTTATGGACACTGCCTATGTTCCATGCCAATGGCTGGAGCTACACCTGGGGAATGGCAGCGGTTGGCGGCACCAATATTTGCCTGCGGAAATTCGATGCAAGGGCCATCTACACCACGATACGTAATCATAAGGTGACCCACATGTGTGGTGCACCAGTGGTACTTAACATGCTATCAAACGTTCCAGATGGCAGTATACTACTAGAAATGCCAGTTCACGTACTAACAGCCGGAGCGCCGCCACCAGCGGCGGTGCTGTTCCGAACTGAATCGCTTGGGTTTATTGTGAGTCATGGGTATGGATTGACTGAAACAGGAGGTCTGATTATATGTTGCTCGTGGAAGCAGAGGTGGAACAAATTGCCTGCCAGTGAACGGGCCAGGCTCAAGGCCAGACAGGGAGTTAGGACCCCTGGAATGGCTGAATTCGATGTGATTGACCCTGAATCAGAAAAGAGTGTCAATCGGGATGGCAAAACTCTGGGTGAAGTTGTACTGAGAGGAGCTTGCGTTATGCTGGGATACCTAAAAGACCCCGAAGGCACCTCAAAATGCATGAAGAATGGATGGTTTTACACAGGCGATGTTGGTGTTATGCACCCTGATGGATACTTGGAAATCAAGGACAGATCAAAGGATGTGATCATTAGTGGTGGGGAGAATTTAAGCAGTGTGGAGGTTGAGTCTGTTCTGTACACGCATCCGGCGATCAACGAGGCGGCGGTGGTGGCGCGGCCCGATGAATTCTGGGGTGAAACGCCGTGCGCTTTTGTGAGCTTAAAAATTGGGTTAAAGGAAAAGCCGACGGAAAAGGATGTGATATTGTTTTGCAGGGAGAAATTGCCGCGCTACATGGTGCCGAAGACGGTGGTTTTAAAGGATGAGCTTCCCAAAACTTCCACTGGAAAAATACAGAAGTTTGTGCTCAGAGATATGGCAAAGAAGATGGGATCGACAAAGACGAGTAGGCTATAGTGAGTCAACTCAGGCCGGATTGAAATGCTAAAAGAGAAAGTCAATTTGTAGTACATATTTGGGAAATTTCCAGTAGAGGTACTCAGTCTCAATCAATAAATCATCATAATTCATATAATGGGTCCGTTTGATTTGACGGAATTTTTCTTGGAAGTTTCCCACTTTCATTTTTTGACTGTTTGATATGCTAAATTTTCTACGGAAAATACTTTCCTCTCTTTTCCTAGGTACAACCCTTTGATGCACAAATGATGGAAAATATTTTTTCACCTAATAGGTAGGAAAACAATTTCCACCCTTTTTTTTTTTAGCAATGACAATCAATTCTATCAACCATTATAAAAAGAATTTTCATTTTTGTTGACAATTTCTATGCAAAACAAAGTCAAACGAATAAGATAATTTTTTCTAATTGTTTAAAAAAAAATTTACGTTTTGGTAAATGGAACAAATTCTAAACGAATTGGTAGAAAAAATTATCACTTTAATGGACAATTTTTATAAAAACGAAGCCAAACGGACACCAAACTTTCAACATTTCCAAGGTAAAAAATTATACCAATAAAACACAATTAATTACAATTCTCAGTAAAACAAATTTAATGTAATTCAATTTTCAGTAAAATATTTTATTTTCACTAATTTTCCACATTTGCAATCAAACGGATCTATAGAGTAATGATATGTTGTTCTCTCTGTTTCCGCTGACGTTCATGCATATCTAGTAGTGTACCTTTACGCCTTAAAAAAGGGAGGAAAAAAAATGGTGTAACTCTACCATGTTACTGTACTGAAACACTTCCTTCGAAGAATAACGTCACGTGTATGTTCGGGGCGACACCCCTCACATGGGCAATTTGAATAATTAATTTGATAGTATGTACTCACATCACAGGAGATTAAAAGCACATCTAGACTCGAACGAAAAGAGTGATGTTATTCATCCAAGATTTAAAAAAGTCCAAATTGAGATGCAGAAAAAGTAAAAATTTCAGCACAAAAATGTATGCACCATGGAAGTAGAAAAATATAACCTAAAGAAATTATTAAAGTCAAAACTTTAATTTCAATCAATAATTGTCATGATATAATTTGAAGTGTTTATCTAGTAGTGTTTTAAGTGCTTACAAATTGTGAAACACAATACCTTCGAAGAATAATGCTACGTGTACGTTCGGGGTGACACCTCCTCACATGGGCAATTTGAATAATTAAGAGTCCGTTCGGTACCGATTAAAATTCAATTAAAATTGAAAATATAGTCGTTATTGAATCTCACTCGTCTAGTAAAAGTCAACAATAAAGACAGTTTTTCAATTTTAATCTCTATCAAACGGGCTCTAATTTGATAGTATGTACTCACATTACAAGAGATTAAAAGCAAGACTAGACTCAACCGAAAAGAGTGATGTTATTCATCCAAAGTTTGAAAAAGTCCAAATTAAGATGCAGAAAAAGTAAAAATTTCAGCACAAAAATGCATGCACCATGGAAGTAGAAAAATATATGGGTCCGTTTGATTGTAATAGTGAAATTTTGGTAAAAAAAAAAAAAAAAATTCATGGAATTAAATTGTTTAAAATTATTTTTCTGAGAATTGTCAATTAATTGTGTTTAATTAATATAATTTTCTACCTGAAGGATGTTGAAATTTTGGATCTTTTGATATTTGTTTGACTTTATTTTTTATGAAAATTGTCCATTAAAGGGAAAAAGAATTTCACAATTGTTCATGAAATTTATTTCCATTGCAATAAATAAATAAATAAAACCTGAAAAGTCATTTCTCACCAATTTTCTCAATTGCCAAGAAAACCCACCGTGTGAGTACCAAACAAGAAAATATTGTACATCAAACAAGGCATTTGTGGAATATGGAATTTGTTTTCCATTTTTCATGGAAATGTTGATGAATCAAACAACCCTAAGCTAAATAAATTATTAAAGTCAAACGTTAATTTCAATCAATATATTGTTATGATATAATTTTAAGTGTTTATCTAGTAGTGTTTTAAGTGCTTATAAATTGTGAATATTATGAAATATATATTAAGATTTGAGATTCTATCTTAAAAGGTCAATCTTGTTAAGAGGAGTAGCCCAATAACTTTATTAATTGGTCTGTCTCAACATCATTTGTCGATGTGAGATATTTATCCCTTAACACACCCCCGCAAGATGGTGACTTATTTGAGTAGACCAATCTTGAAATCCACGTGCTCATTTTAGAGTCTTAACGGGATCGAATCGCCCGTTGGAGCATAATGGGCTCTGATACCATGTTAAGATTTGAGGTTCCATCTTAAAAGGTCAACATTATTAAGAGGAGTAGCCAATGATCTTTATTAATTGATCTATGTCAACATCATTTATCGATGTGGGATATATATCCCTTAACAATATATGAATAATAAGTCAAGGGACTAATGTATCTATTTGAATAGTCAATTTGAACAATTTACTTACTTTCTTGAACACCGATTTACCCCTCATTTCTTGTATCCATTCAGGTAATCCTACTGTGGAAGTAGAGAGGGATCAAATCTTTTTTGAATACTAGTTATCCGCCCGTGCAATGCACGGGTTGTGTTTTTTTTTAAGGTAATGTTAGTGTGTGCGATAGAAACTTATTGGCACTAAAATTACGGACATATAAAAACTGTAATATAAGACAACATGATTTGTTATAGCATGAAGCAAAAAATCATACTCGCCCAATATCCCTGGCATAGATGACATAAAAATATGTTTCTCATCCTCTGCGACTTGAATCACATTAAATATTGAGGATACAAATCCAAAGAGCAAGGAAAAGAAAAGGAGAATGAGAAGTGCAGGACGGAGTATTGAATGACAGAAAGTGCACTCTATGACAATTGACATGAACATATTTCAAGGAGTTAGATTGAGAGAAAAATTCTACACAGTTCCATAAATTGGCAGAGAAAAAGTTAGTTAAACTAAAATTTACGAAAGGATTGGATGATGATTACATAACTACAGAAAAAGTTTATTGTTACAGTATTGAACACAACATATTCATATGAGTCGCAAGATCTCTAGCGAGTGAGCTATTTTAGATACATTAACAGACGAAAAATCAAGCATCCCTTATATGTGCATGTGCACGACCAATTACACTACCATCAGTAATATACAAAAATAACTTGCTGATATCTCCGAATGATACTCAGTTACCATTTAAGACGACATTCGAATCTTCTTCATCAGAGTCAAATTCAAATTTCCTTACTTTTTTCAGAAATCATAAAAATCGTATAATTTATCCATTCGTACCTCCAAGTTATTTACAGAGAGAGTAAATTTTGAGCTAACCCAACCGAATCTTAACTTCAGCAGTTTTACATGCTATGATAGTTCTTCAACATCATTAAAATTAACCAACCATAAGTGGAATAAAACAAAATAAGGCATGATATAAATCAAAACGATAAACTAATTAATCAAAATAAGGCTCGGAGAATGTTCATTGTCACTTCCATAACGGTGAGCAGGGTCCACACCACTATCATCTATGAAATTATGATCATCTAATGTCCTAGTGCTCTCTTGGTCATCCTATACCATTTTGAAACCAAGAAAATAAAGAACAAGTGAGACAAATGTTTAGTGTATTTTTCAGACAATTATGATTTCATATAATAACTTCAATTGTATAA
The DNA here is from genome assembly GCA_019097785.1 of Fraxinus excelsior. Lineage (NCBI taxonomy): Eukaryota > Viridiplantae > Streptophyta > Magnoliopsida > Lamiales > Oleaceae > Fraxinus > Fraxinus excelsior. The sequence goes on from CM032628.1 coordinate 12,272,067, forward strand.
ATTCAATAAAGGTAAACACCATAACATTTAGACTTAGGAGAACCACTTATCATATTAATTTGCTATGTAGTTCCCAAAATTGCATTTTTATATGTTCCATACATATTCACATGCACCAAAACCCAAGTCAACTTAAAAAAGCTCGCACTGTCCCAAAATTGTATTATGTTATAATAACCCCATAAAAGATTTCAAAAGTGTTGCTTACGAAAACCAAAACCCATACCATTTTTTAACTTCATAATAAATGAGAAAACTTACCAAATTAACACAAAACCCACAATTTTTAACTTTATTGACAACATCCAAACCCAGAATTGCAAATTCACATAATTTAATAAAAATGCATACAATCAATTATCCGCCGACAAAAACTCATTCTGAGACTAAGTTACTGGGAAAGTAATTGATGAGCATAAAACAAATAGCAAATTTACAGTCTTAACAGAAAAATAGCAGATTTCAACCATCGAAAAATACAGTCAACATTTACATAATCCTAGCAATTTTTTTTTTTCGAATTAACTCATCTAAATGTACCTAACAAAGCATAACAATAAGCTAACAAAATACAATGAAGCATCGAAAAATCCAAATTTAGTATAACAGAAGGAAACAAACCTTGAAATCACCGCCCGCAATGGTTTCCCAAATTTTCCTTCACCTCAGGATCAACCTCATAATCCCTCGATGTCCACCCGCTCTTCCTCGGCTTAAACTTCTTCTCCCCTTTCCTCTTTTTTTCCTCACCTATCCTTTTTTTCCCTTTCTCCATCTTCATCTTACCACCACTGTCTGAGTAATCATCCCTCATAATTTCCTCAACGTCTTCCTCAACACCATAGCCCCTATGGATCCCACCCTCATCATCCTCAATTCCGAAATCTGAGAAACTAGAGTCCTTCCCTGGAGTTGAAGAGGATTTTTTAATCAATCGCTTCCGGGGTTTTCTTGTCTTCCCTACCAAGTTAACGCACATGTGAATATGCAATCAAATTAACTTGGAATCATACTGCAAAAATATCAATTTCCTCTTCTACAAACAAGAAAACTAAAATTAAAATGAATAGTTCCAATTAAAGGGCATGAGTTCGAAAAACTTTATCCCGTTGATCGGCAAGAACAAAAATGGGCATGCCTCCAAGTTTAGTCATGGTTAGTACAGTTCTCTACTCAAAAAGTCATTGAGAAGGCATGCGAGAGTTTTAAAGATGTGGATATTTCTTGAATGTTCTAGGCATAACTTTTAGACAATTAGGCATTGTTATAGAGAAAAACCTTATAACTTTTAAATCGACAAAATCATAATGATTTATCTTCAACGATTGAAGAGATACCAGCAATTGAACAATTTAGTGACATGATTAATATGAAAAGTAACGAAATAATTAAATAAAAAATGTGTAGGCAGCTCATTCAAAATTTTCATTCACTGCTGAATTTGTCCACATTAAAAGCAAAAGAAACAGCAACACGAAAATACCAGAAATAATTGAATTAACCACTTGAATGAACATGAACAAGTCAACTTGAAGCAAAGATAAAGGAACAAAACACAAAAACAAATCATGAATGTGCAAAATGAAAGCCTCTAAGTAGATGTTTTGATAAAAGTTTCAGGCATACTGCAATATTCTATGATGAAGGAAATTTTCACCTATTGTAGATGATCCTGTGAAACAAGGTACAATTTTCTAAAGGAAAATAGACTTTTCGAAAGCTATAACTCAAATCATCTTACAATGTTTTTGAGGAACAAGGGCAACAAATTCTTGAACTGTAATTGTAAGTTATATTTTATCTTCTTATAAATAATTGTATGGAATAGAGGGAGCAATTTTCTACTTACCTTCCTAAAATTCTCAGGAGCCTCTCTGTTTGGAGAAGAAATAAGTAATTACCTAATTATAGATATAGGAGCTCAATTATTTTTCTAAAGCAGAACTCAAAAGGTATCTAAAAATAATCAAAAATCTTATTCACAAATAAGTCAACGATATTATAAAGCAAAATAACCCAATAAGGACAAAAAATGAACACCCATAACAGTAAACAGTGCAAAAAATCACATAACCTAAAAAAAAACACAATGAACAATAAATGTTGTAAAAAAAAAAAAAAAAAACACGTAAGAGAGAGAAGCTATAAACCTGGCATCTGGGTTGTGGAGACGTTGACAAGAAGAAGCAGAGACAGAGAGAGGGGAAAGAAAACCGATCGCGAGTTTATGGGCCACGAGAGGAGACCTAAGATCTCGATTTTTCTTTGAAATCTGAGAAACTGGAGTCCGAACAGTGAAGGTGACATTCACTGTTTTAATAGAGTAGTGAGATCCATGAAAGACCCGTGCGCGCACGGGGAGTTTGAGCCCGTCCGCGCACGGGGAATTTGATGCTCCCGTGCGCGCACGGGAGTTTCATTTTTTTTTTTTTTTTTTTGAAATTTTTTTTTTTTTAGCAATTAATAATCAGTTTTTATATGTCTCCCCGTGCGCGAACGGGGAGACGTCTCTCCAATTTTTATTTTTTTTTATTTTCTTTCCCATTCAACTTTTCAACGATTTTTTATATACATAAATTCAGGTATAATTTTATGTAAGTATTATTAATTGTTGTAATTTAATTAGTAAAAATTTAATGTTTTCGCGCACAACTCTTTAACTGTAATGGAAGATTCCCACCCCAATAATAATACTAAAATGATATATTCACAAACTTATTAAGTTAACCTAATATGATTCCGAATTTATTGTGAAACATTGATAAATACTAAATCTACACAAACAAAATTAACTATTTAAAGAAATAATAAAGTAATAATAATATAAAAAAAATCGAACACAATTATATTTATTTAAAGAAATACTAAATATGCAAAATTAATTCGACCGCCCGGTCAGGTCGCGGGGGTCGAGGGGGCAGCGCCCCTCGTGGGGGATCGGGGGCAACGCCCCCGAAAGGATTTTTTATTTTTATGTATGTATGGAATTGAATATTTTCTAATAATTTTGAAGTAAATTATTTATAAATGAAATTTTATTTAAAGTCTATGCAAAGTGGAAATTAGTAGAACTATTTTTGCAAAAAAATGAAAATTTTGAATTTATTATATGTATATGTATGGAATGAAGTAAAAAATATATATATTAAAAAGAAAAGAAAGAATTGAAGGAAAAAAAAATATTGTATGTAATAAATTTATTGTATATATGTATTGAAATAATATTTTGAGTAATTGAATTGATTTAAAAAAAAAAAGACTCCTCGTGCGTGCACGGGGAGCTGCTATCTCCCCGTGCGCGCACGGGGAGTCCATTTCTCCCCGTTCGCGCACGGGGAGTTAGAAATTTTATTTAATTTTTTTTTATAACGTAGAGGTGTTAAAAAATATTCTTTTCCTTAATAATAAACAAAAAACTCGTTTCTTTTGAAATATATATTTTGATGTATTTTTAAAAAAAGGTTCGACTCCCCGTGTGCGGGGAGAAATGCCCCCGTCCGCGCACGGGGAGTTGGTTTCTCCCCGTGCATGCACGGGGAGTCCATTCCTCCCCGTTCGAGTACGGGGAGTTAGAAATTTTATTTAATTTTTTTTTTATTTATAACACGAAAGTGTTCAGAAAATATTATTTTCCTTAATAATAAAAAAAAAAGCTCGTCTCTTTTGAAATACATTTTGATGTATTAAAATAAAAAAGGTTGGACTCCCCGTGTGCGCACGGGGAGAAATGGACTCCCGTGCACACACGGGGAGATCGCATATCCTCGTGCCCGCACGGCGAGTTAGAATTTTTTTTTTATAACACAATGGTGTTAAAAAAATATTATTTTCCTTAATAATAAAAAAAAAAACTCATTTCTTTTACCTTGTCAAAAGTCTCTCATCTCGACCACCCCATAAACAACTAAACAGAAAATGATGAAAAAAAAAAAAAACTAAACAAAAACGACAAAACCTAAAGCATGTTGCAAAAAAATATATAATTAATTTACCGGTTCATTCCCATGAAATATAATCACAACAGGAATAATGAACTAAATTAAAAAAAGACAAAAAACATAATAAAACTAAATAATAACGAACAAACAGAAAGCATGTTGCGGGGAAAAAAAAATATTGAAATGAAAGAGCAAAAATATAACAATGAATAAAAATTTACCTTCAATGGATTGTTCTGCCAATTCACATGTTGCAAAAAAATATATATTTAATTTACCGATTCATTTTCATGAAATATAATCACAACAGAAATAATGAACTAAAATCAACATAATGTTATTTACATACTAAACATACCAAAAAAAAAAGACAAAATTAACTATACCTAACTACTTACAAAAATCTTAACCATGTAACACAATTGTATTTTTATATATTATAGAAACTAAAATAAATTTTTCGATAGACTTACAGCAAACAGCAGTAAAAGTTAAGAAATTCTCGATAATTGAATAAATTTTTGTTCATTAGTTCTCCCATATATAAATAGACTAATCTCTTCAGCGGACTACAAAAATTAACCGACTACAAAAATATCAAAAGTTATTGAAACTATACAGAAGGCGCCTACATTTTTGACCGTCTATGGGTAATGAGTCCTCACCTTTTTGTTTCACCGCCACAGTTAATAGTTTTCTGTTTTCTTTCTTTTTTATTTTTTTTTTATTTTGTCATATGAACATCAAACTCAACAATTGAGGCTTTGGAAAGAGAAATACGTCCTAAATGAATAGTGCTCGGAGGATTGCCTCTTTTAGAAAAAAAAATACGTCAAGAATGAATAGTAAACTGCGGATTGCCTCTTTTAGTAGAAGAGGGAATAAAAGAGAGATAATTTTTATGTCTCTATTGCCCTTTTTCCTGTCCAAATACAATTTAATAATTATACTTTATCAAACCGACTAAATGTGAACAATAAATGAAGGATAAAATGGGAACATGAAATACGTAATAGTGCACTGAGGATTGGCAGGGAGAATTAATAAAATATATTAGCCGCAATTATTTTTAAAAGGGACAGAAGCCGCCTCCCCTGTTTTGTTTCTTATGAGGGAATGAGGGATAAAATTGGAAAGAGAAATACGTCCTAAATGAATAGTGCTCGGAGGATTTTAGTAGAAGAGGGATATAGAGTTTGACTCGTTCTAAAGCATTACATTTATAAAGCTAGAATACTAAACTAACTAGAATACCAATTGAATTGTTAGACCTATAAAGCAAGAATACTAAATGGATTGTTACAATAAGATAAATGATGAAATACGATACTAAAACATTGGATTTTCACCTAGCGTGTTGTCATGATATTTTCAATCGAACGTGTCTCGTATTTTTAAATTCAATTTCATAGAGCATTATTCTATAATGAAAGAGATACTCAAAGATTGGAAGGATAACACTAAATTTGGAATATCATGCTACACAAACAAGTTTAGTGACATATGTTAAAAATAAGGAAAACATCATTGGACAGTTTGAAAGACAAAAAAAACCTTAGCTACACAATGATGCCAACACAACATCTGTCAACATCCCAATGCCTGGTCAAGCAGCATTATTCTTTAGAATAAAGATGCTGTGATGGACCCAATTATTAAATTATTAGGTTTACAATTTTATTTGAACAAAAATTTAAAAAGTCGTAATGCAGACTTAGAAAATGAGATTAATGATGTGTGTGTGTATATAAAACTGTGATGTTCAACAACTACCAAGCAAGGTATCACATATCGGAAAATGACTACATACTAGATATTTGAGATTTTACTGTATCGCATTTTATTGTTATGTATTTTCAGATTCTATTTATTTTTGCCTTAGTCAAATTTAGTAATAGTGGCATCATTTTACATATTTAATAGGTAGTTGGAGATATTGAGTGTAAATGGAAGCAACTATCGCTATCTTTTTTAGTATGAGATGAGGATCTAACAAACTACAAGCATGACAGCGGTTGTTGTACTCATCACTAAGGAATGTTTAATAGGTCGTCAAACCTACCCATAGGGTCTACGTTTTCACGGGATGTTCGTCTATCACAGTCGAGGAAGTTATAACATGACGGCATGACCCATGTTTAATAACTCATTTTGTGAGAGTGAGAATGTTCTGACGGTTAAATCTAAATAATTAGGGGATGGTGAAGAGTGGGAACAATCACCGGTATTTGGGAACGATTACGTGTGTTACGTGGGACTACCACAGAGAATAGAGGTGAGTTTCCTCTTGTAAGGGGTTAGAACTTCCACTTATACACAAATATGCTTAGCTTTTTTTGTATCATATTTTGTTTTTCTTCTTTTATTGATTCTCACGCCAGAGCAATCAAAGTGGGAGAAAAGTCCTGTCATTTCTTTGTAGGTTATTTGTTGTCAGAATGACTGTTAGTGAAGGAGGAAAGGCGGACGAATATCAGTTGGCGCCACTTGCTGAAAACTCACGTTTCAAAAAAACACTATTCCAAAACTATTTGAACCCAAAACAATCCATTTTCACGGTTGTCAAATACGGACTTAATGAACTTACTCATGAGGGTTTTGTATTTGGACCAAGCTACACGTACATAATTTTCTACATAATATTTTATCGAATCGACAAGTAACAGCCCCTTATTGGAGGGGCACCTGTGGACCGCCACTTATCGATTCGATAAAACATTATGTAAAAAATTAGGTACAAATAGAATTATCCTTTGTATTTATATACAACGAAGACAGTCAAAAAAAAAAAAAAAAAAAGCAGGGAAACCTTAAACACGGGAATGATGAACAAAAGGATATCACGAAAAAGAAAAGGTAAACAAAGTTATTCTTGAGTACCTGTTTCGATGGATGCATCAAGTACACCAATGAGGACCAGTTTTTCACACCATGATAACAATTTTCACAAACATAAAAAAATACATGGAAATGTTAACCAGAGAAACATTTAACAGGATAGCCTGCAGATCAATGCTTAAATAAATTATCCATGGTGATCATAATAATTAGGGGAGCTGACTGGCCAACCATAAAAGTCACTTCCAGTTTCAAAAGATTGATCTTCCTTCGGGGTCTCAGTTGCTGCTTCCGACTTAATCTAAGCCGGATTCAGAAACAAGCCTTTCAACAGGGATTTTCCTGACATCACGTCGTACTCCAATATCGGACACAACTCGGCTAATACAATAAATGCCACATCCCACTGCTGTAAGACCGGGAAAGCTAGTAGTTAAAAAGCGAAGTGGTGATGAGACAATGGCACTAGCAGCAGCTAAAAAAGAAGCTGCCTGCCCACTCCGGCCGACACTAATGCTTGTGATGACAATCAAACCAGTTTTGCAGTATATTGCAAGATCCTCACAATTGTTCTTGAAAATATTGTAGGCGCCAAAACCATTCTGAAGAAGATATTCAGCACGGTGAAGGACATCTTCAGGCGGATCAGAAGGGGCAAGAGTACATGTTCCGCCACGAGCTTTGGCAAGAAACATTGCTGGAGAGACACCATACTGAAACAGATATAGTTCACCACCATAAAGAAAACAGTCAAGGCAAGAAGAGATGACACCATCAGACTTTGACTGATCACCACATATCGGGCATGGGGGCTTGGAGGTATCGGAATGAGATGAGCTGAAAATGAAACGATCTAACACAGTTCCCGTCCCAATTTCCTGTCCCGGTCCCCGAGTGAAATGGATCACATTTCCGTTCCCAACATATATTCCTGAAGTTGAATGAAATACAAGTAAGAAGATGTTAAATGTATAAAGAATAATAAGAGAGAGGTGAACAAGAAAGAAACTTGTCATATAAATATACACTGCTCTCTGAAATATCAACTGAGAACGATATACAGTCAAATTATCCATTTTCACTCTTGTTCTCTTTGTTTGATATCATTTCGGAATAAATACTCAAACTAAAAAGTTAAATAACACATGATCAATTGAACATCAATGCAAGGACCGAGGTTTGAAGAGAGATTAGGGCAAGCATGCCCTTGTCTCATAAGTATCAGATATTCAGTTTTTGCACCTGAATCTGACTGTTCCATGCTCATCCCTCTCCACTCAACAATTATTATTGATCCAATATGGGTATATGCATCAGCTCCTTTTCATAGCTTGTTAACGAATGCCATAGCAAAAGAAATTGCAAATTTAAATTCAAAGAAAAGTCTTGCAAAAAATTAGACCAAGTTCTTGATGAATCTAAAATTTTCGAATAAAAAAAAAAAAAAACAGAAAATGATATACAATGAGTGCACATCCAACTGCTAGTCAATATCAAATTTTGACAAAAATTCATCCCGGAATCTCAAGAAGTTATAATGCATTATGCACTCTAAAAAATAATAACAGTGTCATGCACAGCAAAAGCAATAGAAACCAAGATTTAGCCTCCACCCGGAAAAAAAATTATAAATCACTTATAAATTGTCAAACTTTATTTTCAACCACACATTTAAATGGACCAAGAAGTACTATCCTCTTGTCCACCACTCATTTTTATCTATATGTAAATTGAACTATTTATAAATTCTTCCCATATGGAGGCTTTTGTCACTCCATCTATGAGTCAAAATAATTGAAATGATATTGGATAAAATGAGACACGTTAAAAATGGCATTCACAGATGTAATGTAGTTTGATAAATAGATCATACCAAAACCCCAGCCCCTGTACAATAGATCATATAGTGCATCATGTCAAAAGTAGATTCATGTAGCCAACTTCAAATTTATCGAGAATAAAACACAGTTTGAGTATTTTTCATTGTTGCCAATTATACTCATGACTTATCAATTTACGGCCGCTTGACATTATATATTCTTTTGTAATTATGTTCTGTCTCATTTCCAATAAAAAAAAAATTTAAATCAATAGGACATACACAACCACATCCTACACAAGCAATGCGTTCTTCAAATTCATAGTGAATTCCGCCACGTAGATATACAGGTAAAGCAATTTTTATAGGGGCGTTAAATAGTTACGAGTAAAAGATTTGAGTGGGACAAGGTATCGATGAAACCTTGAACAATGCATATGATAGCTCGTATTGTTTGTTGACCACCATAAATCAGGAAACTAATTACCATAATGAACACGCTGTCAAGATTTCTAAAAATAGCTTATTGACTCTAAGTTACAATCACATGGCCATTCTTCACACATCGTCTCCAAAATTCATAACTCTAATGCCCCCACAGTATCTGCATCAAATGTACCTATTATATAATTGCAATATATCAAAATCCACATTGTTCCCAATGCTGATTTTGTTCCCCATTTATCCTTAAATTAATTTAAGTCGAATAACTTTACGAAATTAGACTTGATGTTCATTTCTTCTTGGCAATTGTCTTATGCAGGTTCAAAGATGACCATTGCTCCAAATGCTCCTATTAAATTCTCATTTAGAACTCTCTAGTGCCATATCAAGTCTTATTCAGCTGGAAATTAGAAATGTTAAACATGAATCATATAACTGAATATTTTCCCAATATTTTCCCAAGTAGTAAAAAAATCAAACTTTGCCTTTTAATCATACTGAATATATTTCTCAGGCTTAATTTGAATTAGATCATATGATTGGGGTTTTAACTCCAACCGATATGGTAAGTTCTTAGTTAGTTATCTTCATAGATAATTACTCTGCATAAGCCTAAATCTCATTCTAAACTTGCTACCAATTCAAGAATTCACAAAGCTCATTCAGCCATAGTTCCCTGCTTGTATTGATTTTGAGGCTACTCAAACGATGTGGGACCTTACCGCACTAGTCATGATCAAAACTTCTCAAACAAATGGCAGAGTTGAAGTAGTCATATTAGTCATACTGTTCATGATGTACTTATCTCTGACTCTCTTGCTCGATATTTTTTTGTGAAATAAAATAGAACTGTTATCTCGCTATTTATCATCGTTGTGTTCTCCATGGTGTGTGTTTTGTTTTTACTTCCTCCACATAAGAGTAATAAATTACAGTCTTAAGCTCATATACGTAGTACTGTTTAGCTTGGAATTGCTTGCAAGATAACCACTACCAAGTCTATTTTCCCGGTAATTTAGGATTGACAATATGGATCTTTTCTTACTACACTGTATATTGCTGCATCTACTGAAAGATCCAATGCAATCTTATCATTCCCAACCCAGGTAAACAGTGTCAATTTTGTTTTACCCCTCTCTCTTTTAACATGTTCTACTAAGATTATATCACTTTATGGATAGAAATTTCTGTCTATGTAAGACATGTCCAAACTACCAAATGACTAGATTGTCACTCTTTTAATTTATCCGTAATTGGTCTGATCTTCAGCTGTTTTGCCCATTCTCATATGACCACACTCTATCTTAGCATCCACATTCCACTACATTCACCTTTTAGACATTTTTCCTTTTGATTACCCAACACCTAGTATCATAAAGCATAAAAGGTACAATAGCCACTCCGTAAAACTTATTTTTTTAAGTATTTTCCCATAACATATAACCACTATAGAACTTCTCCATTTCATCTTACAAGCTCAAGCTCTGGATGTTCTCTTTTCTTGAACCTGAAAACGTAACTTATCACTCTGGACAAAATGATCACGATCTTGAATGCAGGAGTGCCTAAAGTATTAGAAAGGTTATGGTTCCAAGTGTCATAGATTTTGTGATCCTTGAAAGATATTTCCTATGATAAGTTCATATACCAAATATTTGTCATTAGCTATGCGTACACACACAAAAAACATTGATCATGCTTTCAACTTTCGACACTTAATAAAGGAAAAATTATTAGTTATAAGGAGCCCATTGGTGATGACTGTTTTGAAAATGCCTAAATGATATGTCCACTACAAAATGTTATGACCCAAGCATATGCCCTTTCAACTTAACATTATCGTTTAGATTGGCCAAAACTATGTCATCTTTCATGAAATTCTTTTCTTTCCAGAATCGCCATTGCTTCACATAACAATTTCAACTTTTCAATTAAAGGTTACACCTTTATTGGAGAAGTCATGAACCATGTGTTTAAATGGCCAGAAATGAACCTATAAATAGGGTCTTCCAGATTGCATGTTTGATATTTCACATCAAATTTTCAATCTCTTGTCTCTCTTTCATGAAAATTATTTCCTTCATTCTCTGCTTCAAAGTTAAGTTTGTTGGTTGTTCACGAGTGACATAGGTACCACATTCGTTCCAGCCAAGCAGACAAATCCTTCTACACTTGAAGCACTAGAGGGAGCAAGTCTCTTAAGGAGAGTCTAGATTGTTATAAGCCTACATTTTTTTTATGTTTGCATGTTTAAATTGCAGATTTGGTTTGAAATATATATTTTTACTTTCATCTATCTACTTTCCAAGTTCACCTTGCCTTAGATCTGCAAATAGTAGTTTCTAAAATCAGTCTAGACATTATTCTGTGTCACCCATCTATTAAGATAACAAATAAGGATAAAAGTAAAATTTAATCATAAAATTCAAAGGATTTCACGAATGATCAACAGATATTTCATACTTGTTATTAAAATTTAAATTGCAATCCTCTTATTTTGACCTCTTCCTCTTCTCGAAATTTTCAGTCGAAACTCAACATTCATCCAGACACTGGAGTACAACAAAAGCCAAATTAATCAATACCAAACGGACCAACCAACAGAAAAATCGCGACAATAAAAATCAGTATAACAATGCTCAAAATAGACAATATAATTGAGTTAAAAATGGACCATGATGAGCGTAGATATACGAGTGTCTCCAAGAATAGATGTGATCGCCAGGCTTTAGTTCGCACTTTTGGATTTTGTTCGAAAGCACTCCCACCATTTTACCTCTTCCCCTTCTTCGCTCGATTTCAAATTGGGTGATGTGATGGCGACGCTTCGCTTGATGCTGAAGCGGACTGTTGAATCTAACGTGAAAACTCGAAAATTTACTTGGAATAATTCTATTATAATGATTTATTTGTACAGATAAAATAATTTTCTAATCCTTATAGGTTAAGGAATGAAAAATTTAAGAGAAATTTTTCCTTTTATCTAAAAAAGAAATAAATTAAAAAATTATCCAACGTCAATTTCAAACCATACAGGTGAATGGTGCAATTTCTTCTATTATTGGATCCAAAATCAATAAAAATTTGTCAAATATTGTTATGTAAAAATTCTTTCAATTATTTTTGGGAACAATACATGGTTTCTACATTTCAAAGTTACCAAACTTGTCAAATTATTTCAAAAATCAAGTGTCAATTTTAATTAATAATTTATTACTTTGTTTAGTGCACATTTTCCACGTAAGTAAAAATTGAGAAAATTGGGAAAATTGGGGCCCAACGTGTGAGGCAAGGTCAAAAATGACGGTTGGACTTTAAACTAATTGTAGAATATTTCATATTTTTGCAAGAATAATATATAATTAATTAAAATTAATTGTCTCCACCCAACCCACCCCCACACAAAAAATGTCCAGAAATTAAAAAAATAAAATCAAACCTCCCGATCCACCCCTCACCCCCATGGACCCCACCACACCTACCCACACACAAAAAATGTCCAGAAATTAAAAACAAAAAATCAACCCCCCGATCCACCCCTCACCCCACGGACCCCACCACCCACCCCACAAAAAAAATTTCAAAAAATTAAAAATTGGAAATCACACCCCCACCCCATGGATTCACATACCCCACCCCTCACCCCTACCTTTACCTCCCAATTTTTTTTTTCAAAAATTAAAAATTGGAGATTACACCCGCCCCCATCCCCATTTCAGAAAATTTTCAACTGCGGGCAAATTTGTATTTAATGTGACTAATTGTGATCAAAATTGTATTCAATGTAACTAATTGTGACCAATCGAATCTTAACTGTGACCATATGTGATCAGTCACAATCGATCACAATTAACACAGTTAACAAGTCACGATAGGTCACAATTAACACAGAATTGGTCACAACCAATCACAATTGGTCATATTTGGTCACAAGTTATAAAATTTATCCGCTTGTTTTTGAGTTGTAATCTTGAAAAAAAAATTGATAATGAATCTCAATTGCTTAACTGTGACTATATGTGATCAAGTCACAATCGGTCACAATGGATTACAATTAATGAATTGGTCACAACCAATCACAATAAACACATATTTGGTCACAACTTAATAAATTGTTCATTACGATCACAATTTTTAGATCACATATTATTTATTGGTCACAATAAATCACTAGCATTGCCAACGTCGTCGTCATCGTCACCACCACCACCAACAACAACTAACTGCAAACAGTACCAGTAAAATCATTACACAACCACAGCAGACTGGACCCAAAATTAGAGTTGTTGTAGCAACACCATCAACACATTTAAAAGCAGCAATTGCCTACGGCAACGGCACTGCCACATCCAAACTTCGGGATGACATGCCGGAGGAAGAATACTACTCTTCTAAAATCAAAGCCGCTGTAACAACAGCATCAGCACAATCAGAAGCAGGAACTACAACGCCTACGATACTGCCACTTCCAAACTTCTGGGTTGCCATGCCAGATGAAATACTACTCTTTCCTTGACACTGCCACAATAACAATTACCACCACCACCTCCTCCGTAAATCCACATCTCCACCATACCACAACCACCCAAAAAATTCCCAAACCTACCGCCATCGTCGCCACCACTACACCACTACAACCTACTGTATCAAAAGGCATCACATCCACCTCCTCAAATCCTCCATCTCCTTCATCTCTACCACGCCATAACCATCACCACCACACTAAACAAATCAGTAGAACATAGAAGAGATGACAAAGAAATCATATCGCACCACATAAACACAAATACAAATAAAGAAACTGCACTACGTGTAGCGATACGGCGCTCACGCAACACAACTCACAGGGTCCACTCGCTACTGCGAACGACGCCTCGCAGCAAGCTATCGTGCGCGGAAGCATCGATAAATGAAGGGGCTTGATTTTATTATCATCTGCTCCGGTGGCCAAAAACTGTAAATCTGACGAATACGCAATGGAGTTTACATCAAAATAATGCCCCTGCTGGCGGTTGTTGCTTCAATATATAACTCTCAGATTTCAACTCCCAAACAAGCAACTGCCCAAGCTTTGCACACCCGAATGTAAGCCAATTCCCAAGGTCATTAAACATCACACTTGTAATCTTCTCTCTCGAAATTGACAAGTGGATGGACACCAAATCAAGTACAGTAGCCGGAGACGAGGAGGCAGTGGTGTCGTCTTGGGCATCGAGCCGCGGCACCATTGGTGGCGCCGCTTGATAGAGAAGGGGAAGACGGATGAGAGAAGGGAGAGGGTAGATAGAAGAGAGATGGAAAAAATGATTAGGTTTGAGACTAATTGGGTGAATTTGATTAATTGTAATATTAAAATTAAATTTTTTAATAATTATAATTATAAAATATATTTACCACCTGAATTTTGAAATGTAATCTTTATTCCCTTAATTTTGAATTTTAATTTTAAGAAGAAGGGTTTTAGATAATTTTCTCATTATTTTTTGTACATGTAACATAAATGCGTCAGTTTAAATCGAAACATGTGAACAATATAGTTTTGCGTGTCCAAGTAAGAATAAGGTTGAGTGTACAGCCCCTCACATGGGGTGAGCCCCACAATATTTAAAATTACGGGCCAGGTCCACCAATATTTAAAATTACGGGCCTCACCACCTATGTGAGGGGACTGTCATGCTACATCTAGCATTGCTCGTCCAAGTAAACCGGAGCACGTGTACAGTACACTAATATTCTATTCTATTATATTTTTAGCCCATGTTTGGTTTACATTTTGAGTTCAAGAATGTAAAGTTATTAATATGATGAAAAATATTATTTTATTGAAGAATGCATTGTTAAAAATGAGTAGAATAATGAGAATGAAAAAAAATATTGTGGCTCAAACCACGGCTTAAATTCAAAATAAAAATAACTAAAAGGAGAAGTGTATAATATTCAAAATTCAGAAGTGCAAAACACGTTTTTAAATTAGTAAAGTTGCTAAACTTTAGTGCACGCGTTTTTAATTTGTAAAAAAACTGTTTTGTTCGGTTGATATTTAAGTTGAAAGTCGTTATTGCAGTTCCCCCCTTTTCATTTTTCACCAGCAACACGAATTAAGCAGACTAGACTACTTACTACTACAGTGATCTTCAAATTCAAGAATTGGATTTAATCTTCTCTTTGAATTAGGGTATCATCTTTCAAGAGGCTGCTCTTGTACGGATTTTCTACTTGATTTCTTCTCACTTTCGTCTCTGTAATGTCTATAATCCTGGGTTCTTGATCTAAATTACTTATGTTGTCTATATATTTTCAGCATTGTAATTGTATGGGTTTTCTTGGGATTCTTTGTTAACTTGACAAGTTCTCACGAGTTAAAAAAAATAAAATCAGAATTAATTACTTCTGCAAAATGCATATGAGCCATGACTAATGTGGTTGTGATGTTTAATTGTTTATTATGCTTCTTCCTTTCTCACACTTCTAAGCCTAACCGTTGGTAAATTCATGCAGTGAAAATGAGTAAAAAACCAGAGTTAGTTCAGCGTTCCTCTGTCTCAGAGGATGCTGCTGATCAATCTAAAAGTAATGCGACGGCGTTCTCTTTTCATGATCTGGCAACAGCAACTAACAATTTCAGGCAAGGATCCTTCATTGGGAAAGGTAGCTACGGGCCTGTATACAAAGGGAAAATAGAGAGCACTGGCCTGGTAATCTTTAACCAGAGACTAAAATGACCGATATTTGGATTGGGCCTTCTTTTTTTGTTCATAATTTCCAAAATTAGGGTAGATGTGAGTATATAACATGTTGTAACTATTGTCAGATTGTTGCCGTAAAAAGACTTGATCAAAATGGTTCACATGCTTTCTCTGCTGCGTCACCCTAACCTTGTCGATTTGGTTGGTTACTGTGATGAGGGGGGCCTGAGAATTCTTGTATATGAATTCTTGCCCTTGGGTTCCTTGGAAAATCGCCTCCACGGTTATAATACATACTAATCAAATTTCCTTTTCATGATAATGCATCCTTTGAACATCTGATAATAGAACAATATGTATGAAAATTGTTTCAACTTCAAATACCGGATTTACAACTTGATACCAATTTTGATGAACAGAACAAAAACTGTATTTACAAATACAGTTAGCGCATACTATAATATAATGTAAAATATATATATTGCAGTAAATAATGAAAACAATTGCAGAATGACAATATGCAAAATCGAAAAACAGAATCTGTTAAAACTGTATAACACTTTTAACCCGAGGCCTGTGTCAAACACAGTTTCCTTAAAACAGATTCGCCCCCTCACCGTACGTGCTTGAGGATTGATATGAACGTCTGCTTCCCAAGATACAACGGTAGAACCAGTAGTTTCTGAGCACAACAGAGACTACTCCGGCGAACTGACTATGTGCCTGAATTATATCACCACCGGACTCGAACAAAACCGGGAAAAAAAAATGCAAAAACGGAGACTGTATGTAGGAGAAACAGAAACTGCAGGCAGATGAATATGCAGATGAATTCGTGTACTGCAGACTGAAAAACGAGATGACTATATAGACAACTATAGAATAATTGCTCAATAACTTCATAGCAATTAACATGGGAGTTTCAGGAGTTTTGGAAAACCAAAAGTCTATTGAAAAAATTAAAGAATGTAGCAAAACGTGGACACTCCTAAGGGGCCAATTTTGCTCTTTTCGGTCCGACATTCGTGTACGCAGGTCGCGCTCGCACACAAGTTCAAGGTCTGAAGCCAATTTCGGTCCAAGATTTGCACCCCCCCTGCGCGCGCACGTGGAGAGAGCCTCTATGCTACACATGATTACACCATTCTAAAGTGCAATCCTTTATAAAGTGGTTTTAATTTTCATCCACTTCCTATGTGGGACAAAGCTTAAATTTTTGCTTTCCCACCAACATAAACTCCTTTCACATGGCATACTTTGAGCTTCAATTTCTCATTCACCCGAGCATCATTTTTGACAAGTAAGTATATGATTTCGATGTACTCACGGAAGAGAACACAAATCAACTTTCATCTTTCAAAATAGCCAAGCGGGTCCCACTCAAAACTAGTGCCAAAGTCAGCCCATTTCCAGTTTTTTTTTCCAACAATCCCCCACATGAATGAAAATTGGGAGCGACACATGAATGTGACACATGAAGACTAGGTGATATAGTTCAACAGTTGAAACCTGCATAGGATAGGTAGGTGTTACCCCTTGAACCTTCCCTTGTGAAAGCATATTTACTTTACTAGCTGACCAGTAGACGCGATGTCCTTGAACTGTTCTGCCGTTTATGTAAACGATGATATACTCTACACAGGATTCTTCCTAACACATTTTCGTTCTCATTATTATGTTCGTTTTGGCCATGAACATACGCCTGGTTCTGTGAGAGTTCACAAGAATTGCACCCCACACAATTCCCTTAGAAGCGGCCCCACTTCTCTCTCACATAGGTGATTTCTTATTACAAGTAATCCACGTTACTTGGCTCGAATTTTCGACGCATAATAATCATTAAAAGCCTATTGCTTATCCTTTATCTTTCAGGCATCACTGTGCATCATAGGAATGGACATGAGGTAATATCCCCCACAGTGATTCTATTAAGTCTTTACAATTAGGTTGTCCCTTTGAACTTAGATCTTGGGATCTCCAGTCAACTAAGTTGGGTTTTCCTTTGTATTAACTTATCCATTCAAGGGCTTAAGTCCCATTCCTCTCGATGATTTTTCAACTAACTCTCTATTTAACCCTTTGGTTAGCGGATCCGCAATGTTATCCTTTGATTTTACATAATCAACAGTGATAACTCCAGTTGAGAGTAATTGTCTTATGGTATTGTGTCTACGACGTATATGTCTAGACTTACCATTATACATGTTACTCTGTGCCCTTCCAATTGCTGATTGACTATCACAATATATGCAAATTGCTGGCACAGGTTTTGACCATCTTGGAATATCCTCTAAGAAGTTGCGCAACCATTCAGCCTCTTCACCACTTTTATCTAAAGCTATAAACTCAGATTCCATAGTGGATCTGGCTATCACAGTTTGTTTAGAGGATTTCCAGGATATAGCTGCACCTGCCAATGTGAACACAAATCCACTCGTGGACTTTGAGTCTTTTATATCAGATATCCAATTTGCATCAGTATATCCTTCAATGACCGCTGGATATCTAGTATAGTGCAGTCCAAAATTACGTGTACATCTCAAGTACCTTAGTACTCTTACTATTCCTTTCCAGTGATCAGCTCCTGGATTACTCGTATATCTACTCAGTTTACTCACTGTGTAGGCTATGTCTGGTCTTGTACAACTCATCAAGTACATCAGACTCCCAATAACTCTCGAGTACTCTACTTGATGTACACTTTCACCTTTATTTTTGGATAGATGTTGACTTGTATCTATCGGTGTTCTAGCCATTTCAGTATCATCCTTACTGAACTTTTCTAGAATTTTATCAACATAATGTGACTGGTTTAGAACAAGCCCATCTGACGTTCTTGAAATTTTTATTCCAAGTATAACATCAGCTAAACCCATATCCTTCATGTCAAACCTCGAATTTAACATATCTTTAGTGTATTTAATCATCTTATTGTCACTACCAACAATAAGCATATCGTCAACGTAAAGACATAAAATGACATAACCATTTCCAGTGTCTTTAACGTAAACACATTTGTCACACTCGTTGATTTTAAATCCACTCTCCATCATGACATTATCAAATTTTTCGTGCCATTGTTTTGGTGCTTGTTTCAAGCCATATAACGACTTCACCAATTTACAAACTTTCTTTTCTTGCCCTGGAGATGAAAACCCCTCGGGTTGTTCCATATAGATTTCTTCATCTAAATCTCCATTCAAGAATGCAGTCTTAACATCCATTTGATGTACTTCAAGATTTCGTAGAGCAGCAATCGCAAGTATCATCCTGATAGATGTTATTCTCGTTACTGGAGAATATGTATCAAAGTAATCAAGGCCTTCTCGTTGTCTATAACCTTTTATTACCAATCTAGCCTTATACTTTTCAATAGATCCATCTGCTTTCATTTTACGTTTGAAAATCCATCTATAGCCTAGTGGTTTACTTCCAGGAGGAAGATCCACTAGCTCCCATGTATGATTTTGCAAAATGGAATCTATTTCACTTTGAATGGCCTCTTTCCATTGAGGTCCTTCTGATGAGTTCACAGCTTCTTGATAGCTTTGAGGTTCACTTTCTAGCATATAGGTCAAAAAATCTGGACCATAAGATTTTTCTGTCCTTTCCCTTTTGCTACGTCTTGGTTCAACCTCAACCTCATCTTCTAATTCTTGGTCCGGACTATTTTCAGTCATAGTCTCATATGTCCGTTTAGAAGAGCTTGCCTCTTCTTTGGACTTGCATGGAAATACATGTTCAAAGAAGGAAGCATTTCTCGATTCCATTATCGTGTTTTTGTGTATATCCGGAATTTTAGATTCATACACAAGAAACCGATAAGCACTACTATTTTGAGCATATCCAATGAAGATACAATCTACAGTTTTCGGTCCTATCTTCACCCTCTTTGGTGTTGGGACAGCCACTTTAGCAAGACACCCCCACACTCGTAAGTATTTATAGGAAGACTTTCTTCCTTTCCATAACTCATAAGGGGTCTTCTCCATTTTCTTTCGGGGCACCTTATTTAAAAGGTAATTTGCTGATAACACAGCCTCCCCCCACATGTTCTGAGGTAACCCAGAACTTACCAACATCGCATTCATCATTTCTTTTAAGGTGCGATTTTTCCTTTCAGCAACACCATTTTGTTGCGGGGAATAAGGTGCGGTGGTTTCATGTATGATTCCATGTTGTGCACATAATTCAGCGAATGGTGCTTCATACTCACCACCTCGATCGCTTCTTATCACCTTAATTTTCTTGTTAAGTTGGTTCTCAACTTCATTCTTGTAGAGAATGAATTTCTCTATCGCTTCATCCTTGCTTTTTAGCAAGTACACATAGCAATATTTTGTGCTATCGTCGACAAAAGTAATGAAATACTTGTTGCCACCTCTTGTTTGTACAAATTTTAAATCACATATATCACTTGAATTAAATCAAGTGGTTTTGTATTCCGTTCAATTGATTTAAATGATGACCTTGTCAATTTTGCCTCAACACAAGTTTCGCACTTATGTTTGGAATCAATATTGAACGCGGGTATACAATTCAAGTTAACTAGTCTACGTAAAGAATCATAGTTAACATGTCCTAGTCTACCATGCCACACATTGGAAGACTCAAGCAAGTAAGCGGAAGAATTCACTTTATTCATTTTTGGTTTAACAACCATTACATTCAACTTAAACATACCATCGGAAACATAGCCTTTTCCGACAAACATTCCACTCTTAGACAAAATAACTTTGTCCGACTCAAATACAATACGAAAACCATGCTTATTTAAAAGCGACCCGGACACAAGGTTCTTGCGAATTTCAGGCACATACAACACATTGTTAAGAGTTAGCTCTTTCCCCGAAGTCATCTTCAGAACCACTTTGCCTTGTCCCTTGATTTCAGAAGTTGCTGAATTTCCCATGAACAACTTCTCTCCATTTTCAATTGCTTCGAAAGCAGCAAACAGTTCTTTATCAGAACACACATGTCTCGTAGCTCCGGTGTCAATCCACCATTCTTTTGGGTTAGAGCCCACCATGTTCACTTCAGAAACGACGGCTGCTAGATTCATCTCCGCCACATCATGCGCCATGTAGTCAACCACATTTGCTTCTTTCTTCTTCTTTGGCAATCTGCACTCCGAAGACTTGTGACCCACTTTGTCACAATTGAAGCATTTTCCTTGAAACTTCCTTTTAGAGGTTCCACCTTTAGGTCCTAGCTTGGTCCCTTTACCACCGAATGACCCAGCCTTACTTTTGTAGGTCTTACTGCTTTGACCATGCTCCACAACATTGGCTTTAGCAACACTAGGATTGAACAACTTCTTTTCAGAACTCTTGTTGTCTTCTTCAATTCGAAGTCTAACAATCAGTTCTTCGACGTTCATTTCCTTTCGTTTGTGCTTTAGGTAATTCTTGAAATCTTTCCATGCGGGAGGCAATTTTTCAATAATTGCAGCCACTTGGAAAGTCTCACTCAACACCATCCCTTCAGCATGAATTTCGTGAAGAATTACTTGGAGTTCTTGCACTTGACTGATTATAGTTTTGGAGTCCACCATTTTATAATCTAAGAATTTGCCGACAATGAACTTTTTAGCCCCGGCATCTTCAGTTTTATATTTACGGTCCAAAGACTCCCACAACTCTTTAGCAGTTTTCATAGTGCTATACACGTTGTATAGCGAATCTGCTAAACTGTTCATAATGTAATTTCGGCATAGAAAATCCGAATGGTTCCAAGCATCAAGTGCACTGATCGCTTGAACATCTCCCTCACCCTCTTGGAGTTTTGGAGCAGTTTCAGTCAAGAACCTCGCAAGATTCAAGGTGGTCAAATAAAATAGCATTTTCTGCTGCCACCTTTTGAAATTCAAGCCATTGAATTTCTCCGGTTTTTCATTATGATTAACCGGAACAGTAGCCATAGGTTGGCTCACAACATGACTTGGCAATCTAGCCACAGTCTGAGCCATACCAGAACTAGAGCCCACAGCCTGCTTTCCAGTAGCCACAGTTTGGGTCACATCCATGTTAGTTTGTTCGGTTGCCATTTCTGAAAATGAAAAAAATATTAGTTTTCAATAAACTAATATTAATCCAATAAACCAAATGAAACAATAACCAATCTGTTTTAAGCTTGTATGAAAATTGTTTCAACTTCAAATACCGGATTTACAACTTGATACCAATTTTGATGAACAGAACAAAAACTGTATTTACAAATACAGTTAGCGCATACTATAATATAATGTAAAATATATATATTGCAGTAAATAATGAAAACAATTGCAAAATGACAATATGCAAAATCGAAAAACAGAATCTGTTAAAACTGTATAACACTTTTAACCCGAGGCCTGTGTCAAACACAGTTTCCTTAAAACAGATTCGCCCCCTCACCGTACGTGCTTGAGGATTGATATGAACGTCTGCTTCCCAAGATACAACGGTAGAACCAGTAGTTTCTGAGCACAACAGAGACTACTCCGGCGAACTGACTATGTGCCTGAATTATATCACCACCGGACTCGAACAAAACCGGGGAAAAAAAATGCAAAAACGGAGACTGTATGTAGGAGAAACAGAAACTGCAGGCAGATGAATATGCAGATGAATTCGTGTACTGCAGACTGAAAAACGAGATGACTATATAGACAACTATAGAATAATTGCTCAATAACTTCATAGCAATTAACATGGGAGTTTCAGGAGTTTTGGAAAACCAAAAGTCTATTGAAAAAATTAAAGAATGTAGCAAAACGTGGACACTCCTAAGGGGCCAATTTTGCTCCTTTCGGTCCGACATTCGTGTACGCAGGTCGCGCTCGCACACAAGTTCAAGGTCTGAAGCCAATTTCGGTCCAAGATTTGCACCCCCCCTGCGCGCGCACGTGGAGAGAGCCTCTATGCTACACATGATTACACCATTCTAAAGTGCAATCCTTTATAAAGTGGTTTTAATTTTCATCCACTTCCTATGTGGGACAAAGCTTAAATTTTTGCTTTCCCACCAACATAAACTCCTTTCACATGGCATACTTTGAGCTTCAATTTCTCATTCACCCGAGCATCATTTTTGACAAGTAAGTATATGATTTCGATGTACTCACGGAAGAGAACACAAATCAACTTTCATCTTTCAAAATAGCCAAGCGGGTCCCACTCAAAACTAGTGCCAAAGTCAGCCCATTTCCAGTTTTTTTCCAACACAATATGTTTAGAAAATGCTTTTGCGACAATAATTTATTCCCTTTTGGTTCTGATCCCATATCTAGTTATGCACAAAAGACTATTGGATGTTATTATTGTACCAAGGCATCTGATGAAACTTGAGGTTTGCGGCCATATGTCACATTTCAACAGTTCACATGTTTTCTTTATAGTTAGGAATTTGCCGATTCTTGGCAGTTGTCATATTTGTTTCTCTGATATATTGTAGAATTTTATCTGCGGAATTGCAATAGTATGGCGATATATCTCCTTTTTAGGCTTTTCCATTTCTTCGTTTTACTGGTGAGGGTGAGGGACAGAGAAATTATATGCTTCAGTCAATTCTAGCTTATTATTTCCCACAGACCTGATGGAGTATGTGGATGTTGCTAGTTTAGTCATCGTTTTGCTCTTGAGTTTTATTCCCCTTATGCTTGTTATGAAGAATATATGAATTTCTTCATAAATGTATGATTAGAAGCTAGGGTCATTGTGCAGATCTTACACCTGACTTGCAACCCCTGGATTGGATTACTAGAATGAAAGTAGCAGCTGGTACAGCTAAGGGTTTGAGTTACCTGCACCACCAGGCGAATCCACCAGTCATTTACGGGGACCTGAAATCATCTAATATATTGATGGATGAAGGGTTCCTCCCTAAACTTTCTGATTTTGGAATTGCAAAGTTTTGTCCAAATGAGGATAAGACTCATGTTACCACTAGGTTCATGAGTATTTATGGATACTTTGCACCTGAATATGCCGCAACTGGAAAACCTACGATGAAGTCAGATGTTTATAGTTTTGGCATAGTCTTGTTGGAGATAATCACTGGACGTAGAGCATTAGATGATAATCGTGAAATCGGGAAGCATGCACTTATTAATTGGGTAAAATTTTCAATGCCTATAGAATTGCTGATTATGAGAAACTGCAAGTAATTTGAAAAGCTTCAAAACCTTATATCTGCTTGTTGTGTACACTGTTGAATTGATTATTAAAACATTTGACTGATTTGAGTTTTCCATCCGATTCTTCTCTCTTCTCTGTTTCTGTCTGTCTTCCTTCTGTTCTGTATCATTAGGTTGTGCAGAGCCAAAGGTTTCTTATGCATTAGGCTCTGACGTATATTCTTGTAATTATTTGATATTCACGTTGGTCTTCATTTTTATGTATATAATGGCTATAGTCATCTTCTTATATTTGTAGGCACGTCCTTTTTTGAATGATCGTAAGAACTGTGTGCAGTTGGCTGATCCACAACTAAATGGACAATTTCAAGAATCCATGTTCTGCAAGGTCTTTGATGTGGTATTAATGTGTGTAAGAGATGAGGCCCCATCTCGGCCTACCATGACTCAAGTGGTGGCTGCTATGGATTATTTGGCATTGTGAAGTAATATAACCCCCATGCTGCTCGAAGTAAGGTCCAAGAGCAGAGAAATAAGCCCACTTCAAATCTTCTGTAGTTTGAGGACATTTCACATGGATCAATTTTGCTTAAAGATCAGGATGAGGCAGAGAGTTCGAGAGAGAAAAAGGCAAAATGATTCTGACGACTTTTTTTTTTTTTTTCATTGATGATAACTGGCTGTGGTCAATGACGTAGAAAACAAAATATACTGGAATAATGAAAACTTTATGTGCAAAATTGGTTCTTGGCACGATCTTGAATCCCATCTGATGCTCTTGCCTCTAGGGATGAAAGAGAAATATGAAGCTATATGTTTACCAGGAGAACCAGAATGAAAAAACAGAAGAAAAGTGAAGCTATATGGGTTTACGCAAGGTTTTGGGTTAAATTGCGTGGTAGGGGACTCAAGTTTCAATTCGATTCTTCCCTGATATTTCGTGCATTTGTAATGGTTTTAACTTTGGGTATACAAGTGAAATGACTTGTTTTTCCATGTTTACTTGCTTAAATCATTCGTTCGTTCGTTCTTTTGTTTTTTTGTTTTTTTTTTTTCCCAACTTTGCCCAAGTAGCAATGTTCAACTTTCCACTTTCAAGAACTAGAAGAAAAGCCATTTTTAATTTTAGGGGGTGTTTAGGAGCACTTCTTTTTTGATTTTAATAATAATTCTGCCGTTGAGCCGTAATAATTGACCAAAACAGCAAAATTTCCTTTGCTTGGTCAAAGAAAGGTGGCTGATTTTTAAATTCTAACGGTCATAATTTTGCTAAGATATGCTCTCGGACACCCTGTTAATACTAACGAGCTATATTTTTATTTTGAATTGTGGCGCCGTCAATCTTCTACTTTTTAGTCTTGAAGAACATGTTTAACTAATTTGCATATATACTTGCTGGAAGTGCATCGAACATCCATTTTTATAGTAAAGTAAAGAGGAAATGTAAGAGCCTCCTGGGACTGGCTTGGTTTTCTTAAAAATTAAATTGATACATATAGCTTGTAAGCAATATCATGATAACTGTCACAGTGGTCAACCGATAACTTCAGTTTCTGCCTGAGGTTTCACTTAAGCCTCAGCCAGCCTAACGAATAAACGAATTGTACAACAACGTGCACACTTAATCACACTGTTCGCCCGAAAGAAACAAAACCAGCGAAGGTAACTTAAAAGATGCACTAATATAGAAGTAACTTTGCTTTTAATTGAATTGCTTCCCAACTAGCAAGAGTACTATGAACTTTACCTTTTAATTATACTGAGTCTATTTCTGATGCTCTATTTGATTTGTTCATTCCGATAATTGGGATTCTTCTGCTCCACCCAATATGATAAGTTCTTCTTAGTTTGTTATCTTCTTTGATAATAATTTTGCTTATGCCCAAGATTTATCAGTAGTTGATGGACGAAAATTTTCATTTTTCCTTTTCTTTCAAGTGGTTAATCACGGACAGAGAGACCATATACTTCAGTCAGTTTTAGCTTATGATCTGGCCTCAGACATGATGGAGGTCAATTTATTCTAATCTCCTTCTCGTTACCCTCCAAGATTTGCATCTTGCACAAAATTTCCACTAGAGGATGAAGGGTTCCGCCCTAAACTTTCTGATTTTGGATATGCAGTTTGGTCCAAATGAGGATGTCTCATGTTACCACAAGGATCATGGGTATTCATGGATACTCTGCACCCGAATATACTAGTAGTGGACCTTACACTGAAATTGGATGTATTCATTTTTGGCGTAGCTGATAAGTGTGTTTTACACACTTAATTTAGACCACAAACATGGATAATTATTAATAAATATGTGGAATATAGCTTAATTCGATATAATTTGTGTTTTGTAGGACAACAATGATGAATATGGTGGAAATTAGGAGAGAAATGGGGAAAGGGACTAAAACAGAATAAAATCAAAGTTCAGGGACTAATGTGCAAATAATCGAAAGATCAGAGACGTGAAGATGTCAAGGATCAATTGAGCTTTGGAATAACACATAGGAGGAAGAAGATGTGGGAAAATAGGTCAATATGGGCAAAAATTAAATTTAAGGACCAAAATGCAAGAACTTGTAATTTGCCATAACTATGTGGTCGCATAGCTCAAAGAGCTATGCGGCCGCATTGGTCAGTTCAGAGAAAAATAGAGGGCCATTTTGCTCTACTATGAGGTCGCATAGTACAAAAAGTTGGCGAAAATTCTGGTTTCCTTTTTTGATTGAAATACATATAGAAACAAATCTTGAGAGGGTATTTAAACCCTAGGGTCATCCAGAACGTTGTGGGGGAGGGAGGGGGGGGGGGGTTTATAGGTTTTTAGAGAGGAAAAGAGGTAAGAACGAGGAGAACGTGTACACCATAGTGCGAAGATTTAATTCAAGAATTAAATTGGTGATATCGTTCTTCATTAAATTTTCTAATTTTCTTATTTTCATCATGCTAAGTTAGATTAATTATGTACTAGGGAACGATGAACTATGTAATATGATTTTTATTTCTTAGTTTTACATTCTTGACAATAAAAATACGTTTTTGACTATTTGAATAGTTTATATGATCTTATTTTCTCCATAATTATAGTGCACGATAATTATGTGAGTTTGATGATTTGTTTCATGCATTCGAGAGAAGGGAAATAAATTCGACATTATAAATCATCATAAGGTCCAATAGGGGATATAAATATACCGCTATGCCTTATGTAAATCTTTAAGTGTTCATAAAAACTCATGTATCCTTGTATATTTGCATTCATCATAAAAATATAGTTGAGTCATATACGAGAATATATTAGAAAACTCTTCAATTTATTCATCATATATTAGAAAACACTTCAATTTACATTCATCGCCAATTTGCATTTAGTTAGTTAATTCATTTATACTTGCACACTTATCATTAATTCGGTTATAATTTTATCAAAACAAACACTCTCATTTTTATTGTTTCGGTTAAGGTCACGGTAATTAAAATCTAAACTAACCAATCATTGTGGTAACGATACTCGAACTTAAAAAATCCATTTTATTACTTGTTAACGATCCGTACACTTGCAGTCCCCAGTATTTGACAGTATGTTTGAAGAAGAGTTGAGTCGTTTCTTCAACTGATACGTACTTGGGCGCTGCGATGAAAGTTGTATACTTAGATAGACGGTCTACCATGATGATGATAGTGACAAAATCTCCAACTTTTGGCAATCCAATAATATAGTCCATCGATACACTTTCTGATGACCTAGTTGGGACGGAAAGGTGCAATGTCGTCCAGCATTTGAGGCCAGTAGGACACACGTTGTAGTAGTGCAAAGTGTGTTCCTCTTCAGGATGCATTGTCCAAATCATGTCACGACATTCCGTAATTAGTGATTTTCTCAAATCTCTGCCCTTAGGAACATATAGGTGGTCTTTCATAGTCTTCACTATGCCTCAATTGGGCGAGAATTGACAAGTTTTGCCCTGTTTGATGAGATCGGCCAAATATTGAGTAGCCGGGTCCTTATCCATAAATACCCAAATTTGGTCCCTTGTATTTGTGGTAATCGTACTCCCTGAAAGAGCATCCTAGAGCAAATGGTTCCTAAGTCGGCCCGACGACTAAGAGTGTCGACAACATGATTACTAGATCCGGGACGATACTCTAGCATAAAATTGATCTCTGAAAGAAGTTTATGCCAATGAGCCTATTTACTTGATAGTTTCAGTTGGGACATGAAGTGGATAACCGCAGTGTTATTTGTCTTCACAATAAATAGAGACCTAAGCAAATAGTAATGACATCCCGTAAAGCAATGGACTACAGCCAAAAAACTCATTTTTGTGCGCCGAGCAATGATGTTCTGCTTGGTTAAGCTTTCGGCTCTCATATGCTACCGAACGTCCTTCTTGCATAAGGACTCAACCAAGTGCAAAATCTGATGCAATGGTATGAACTTCGAATAGTTTAGTCATATTCGATAAGGCTAACACTGGGTTCGTTCACATAGTTTTCTTCAACTTTTCGAAAGCATTTTGGCATTGGGTGACCGGTCCCAATCCTTATACTTCGTTGTCAATTCGGTAAATGGCAATGCAATTTCTGAGTACCATTTCACAAATCTTTGATAATAATTGCATAACTCAAGAAATGAACGTACATCATGGACATTCTTTGGTGGTTGCTAACCTTTGATTGCTGCAACCTTCTTCAAATCTATACGTATTTTTCCTTATTTGATGGTGTGGCCCAAAAAACTGATAGACATCTGAGCGAATGAGCATTTAGACGGTTTGGCATAGAGTTCATTCTTTCATAGCCGATTGAAAACTTGCCTTACATGTTAGCACATGTTCCTCCAATGTCTCGCTATTGATTACTATGTCGTCCAGGTACACCATCACAAAATCACCTAAGAACCCGTGAAATACCTGATTCATCATCGTATAAAATGTTGTTGGAGCGTTTATTAAGCCAAAAGACATCACTTTAAATTCAAAGGCTCCATATCTTGTTACCACCGTAGTCTTTGATTCATTTCCCTCTTTGATCCGAACTTGCCAATATCTAGACCTAAGATCAGTCTTTGTATAATATCTCGCTCGGCTTAGTCGGTTGAAACAATTCGCGACCAACGGAATATGATAACTATTCTTCACAGTGATCTTGTTCAAAGCTCGATAGTCGCAGCCTATTCTAAGAGAACCGTTGACCTTTTTTTTCTGAAACAACACGAGAGCTCCATATGGTGATTTTGCAAGCACGATAATCCACTTTCCAACACTTCTCCCAATTGTTTCTGAAGCTCTTCAAGCTTTGGCTGAGACATATAGTAGGGTGCCCTGGCGGGGGACTTGACACCTGGAATAAGTTCAATCTCATGATCAATAGCCCTTCTTGGTGGCAATTTCTTTGGTAACTCATCGGGCATGATGTCCTCAAATCCATTAATAAACCTTTTGACTGGTTTTGGAATAGGACACATCGCATCTTCGATCTCTTGTAATCAAAGAGTGTCGAAATACTCTTCTTGCCCATCTTCCCAACTTGTGTAGTGATGACGAACGATTTTCTATCCATCATCATTAATAAATTAGAATATGGTAACACTGTTGTCTTAGTATCCCGAAGAAATTTCAATCTCAGAATAAGTTCAAAGTCATCCATTTGAATTGCGGACAAGTTTGTCCTTCCCACGAAAGGCCCCGCTTTGAGCAACACAAATCTCGTTGCTCCAGCTATAGGTTGAGCAGCGGAGTAGATTGTTTTGACTTTTCCACTACTTTTTTCCAAAATAAGTTCTAGTCGGTCCACTTCGGTACTTGAGAGGTAGTTGTGGGTAACACCACTATCTACCATAGCCGTGATTGGCTTTCCATTGATCTTCACATCAATGTACATTAGGCCTTTGACCCTACAAATACGAGCCTTTGATTCTTCCACCTTTACCTCTTTAGATGGAACATCATCCTTTTTAGTAGCTCGGTGTGATAGTATATTGCACCAATACGAGAATGCGCCAACTACATCCTCATCCTCTTCGGAGTCGGTCTCACCGTAACAGCTAGCTTATGGGATATCTTGCTTTGAACTTATTCTGCCACTCGCTTAACAATATGCATTCACCATCTGTTTCGCATAAAAAGTACGTCAATTTAGGAGTGGCATCAAACCTGCTCTTCATTGCTTTTCCTTTATTCTAGTTGTTACTGATGCTACCGTTATAATTTCCTAGACGTTGTTTTGATAGCTTCCTTGAAAGTTTCTCTGACGCATGCTTTGATAGGCTCCTCCTTTATTATGAGAGTAACATTTTCCCTCATTTAAGTTTGAGTTGGGTCTATAAGGTCTGCTTCCACCTTCAATAGCTTGATTATTCCCCGAAGGTCGATCTTTTCTCGATTTCTGTTGATAGTTACTTAAACATTTGGCGGCTCCCATGGCCACGCTCAAATCAGTAACCTTCGTCTCGAAGTTCCGTACGGGTATACGGTTTCAACCCTTCCATGAAGGTGAATAACTTATCCTTTTTCGACATATCTCAAATACTCAGCATATGTCATGAAAAGACTTTCACGTACTCTCTGATGGAGCTTGTATGTTTCAGTTCTCATATTGCCCGTCGTGCTTGATATTCCACATTTTCTGAGAAAAAATGCGATCTGATCGCTTTCTTGAGGAGAATCTAAGAATCTATTCAGACCCCGTTGGCTTAACTATCAGCATACTTTGTCCGCCACCATAGTTTTGCATCTTTACCAAGATACGTGGTAGCTTTTGTAACCTTTTTCTTGCTTCATTTTCAATCGAAGTCACAGGGAAATATTGTTCCATATCAAACAAGAAGTTCTCGACTTCTTTTGCATCACATGCCCCTTCGTTGGTATACAGTTTTGAAATTATAAGCCTTGGAACATACTCTTGTGTGGAGACTTTCCCATTGCCAACTGCACATTGAATTACTCGTAATTGGGTTCTCTGCTACCTTGACTTTTTCCTTGTGTAGCACAACCTAGTAGATGTCTCAACAAGCGCATCCACATGCTATTTCATACTATTTTTTTGAGGATCTATGACTTTTGTGGTATTTGATGTAATGAATCCATAGCTTTCTTATCGAGGGTCATGAGCCGCAGCTCTGATACCAAATTTCATGTGGTGCATTTCTTCTTAGCGCAGAAAGGGACACCGTGCAGTAGTAGTCTACTCACTACCTTCCGCCTTTTCTCGGTACTTTCGAGATGAAAGACAATTTGATTACAATTTGTAGAAAGCTCGCAATAAAGAAATTAGATGCATTGAAAGTAAATTGATCATTGATTTATGAAAGCAGAAAATTATAATGGCTAGTGCATGAGGCGAAAACTACTAAGTTTGAAAGATTTTTGAATGACTAATACTCCCTATAATAGTTTGGAAAAAAAAAACCTAAGTGATAGAAGTAGACATTTAAATGACGAGAAATCATACTAAACGTTTACAATTTTCAGAGATATTTTACAACTGAAATAAACTATTACAATGTAAAGAAAATTACGACTCAAACTAAATTAATATTTACAATGTGCGGTCAAAGTTGGGCAAACTGCGATTGCAATTGAGTTAAGGGGTTAGGTAAAGCTACGGTCCTTGACAAGTAGGATTAACGTGCCTAATAGAGGGTCACGAAGTGGTGGATGCTATTGATAATTTGAAATCGAGGCAATATGACTCCCCTAGTGATCAACATGGACGTGAAAGAGATGAGAAGTTGTGTAAGGACCAATAATAGAGAAATGAGTTTGAGTTCGAGAATAATTCACAAGGAACAACAAGTTCACTAAAAAATCATGTAAAGGATGACAAGAAGATGGAATTGAGGGTTGTTTTTTAAACCATACTCTTAATTATTACGCTTTTTTTTTTCACAAAATCTTGGAAATTGTTGAAGAGTACAAAAAAAATTCTATGATTTTTAATTTTTTATAAAGAAAGTCCCAGTGTGTAATAATTTTTTTTTGAGAAGCGAGCTTGTGTTTGAATCTCATTTTAATGAGAATGAAAATTTTGAAATAGTGACTGATGGGAGAATGTATGGTGAAAAAGTGATGAAGAATTTAGATTGTGTATAATATTATTTTATTTGAAAAATGTGTGATTGAAAAGAAGAAAAAGAAAAAAGAAAAAAAGAGTGTCAAATAGGGGTGCTTTTAAAAATAGCCTAGTCAAAGCACCTAAATTTCAAATTGACTTTTCTTTTTCTTCTATAATTCCAAAATGACATGTTTGAGTTTAAAAGACAAAAAGTACTTAAGTGAATAAAACAATTACAAAATATGATTTTGTTAAAAAGACAATACTACCATTTTAGTTAACAAATAAAAACCAAACACTCCATACTTAAAATTACAAAATCAGCTCCAACATAGATAAAAATTATCTCATCTTCTTCACTCTGAAAATCTAAAAAATATCGATAGTTGAAGAAAAAAATTATTTTCTGTCAATTACTTCGAATCGATAAGTATATTTACGTATGTTTAATTTTGTTTTCGTTAAATGTATATACGTTTTTATTCGATAAATTATGATTTCACATAGGTAACAAGCAGATAAATTTTTTAGCAGATGTATAATTTTTTAAAGCATGAACGAAAAAAATTTATTTGCATAACTTTTCGATTAACGGCCTTAACGGCTATTACAAAAAAACAACCAGAATAGTCGTTTTTTTGGCTGTTAACAGCCGAAATGTTGGCTGTTAATAGCAGCCGATTTTTAGACTGGTAATAGCCTAAAGTCGACTGTTAACAGTCGAAAAAGTCGGTTGTTACTATGCGTTTATTTCAATATTTTTATCATAACTTTTTCTTCCGAATCTGATTAAGGAGATTCAAAATGCGTTGGATAGATAACTTAAAGGGATATAACTTTGATAGAAATAGCTCCTTTTCAATTCGAACGTTTACTGGGTAAAAAATGAATCTCAATCTCCAACTAAAAACTGGACATCCTTGTGCAATTGAAAATTGATTTGTTTTCACTCATTTTGATCTTGAGTTGTACATTCTCGAATTTTCATTGTGAGTTTTGACACGACTTTTGGGTACCTTGGGATACAGAAAAAGCTGAACGTTGATTCATTTCGATAAGATATGGTACTGAGAATTCAATCCAAGAGCATTTGTCATTTTCAATTCCACATATGAAGGTTACAATTGATATTGAAGTGAATTATTTTTTTAAGTTGAACAAAACACAAATGACAATGATTTGAGTGACTTTAGTGAGGAAGGACGACGCAGAAGGTAGAAATGAACATTCAGATGGAGCTGATGATAATGCAAATGATTTTTGGGATACAGTGGAGATAGCTTGTGAGGATGACGCTAATATTCCCGATACAATTGGTCCTCATCGTGACATTGCTGTGACGCACAAAATTCAATTGGTAGTTCAGGACAGCAAGAATGTAAATGAATTTTTAAATGATGCTTTAATTGCTTTATCCCGTTAGAGACATGAGTGAGATGAGTGCTCAGGGGCCGAAACGAGCGGACCGTCATCTAATTCTTCACATGTGGTTCCCGATGATGAAGATTTGCATGTTGAGCAACTGTCTCAATGTCACATCCAAGTGATACTTCATGCTGAAAAAAAAAATTTAAATATTAACACATCGAACATAAGATAATGAAATACAACATAATCTCAGAAAACTAAATGAACCGAATTGTAACAACTACACGGAAGAAATAATTTTAAATTAAAAAATTAAAGGAAAAAAAAATAGAATTTGCTAATTCATCAAACAATGATATTTTATTTTAGTAATTATCAATTTCGAATTTTATATATATAATTCAAACCAAAGGAAATTATTAAAATAAAATAATGAATCTAAATATTATTTAATTAAAATTGAAAAAATTAAAGACTTTGTTTAAGATGAATATTTAATTGAAGAATTTTAAGTTAAAAACTTAGAAGGAAAAAAATAGAATTTGTTAATTCGTCAAAAAATAATATTTCATTTTAGTAATTATCAATTTAAAATTATTTATTTCATTTTTGTATCACAATTAAAACAAAAGGAAAATTTTAAATTAAGTAAACAATATATATTTATTTAATTATATTTGAAAAATGAAAGATTAGTTTACAAATTATATTTAATTAAACAATTTTAAATTAATTAAAATATTAAAGGGAAAAAAATAAGAATTTGTTAACACGTTAAAAAATAATATTTCATTTTCGTAATTATCAATTTTAAATTATTTATTTCATTTTTACATAAAAATTAGAATAAAAGTAGATTTTTAGACTTAAAGAATACAAATATTATTTAGTTACAAAATAATCATAAATACAAAAAATGTGGGCCCACTTTCCAGCCTAACAACCGATTTAGTAATAAAAAAGGAGGGCCGATTGTTAGCCGGATTAATAATAAAAAAAGGTGGACTGATTGTCTAAAGTTATACTTTAAGTTTTTTTTAAGTGCAAATTACTAATTTCCCTATTTTTGGAGATCCAAATTCTAAAATTAGATTTCATGTTTTAATTTTCTAAAATCAGATATTTTAAATATAGATACAGATTTTTATATTTAATTAAATATTAATAATAATATTATAAAAACTAATTTATATACACCTAACACCCATGACCCATCCCATTCCTAAAATTTCAAAACCCTAACTCACCTACCATCTCTCTCTCTCGCCCGTTTTGAGTCGACGCCTCGCTTCGCCTCGCCCCGCCCGTTTTGCGCCGCCTCGCCCCGCCCGTTGTACCCTTCTCCCGCCTGTTGCCTATGTTGATCGGCTCGACTGGGGTGAAAATCTCACCTACACACCAGAATCGATTATCTAGCCGGCCCTTCCGCCGGTGCTGTCAAGGGCTTTATATCAGGTGGCGACGGTGATGGTTGGGTTAGTGTTGTGGCGATGGCGATGAGGGTGTTGTTTTTTTCAGCGTGGTGTGGCGTGGTGGTGCTGTAGGTACGATGTGTTGTGTGCCTATTTGCAGTGAGATGAGATTTGCTATTTGCAGTGAGATGAGTTTTGCGATTTGTAGTGAGATGCGATTTTTGATTTGCAGTGTCTTTTATCTCCTCTCCCCAGCGATCTGCTGCCTGTGTTTTTTTTTTTTTTGGTTTTGATAGTTGGTCTGTAAAGCAGTGTGGTTGAAAATGGTGATGGTTGTGATTGTTTTGCCAATGGTTGCGATGGTGTTGATGGTTTTTGCGGTGGCAGGGGACGATTTTGTGGTGGTGATGGTTGTGTGGGTTCAGATCTGGTTGATGGTGGTGATAGTGATGTGATGGTGGTGTTGGCGGTGCTGTGCGGTTTTTGGTTTGCTGTCGATTGGTGAGGCTGTGTTGGCAATGTTAGTGATGGTGGTTGTGGTGAGTTGCCGGATGTGGTAGCAGCGGCGGAGTAAGGTTAGGGCATGTAAGACGATGATGGTGGTGAGGTGGTGCTGTATATTCTCTGTGACCTGTGCTGTGACCTATGCTGTGACTTGAGTTTTGTGCTGGGACCTATGCTGTAACCTGGGCCATGTTCCGTGACCTGTGCGATGTGCAAAATTTTTTTGTGACCCGTTCTGTGACCATTTAAAATAAACATGTGACTATCAACAAGAATCAGAGCCATGTGCAAAAATATTATGTGACATGTACTGTGGTCATTTGAAAATAACATGAGATTATGAACAAAAGTGTGAATATATTCTGTGACTTGTGCCGTGACCATTTGAAAATAACTCATGACTATTAACAAAAATGTGAAACATTAGCCTTATCATGTTATCAATCATTATAAAAAAATAACAATGCGTTGTGGCTTGTGACCTGAGCTATGACTTGTGACCTGAACTGTGACCATCAATGCTAACCGGAATAGTCATCGGAACGATCGTCGGAATAGTCGCCGTAACGGTAGCCGAAATCGGAACGATCGTCGAAGCAGTAGGGTGGTGGAGGTGGGGGTAGATTAATTAATTATATTATATACAATGATCTTTTTATATATTTATATATATAAATAAATATTTATTTATATATATATAAATAAATATGTGTATGTATAGGTTAAATATCTGATTTTTGAAATGTGAAAGTTGTTTTGTCATTTTTGAAATAGTGTAAAGTAAAAGTAGGATAAATGAATTTTTTCCTTTTTTTAAACATATTTACCCGGTCAAAGGCTAAAGGGAAAAATTCACTTCTCAGAGGGTATCTTTGGCAACTTTCAAAATTGACAAAACTTCTTTAATATTTCAGAAATCCGATATTGACCTATACATACAACTATATAACAGCTTCCTAAAAAACAGCCGTGACGTATTATGAAAGCCGGATTATTCGTTGTAACAAATTAATTGCCAAAAAATACAATCCCTAACGCAGCAGATGATTAGAAACCACATATTAGTGAAATTGCTGTTCTTACAGTCACCGGGAAATCTCTGTGGCGTCGTTAATCGGAATATCCAGATCAGGAGTCGTAGAAAATAGTCACAGATAAAGCCACAAATAAGCCTGCTGACAATTCGCGTAATCGGATTCCACCTCGTCGAACCTCTTCGAAATCAGAAGCCACCGAAAATCTCTGAGGCGTCGTTAATCGGAAAATCTTCGACATCAGTTTACTCGTATTGATCAGGTATGTCATATAAATCAATTATTTAAATGTTACCGTGCGTCCTTCGTGAAGCAGACAGGAATCATACTATGCGTTCAGCATTTTGAAAAAAAAATATGTCGTATTTTTGTTCTAGGTTATGCCGAGGTCAGTGACCTATTCACGTATGTGATTCGTATATTATAACATGCCCGTGACCTGTAGTTTTCAGCAAGCTTTCATAATATATGTGCTGCCTATGTCATGAATCAGAACTATGTCCGTGACCTAGTCTGTGTCATACTTAGTATGAACTGAGACGTAATCTGTCTCTTAATATGTGACTTATAATGTGACCTACAATTCTAATGCATGTGACTATGACTATGACTTAATATGTGACTTATTCTGTGACCCGCAGAACTTGCATGTGACTCAGACTATGACTTAATATGTAACGTATTCTGTGACCTACGATTCTATTGCATGTGACTCTGGCTATGAATTTATATGTGACTTATTCTGTGACCTACAATTCTACTGCATGTGACTCTGACTATGACCTAATATGTGACTTCGTCTGTGACCTACAATTCTACTCAGGTGAATCTGACTATGACTTTAAATGTGACTTCGTCTGTGACATACAATCTGTTTTTTGTGTTTGGCAGAAATGGAAATCATTCACGTTTGTTTGCTAAATGGGACACATCTATCATTAATGTTGATCGATCATAACTGCAGTTATTCGAAGCTTCTTGATACAGTAATGACTGAGTTCGACATGGATCCTGCTAAGGTCGCAGTCACAATGAGTTATGAGTTGATTAACAATCTGCCTCCGGTCACAATAAAGAATGACAATAATGTGTTGTCGTACATAGTGTTGAAGGAAATGACTCGTGACCCTTCCAAGTATCCAATTAAAATTGAGGTCACAGATGTTGAATGCGTTGAACAACGTATTGCAGTACCAATTTGTGTACAATCTATTGAGAAGGAAATATCGTTACAAGATTTGTCAACAGATATATGTGGATCAA
Organism: Fraxinus excelsior; assembly: GCA_019097785.1. Taxonomy (NCBI): domain Eukaryota; kingdom Viridiplantae; phylum Streptophyta; class Magnoliopsida; order Lamiales; family Oleaceae; genus Fraxinus; species Fraxinus excelsior. The sequence goes on from CM032628.1 coordinate 12,309,539, forward strand.
TAATAGAACCAGCATCTCACGAGTTCAAACATGTGGTCACAGTTGTATCAGATGCTGACTCTAGAGAAGTAGAGAAAGGAGTTGTTTTCCGGAACAAGGAGATCCTTAAGCTGAGCTTGTCCTTATATGCAATTCAAAAAAAGTTTGAATTTGGAGTTGTTCGGTCAGACAAGAAGGACTACCTTGTGAAGTGTAGTCATGTCGAGTGTCATTGGATATGCAGAGCATCGAAGCTGGCCAATACAGAGATGTTTAAAATTAGACACATTGCAGAAGGTCACACATGTGCTTCCAACATTGTCTTAGGTACTCACAGGCAAGTGACAAAGTCAGTGGTGTCATCTTGCATCAAATACAAATTCACATCATCGCGCACCATATACACACCAAATGATATACGTAACGACATGTTGCACACATATGGAGTATCTCTGAACTACGTGAAGGCATGGAGGTCACGCGAGGAAATTTTGAAAATGATTAGAGGTGACCCGACAGATTCATTTAGTCAGTTACCGAGATTCTTCGCCATGTTGAAGGTAACAAATCCTGGGACGGTCACAGGACTACACCTTGATGGTCACAATAGGTTCAAATATTGCTTTATGGCATTCAGTGCATCAATTCAAGGATGGAAACATTGTAGGCCTGTCGTTGTGGTCGATGGCACGTATCTAAATGGACATTATGGTGGGACTTTGTTCACGGCATGTACACAGGATGCTAATAATAGCATATTCATACTTGCTTTCGGGATTGGTGATAATGAGAATGACAGATCTTGGTCTTGGTTTTTTGAAAACTTGAGGAAGGCATATGGAGATAGAGAAGGTTTGTGTTTTATATCAGATCGTCATAATAGTATCAAAAATGCAATAGAAAAAGTATATCCTGGAACATGCCATGGGATCTGTTCATACCATCTCCTTCAGAATCTAAAGTCACGATATGGAAAATCAGGTCACAACATCACACAAGCATTCAATTCAGCAGTTCGCGCCTACACCTTGCCAGAATATGAGTATCACATGCAACAACTCGACGCAATTAATGATAAGATAAGGGGTTACCTGGTAATATAATACATTAGAATCTTCAATTTGCATTCATATATATAAAGTGTGTGACCCGTGTCATCGTGTTTTTGATGTAGGTTGGTGTTGGGCCTGAGAAATGGTCACGATTGCACATGCCCACGAATAGATATTCCACAATGACTTCGAACATAGTAGAGTCGGTTAATGCAGTAACTAAGAACTACCCTATTATAGCTTTGTTGGAGTCATTGCGTGAAACTACGCAATCTTGGTTCTGCAAACATAGAGAGACTGCACACAGCACTTTCACTACCTTGTCCAGTAAGTATGAGCAGCAGTTAAGGGAAATGGGCACAGATATGAGAAACTTAAGGGTAATATCTCTGTTGTGACCCGCACACCATATCTGTGACCTCGTTTGTGACATCATACATTGTCATCATTTTATTCTGTGACTGGTTGTTCAGATTATTGTGATCTTGGCTTGCAGGTTTCTCCAGTAAATGAGGCAACATTTGCAGTTACATGTGAAAGTGCATCCTTCGTTGTTGACATAGAACAACGTACTTGCACATGTAGGATGCTTCAAGTTGATCAACTACCGTGTCCACATACATTAGCTGTGCTTGGGAGTATGAGGATGGACCCGTATGAGTACTGTTCCTACTATTACACAAGAGAAGCATACCGGAATACTTACCAAGGAAGCATTTTCCCTGTTGGAAATCCAAATGAATGGATAGTGTCCAAAGATATCCAGGAAATTGTTGTATTAGCACCTAATCAAAAGAGGGGTTGTGGAAGGCCTACCGAAAAGAGATTCAGATCAGCCTGTGAAGCTAGCATACCTATCAAATGCGGACGATGTGCTGAGATTGGTCACAACCGCAGAACTTGCACCAGCTTGGTTCCTTTAAGTCAAAGTCAGTCGAAAAACAAAGGGAAGAAGGGGAAGTGAAACGATGTTAGAGAGTGAACATAATTCGATGAATTGTTTCTTTTCTTTTTTCATTCAATTATCTGTTGTAATGATTCAAATAAGGAAGATACTACTTCAGGCAATATATGTGTTCAATTGTCACATTCATTAACATTTGGTTTGCTCATGTGTTCAATTGTTCCATTCATTTGATCTGCACTGTGACCGTTTGAAATTAACAATTTCAATACAAACCCTGAGAACAGCAACAGAAGCCAGCTGTGACTAGTGGAAACTGACTTGTGACCTGGGTAGTAACATGTGACCTGACCTGTGACTTGTGCAGTGACTTGTGACCTAGCCAGTGACCTAGGTTGTGACATCTGTATGGACTGATGATTGGTGACTTGTGACAGATGACATGGACTGTGACAATGCAACAGATCATTTGTGACTTAACATATTAACCTCGGTTAATGGTTTGAAATCCAAACAACAGAACTAAACAACTAGAAGATCTAATAAAATGCAACTGATTAACATCCATGTCCACAGAGTAATGACAAAATTAAAAACTACAAAATATACTAAAGTCTCCTATCTATTACATGTTCATATATAAAATTCAACTTGCAATTCCCCCATCACTCTATGACAATGCTTTTTCCCTCAGGAAGCTGCGCCTTTTTTGTTGCCTTTCTAATTTCACGGTGTTTAAATAGCAACGATGCTACGTCAAGGCGTGCTCTTTCCGCATCAAAATTCATCGGCATTGATCCTATATCGTTATGGAGCATGTATTCAGCGTATTTCACCACGTATATGCCACAGTCATGTCTGAAAAGGAAAAAAAACAGAATATTAATATGTATCACGGTGTTAAGATGGTGTTACATTTAGTCTAGAAGTCACAAACGTACCCATTTTTTTGTTGTGGAAGTGAGAAATCAAGCTTCACCTTCAAGTCAACAAGCTCTTTCCAGATCCCAACTGCTTTCATGAGGTGTGGGATGATTTTAACAAATGGTTCAATTCCAGCAAGTACCTTGATGTCATTGTATGTCTTCCTACTGGAATTGAATACAAGTAACAGTTGCTTCTTTATGTCAATGACAGCAAGCATCCAGTGTGCTTTATTGGTGGGCAATATTGGCATAAACACCAAGTTGACGTAGGCCCAAGCAGTGCTCAAGGGGATGCGTGCACCTGTAATGTCTTCAATTAGTCGTAAATCGGTAGCAACTACACTTGGATCATGCATGAATGTCTGATATATGTTTTTTAGCTTGGCCTGAAACAACGTATCTGTGGTAGTAGCTCTGAATTTCACATTTTGTCCATCCCTTGCTAACTGACGAATGAAGTAGAAGCACACATCCATATGCTGTTACAATGTCAGGTTGATGAACATCTCAGAAAGTGTGAAAAATATGTAACATATTATGTGACCTATACTGTGACTTGATATGTGACATGACTATATAATGTGACCTCAATTGTGACCTGTGTTGTGACCTATCATTGCATGTGACATTTCGAGATATGTAACATATAATTAGCAACGTACCGAACTACTCAAGGACACCTCTCTCGAAACGAGTTCATACCACCAGGTTTTATTTCCAACAAGGAACTGCCCAACTACAAACGGTGGTTTAATGGGATCATCTTTATCATTGAATTTCTTCCTGCATATAAAATTACATTCATTGGTAATGCGACAAGAATTATTTGAAAACGACACATGCTATTAATAGGTGACGATCATACTTATTGTTTGGTTTGTATCCTCTTTGAAACCAATTCTGAAAATCAGAAACATCACAATCATCAACATTCTGATTGTATTTTTCGAATACGGCAACTTTTCCTTGAGCCTTTGTTTGTTTCACTTCTATGGCATATGGAGACTGGAGTGCCTTAGCCGGCCTGGGAGCCCTCTTAACGGGCAATCCAGAGCTTGGTGGGTGAACAAGCGATGCCTAAATACAAAGCACACATGTCAAATGTCAGACAACTGTACTTATACCATACAGACACAATGTGACCTGTGACTAGTACCTCATTCGCAGCCGATTCCGTCTCCATCAATACATTAGAAATGATAGAGTCAACATGAGCTTGCACATCTGAATCCTTAATTATTTCTGGCTGAGTTGGTTGTGTGTATCCAATACCCAGATCAAATGATGGAGCTTCCAGACCAGACGGAAAAAATTCATCAGCGGGATCCATCTTACCCTTCCCTTTCACATCTACTGTCTTTTCCACCTGAAATATAAAATGTCTAATTTAAGGTCAAAATTTAAATGAGATGAGTCAACTGCTACTCCTTAACTTACTTGGTCTAAAGGATCAGAAGCTCCTACAACATTATCCACCGATCTCTCTCTAAATTTGTTCAAAATTTCATCCATTGAACTGGAAATCAAGGCAGTCACAGATTCGGACAGGAATTGCATGTTTGATTTGATGTCTAGCAAGTCCGTTCGAATTTCACCTTGCATTCGAACAATAATGTTAATCTTTTTCTGCTGCTCAGACTTCAAAGAGGACATCTGTGACTTCATTTGTGACTTCATCTCATCAATTTGTTTTCTTAGTTCAGCAACCTCCTGCACCACATTTATACCTTAAATCAGTTCCAAGAAGAATGTGGAAAACATTAATATGCACATAAATGCGACCGATTCAAATGTAACCTGTTAACTGTGACCATGAGATGCTCAACATGAAACAGACAACTTACATTATTCATTTGAGTCCCAGCTGAATGCGGTGTGTAAGGATTACTAGCATCACCAGACGGGCCATCCCTAATCGGAGAATTACCGCGTGATGGCGTTCCGTGCCATCTGGGTGGAGTGTCTACAAAATCGTCATCATCGACTTCAATATCGGCGTGTCCAACTCTACCGTCAGTTATCATGAGAAGAGATTTTACACCAGAGGATCCTGACTTCCCAATTGTATCGGTTCTTTGAGTTGATCTATTTGTACTCCCAACCTTTCTCTTCTCCGCACGTGATAGCTTCGGTTGGACAGGTTTGACATATAGAACCTCGTGCATGTATGGCATTGCCATTTCAGTTTCAGAAGGGTCCAGGTCACAAATTTGCAACTGCCAATCCAAAAAAGTATTGAAATATGTAATGTCAGAAATATTAGAATCCACTGTTCAACAATGCAAATTTTGATATGTTCCCTAATCTGTGACTTCATATGTGACTTATATATATGTACTAGAAACATGCAATATTATATTGTGATTGAACACTTACATCCGGGTCTGAGAAGCAATCAGGTCCCTCGAGCTTGGCAACCGATGGATGATCATCTGCCGACCAATTTCGTATCCGGGGGTACTCTCTTGCAATCCTTCTGGCTACAGATCCATCTAGGCTAGGAATCGTCTCATATATCCATACTTGGAACACCACCAATGGACCTTTTAATCTATAATGTGATGTTCTCTTGCTCAACCCATCCCTAAGTGAACTGATAAGGGTGTCAAACAATAACTTACCCCAGGGGAACAAGTTCATCCTATTCAAGTCATCAACTAGAACAAACAGGTAGTGTTCCACCACTTTCTTGTAATCCCTGGGATGTAAAAATGAAGTAATGAAATATAATGCACCCAGCTTGGAGACATCTTCGTCGGGCATGTCGCTGGCAGCAAAAAATGTCTCTCTCACATCTTCGTGGGTCACAACCTTCAACTTACTGAAATATTTTTTTTTCAATCGAGATGGAATCTTCTCCATCTTGTTCGTGTCCCCTTCGCCAAAATATCTAAGCCCGGACACTAAGCAAAACTCCGAAAGGGAGAATCTAA
>CM032628.1:12315432-12435809 GCA_019097785.1 Fraxinus excelsior
CTGTAGCTTGCACTTGCACTGCTTCTGCATGGTTAAGCCTATGTTTGACACCCATTTTTAGAGAAAAATTGGTTTTTGAATAGTGATTGATGGAAGAATGTGTGATTAAAAAGTAAGGAGAATTTTTGGGTTTATGTGTAATATTATTTTATTAATAGAATGTGTGGCTGAAATGAAGAAAGAGAAAAAGAATGAGAATGAGAATGGAAAAAAATGGGTGTCAAACATTGGCTAAATTTATTTTCTGGCATGTATTGGTGGTGTACTTCATATTGTTTTAATCAGATCTTGTTTTATGTTTTACAGGATTTTGTGATTGAAGCATTGAGATCAATTGCAGAACTGATAACTTACGGGGACCAACATGATGCAGCCTTTTTCGAGTACGGCATAGACACTATCTATCTTTGATTCTTTGATACTTATATAGACGTATTAATGACATTTTTTTCTAACTCGTTTATATTTCACCTGGTTTCTTTTCAGGTTTTTTATGGAGAAGCAGGTCTTGGGGGAGTTTGTGCGCATATTAAGAATTAGTAGAACTCTGTTTGTTTCTCTTCAACTATTACAGACAATGAGCATTATGATCCAAAATTTAAAAAGTGAACATTCCATATGTAAGTTATCATTAGAATGTTGATGAGAGCAGCATTTTATTTATCTCCCATCATTTTTTATTATCTAATACTGTTCTCCTTGGATTTGCAGATTATATGTTTTGCAATGAACATGTTAACTGCCTAATAACTTATTCATTTGACTTCCAGAATGAAGAACTGTTGTCTTACTACATATCCTTTCTAAGGTTGTATCTTGTTTCAGAATTCAGTTCTTGTCATGTGTTACTTTTGCAAGAGTTTCTGATCTCCTCCCTTCTTGATATGGATTGTTCGTGTTTTTGGAATGAGACAGAGCAATAAGTGGAAAGTTGAACAAGGACACAATTTCTCTCCTTGTCAAGACTTGTAATGTAAGTTTGTCAATCCATATTTTTTCTCTGGGGTACTTTGATCTGTATTATCGATGTCATCTGTGCTTTCTTTTTTAATGGTGTTGATCACTTTCTCAGACTGTTAGGTACTCGTAGACGTTCAACCTTTTGATCTAGACCTTTATCCAAACCAACAATTCAAAAATGTGATAACAAAAAGTGAAAACCGTGGCCATAAGTACTGTAGCCCTCAAATCCCAGCACAGGGACTAAGTGCATTAACCCAAAATCAATTCTCTGAGTTCCAAAAATAATCATTAACTTAATTGACAAAATAAAATACAATGAATTTTCCAATTATATTAAAGAAGCAGGTAACTTAATAACTAGAAATGCACAAATACCTATAAGAGAATATCTGAAACTTTGAAATTCAGAATATGGAATTATCTCCATGGTCAAACTAAACACTTGAACTCCATCTTCCAAGCTTTCCCATTGAGCTAAAATCCAAATAAATGAAATATTTTTAAGTAATTGTGTGAGCAAAATCAGAGCTTAATAATAGGCATGACATAACGAATATTTTTGCAATGGTTCCAAAAGTTTCAGAATAACTACTATTCAATTCTAGACTATATAAAAATCATCAATGGGGTCAAAAAGTGTGTGACAAAAGTTATTTCAGCATGTGAATACATTCAACAGCCTTCAATTAGAACTCACTCTCTATCATCTGTTCTTTCTGTAGAAAATGTATATTTGTTTTCTATATTCTGTCAAAGGTTTTTACAACCATATATACAGATGAAATTACATAGAGAAGGGAAAAAAATCTCTTAAAATCTGCCCGTAAAATATGTCTTAATTACCAGTAAAAAAGTTCCCAAACATCTGTGTTGAAGACTAGGAAAACTTCCTAAATAACAAAAATTACTGATCAGAAAATAATTAAACAATTTCGACTTTCTATTTTATGTGATTCCTTCCGAACTCATCAACACTTTCTTTACTACTTTTTAATTGATGGAGAAGTTATAAAATATTATTTTACAAAAACTATTTTTTTGCTTTTAATTGAGTCAATATGAGAACCTCAACCCAATAATTTATGGATGCCAATAGTTATTAGTATTAATTACCGTGCCTCCATTAAAGACACTTATAGTGAATTACTCCATGATCTCCTTGTTTTAACCAATAATTTAGTGTGTGCATCTCCCTCCATTCGGAGCCTGGTATCACATTTACTAAATACTTTTGGCACAGGTAGATTTTTATCAGGCCAATTGTTTCATTAGAAATAGTTTCTTGTCCTTATGATAAAACTAAAACTCCTGAGCACATCTTCTCATGGGTCAAAGCAAAAAGAAACTAACTGTTATGGATAAATTGCTTGGATTTGTTGTGCTTATCTGAGTAGGGGGATAATTTGAACAATTGGGGGCTTCAGCTGCTTATTGAGAAATTGAGTGGACCTGTTTTCTTGGCATTTTTCATGTTGTATTCTCACAAGTGATAATGATATAATGTGATAAAATTGGCGGAACAAGATCAGTACTAAGGGTCAAGCAATGAGATCACTGATCAGAGTAGTTTTGATCTGTTCAGGATAAGAAACTGGTAAGACTTAAAAGATTCCATGGGGAATGGCATGGGAATGCGAGTATAAGCACAATATAAATTGGGTAAATAAATTTAGTTGACGTTGTGAGTAGTGTGGGAATGCTTACAAAATGTGTAAATGAAACCAGTACACAGCTTGGTGTTCTAGACAGTCATGGGGAATCAGGAATGTTGTCCCTTTTTATTTTTTGATTATAAGAATAAGATGGAGAAAAGATATTGGCCAAAGATTAGGCTAATTGGCTGAGAATACCCAACTGGGAAATAAGAAAGAAATGGTGTTGTTGATGTTGAGGCATGGAAGGTTTTTAGACTGAATACGACTTGAGATGTGTAAACAGTACTTTCAAGAACATTTCTAGTTTCGTCAAATTAAGGTGGTCATGAATTGTACTTTTTAACCTCTAGGGTTTGCTCAATTGGTCAAGCCTTAGGTTTGCTCCCTAATAGTCACCCGTTCGAGTCCCCTCAGGACCACTGAGGTGATTACCCGACCGTAAACTTTAGGGTCCCGTGGGATTAGTCGAGGTGCGCGCAAGCTGGCCGGGACATCCACGGTTATCAAAAAAAAAAAGGAACATTTCTAGTAGGCATGATATGTATTCAAGGGTGTGGACTACTGAAAGAGTAAGTTTCATAATTACAAGATGCTGGACATTGGGAAAGAATGATTTTGAAGAAAGCCCTCTTGATACCCAGCTAACATGTTCCAACCTGGCTTTGTAGCTGCATCTATTTTATGCATTCATTGTAGTTGCTTTACCTTCGTATCTTACTCTGGGCATGGGAGGTAACCCATACTTTTCATGACTATTTTTCTTGGTTAATGAAGGGGAAGAAATTCATGTATATCGATTTTATTCAATTTACCTTTTTGTTTTTTATGGAAGTCTTATATTCTTTATTTTCTTTTCTTTCTTTCTCGTTCCTCATTTCTTTTAGGACGAAGTAGTTTCTTTCCCACTTTATGTTGAGGCGATACGGTTTGCTTTCCATGAAGAAGGCATGATTCGAACAGCTGTACGTGCTTTAACGCTGAATGTTTATCATGGTTAGTTCTGCTTTTATGGCTTTTTTACTTCTTTATTGTCATGGTGAGGAATCAAATATGTTGTCTAAATGAACTACCACACTGAAACCTTACACTGGTTTGCAGTTGGGGATGAAGCTGTTAATAAATTTGTAGCCAATAACCAGAATGCAGATTATTTCTTAAACTTGGTCAAATTTTTCCAGGATCAGTGCATCAGTTTCAGTATATTGGTTTCAAATGCTTCAAAGTAAGATTTGAAATTTTGTTTTCCTTGCTGTGATGATCTTTGTTATTGTAGATGACATAAATACTTGTTTTTAACACAGGAATCTTGGTGCGGAATCAACATCTTCCCTGCTTTCTGCTATCGATGAGATTGAAGATAATCTCTACTATTTTAGCGATGTTAATTCTGCCGGGATTCCTGAAGTTGGGAGGTTAATAATGGATGGCTTGTTGACACTTCTGATATTTCCATTGATTCTTCCTTCTTTGAGGACGAGTGTTGTTAATGTATAAATACTTACTCACCTAACCTATTTCTTCTGAAGTTATTATATTTTCTCAGATTTTTATACTTTGGCAGAGCTTTTTGATGATTTGATAATGAACTGCTCTTGAAGTTTACCCCAAAACCATTTTTGTAACATTCTGATTGTTATAAATTCAGGAAACAGGAATTGGTGCTTCCACTTCTTTATATTTACTTTGTTGCATTTTGCGCATTGTCAAAATCAAAGATCTGGCAAATACTGTTGCTTCTGCTCTTCTCTGTTATATAGAGACCTTTGCTTTGAGATCTGAACTTGAACTCAACGGTCATAAGTCTGACCATGGTTCTCGAGATGCTAGCCAAATTGCAGAGGATAATAATAGCAGCCCGGATTCTTATAGTGAAAGTCTCCAAGTTACCATTCCGTATCCTAGTTCTTCGCGAAGTCCAACAGCAGACAATAACTTACCACAACATTTTACACCAAGGTAATCAACTCAATTTCTCACATCTAATGTCGTAGCTCTGACTGGTATTTCCGTCTCATATTTTGGAAATTTCTTGTCCTGTGGCTTCCATAAATATTGTGCTTGTCCTTAAAGCTCATTCAAATCCACTGTAGTAACCTCCTATAATCATACTATTTAGGTAGAATAAGATCCAAATGAGAGAGAGATATTGTTGTTTCTTTCTTTTTTTCAGTTTTTATGCATTTGCATGTGTGCTTATGTGTCTCTTGCATGATTATAAAAAAAATTGGACTGTAATAATGGATACTTATGTGAGTGCCAAGTTTCAGAAGTCTATTAAAGTCAGAAGACATTAATTATAATCAACGTCAGTTTGAGAAATAGTTCAATTGCACAAGGAATACTTCGCTGTCTCCCAAGAGAAAAAATGTCTTGAAAAGGTTCTCATCTGTAAAGAGGGTCCTTGACGGTTTGACCTATGTTTGAGAGGGTTCCTATTCGCCTGAATACTAGAATTTTTTTTTTTTTTTTTGCCATCACTGGATGATACGTGGTTATGATGTTACATTGGATGCCCTAGACACTAGTTACATTGTCAGTCTGCGTGTAAAAGTATGGTGTACTTGATTGTTGATGTCATGAATTTCTTTTCGTTTTTTTGGGGAACAAAAGCAGGATTTATTTTATGGCTTATTTTTGGATAGATAAGGGAAAACATGGAACCTCTTGGATGTGATACGTTAAAAGCTTTCAAGATGCCATTAAACTTTACAATCTGATATCAGACTTTGACATACAGACAGACGTACCGCTTCTGTAACTGCAAAATTATGTTAATATATTTTTTGAAAATAAAATCCTTTTATCTTTTCTTACAGCTAAAGAATGGAATGAATTTCTTTGTAATACAAACAATTAATAGCTGTTTATGAATCATTCGTATTCTTTGATGCTGAATTCTGTAGGGAGGCCTTGCTTTCTTTCATTACTTGCGGGGATGATGTTCAAGTATCAGGTTCTTTAAGCCTACTGGCTACATTGTTGCAGACTAAAGGTTTGAACACTGACCTTATTTTATCTGCTTATCTTACGTACAATGCACTTATCGCTGTCTGCACCTGCAGAACTGGATGAATCAATGGTAGATGCTTTTGGCATACTTCCGCAACGCAAACAACATAAAAAGCTCCTGCTGGTATGTGATAGTGATTTTTTTTCATAGCATACTGATGGTAATTTTTTCTTGCAATGCTGTTAGTGCTACAGAATTGTTCTACTTGTGCTTTCTGTTTGGGTATAATAAGAGCTATGCTTCCTTTTTGGGGTAAAATTAAGAATTCTCTTCAGCTTCTTTTCCATTATCTTATTGGGCAATGGGTATGAATGAAAGGCAGTTAAAGTATATCAAATCTCATATTTTCTGCTGTGGTAGCTGTGACTGCAAGATAAATGTTTCTTCATAATCAGAATTTCACTCCGAGCCAATTAAATGATTCTGTGCTTGTGTGCTCTGTCACTCTGGTTATGTTATTTTATGACTTTTAAATCTATTACATAGTACAGTGTTTCATGTCCATTCTAGTCGTCACCGTACATTATTGTGCAGTCATCTTCCTCTGTTGAGTTATTCTTAACCCTGTTCTTGGAAATTTCCTTGTGAGAGAGAGAACAGTGTTGAGTTATTCTTAACCCTGTTCTTGGAAATTTCCTTGTGTGAGAGAGAACAGTGTGATTGCTTAGTTATGTGTATCCTGGTAGAAGTAAAAACCGTTTTTTTGTTGCGCGATTACAGCAAGCCTTGGTTGGGGAAGAAGCAGGTGAAGAGCAACTTTTTTCTACCGAAAGTACTGTGGTAAAAGATGGCATCAGCAGTGAACTTGATATCTACGTACAGAAGTTGAAGGTATGAATGTGGTTGCATCTGCTCCTTTACACCATTTCCAGGGGCGGATCCAACATCTGGATTAAAAAAAAAAATTACTTCCCTTTCTGAACTTAATTGTGCTGATTACATAATGAAACATCACATTTAGTTGACAACTAAGATACAATTCTTATATTACTTCTAAATTTCATAACTTTGCATTGCACTGGTTGTAAATCTTTTGGGTGATCTTGACGTTTACATATTCTCAAAGGTAGTTACACAAGGTCTTCATCCTTGTCACAATGTCAAGGGATTGTTGAGAAAGAATTTTCCCGCCTCTTCTGGAATTTTGTTTTAGTCCTGGATTGGTAAGATCATAGATTTCTGAGCCAAGAATGATAGAATTCATTCACTAACCACCAAAGTGGGATAAATCTCTGGCATGCATGTTTGCTTGGTAATTGGATTATGTTTTCTGGGTTTATTGACACAATTAAAGCTAAGTGAGCTTGTTTATATGTTGACATCAAATGTCTTGAATCGCAATTGAGGAGATTTATAAATTGTATATTATTTGTGTTTTCTGCATTAAATGTTACTCAAAGTCGATTTTCTGCATGCTCCATGTTTGAACAAGTCACAATAGAAAGTAGTATCTTTATTAGTCGATCTTGATCAACAGGACCAGTATGGAGATTCTTGTACAAGCCCAATGACTGGAGCAAGCCCCCGTGTGCATAGATTTCAAGTATGTGTATGCCTCCAAGATAGTTATGAATCAATTTATTTTTCATGTTTTCTTCCCTTCCCTTCTCTCTCTCTCTCTTTTTTTTTTTTTTTTTTTAGTTGGTTTTTCTGACATGCTAAGGAAATAATAACCAGGAAATTGCCCATTTTATTGAGCCATATATGGCCCTGCCACTTCATTTACAGATGGTTAATTTTTGTAAATAGGAAGCAAAAATAGAAGAGGAAGAACAGATCTGCTATATTCTACAAATAATTCAAGTTCCTGTTAGGCTTTCCTCTGCCATCCACTATAGCAGGAATGACTTCATCTTGCTTAATTAAAATCCAATCAATATGAACAGAAACTGAATAGCTGTCAGTTAAACAGAAAATAACCGAAATCGGAACAGCAGATCGAGAGGAAATAGGACAGACTCACACAACCCGATTTCAATTCCGACCAGATCCGACCCACTCTTTGCCATACGCGCCTGCCGGTCGGACTGCGCACCCTATTCCGACGCCAGCTAGGCAGGCGCGTGACAGACGCGCCGATCTGACTGCGCGTGGGCCGGCGCGTGGGGCCCACGCGCCTCCACCTGAGAATCAGCAGAATCCTCATGCCGCCACGAGGCCCATCAGACAGTCAGATTCACCACCAGCTGGTCCATTGGCACGGAATTGTGGAAGAAAGACTTATGTAACGGCTCCTAACATCTTCAGCTCACGGTTCACAGTTGAGGCAAAGGACTTTGCAGTGTCTGTTACCGATTCAGGCATGGTTAGATTTTCAGAATGGGGATCGAAGATATTTGACACTATATGCATGGGCCGATATGGGGCCGTGTGGATGGTAAATATGATGGATAAGTTGCGGGGAGCTGGTAAGACGGTGGAATTCGTCGCCAAGTTTGATGAGCTTCAGCGAGCCTTTCTGGCACAACGGTGTGCTAACAGTCGTGGTAGGTTTTTGATGATAGCACAGTATGGGGAAAGGCGTCGCAAAGGGGTTGTGATGGTGCCGGAAGGAACGAATGGAGAGGGGTGGGCATCGGTTTCACGTGTGTTTCAAGCAGTTGTTGATTCATTTGTTGCCCGGGACAAGGCAAAGCGTCGACAAGTAGAAGAAAGGAGCCGACTTGGATTGACCTATGCCGAGGTTACTGCGAACGTTGGGAAGTCACAACACACTAATCAACGGGTGTTGCTGCATAAGAGTAGAGTGGAAAACGAGAGGAGCGATCCTAATGCTTTGTTGAGGGCACGCATTCAGGCATTGAAAGGGGAGTTAGATGAATTGATTAAGGTTGTGGACAGTGGATATACGGGGGGTTCCAGGAACACTTATTGCCACAAGTGTGGGGTGGGATTGGATGAGTCGCTAGACAGTGGAAATTTTATAGCGGAGTCGGATTCTAAGGAGAGATCATTTGATGATGGGAACAAGATGGAGACGAAGGGAACAGATGGGGATGTTATGGACTCAATGATTGCGACACATTGAGAGGCGGAATCTTGGGTTGAAGTAGGGGAGCCGAGTAATACGAATCTGGAGTCGGAGACTTTGGCGGGGAACAATTGTTTTATGAATGAGGGCGCATTAGTTGAAACTTCTACCTCGGAGACTGAGAAACAGCAGTGCATAATAGACTCAGCATCTATGGTTGGAAATACCTATTGTAGGAGGTTCCCCAAGTCTTTGAAGGAAGGGGATTCAAGGAATGATAATGCGTTGGTGGTGTGGGTTGGTGGAGGAAAGAGGGGGGACAGAGACAATGATGATGGGCGGGTGGAGGAAGAGGAGGTACATTATATTGATCCTATCTATGCTGGGGAGTTGGTGAAAGTTAGTGCGCTTGACGTCAAATCTCGACTGTCAAGTTGGGTCCTTCAGAAAATTCTGGATTTTAGTAAGATGGTGGGCGTTTCATGTGTTGGGTACGAAAACAGACTTATGCAAATATTTGAGGAATTGGAGGCCAACAGGGTGCATGAGTTGGGCACATCGGGAGGTAAGACAAGAAGAAAAGGAGATCGTGAGCTTAAGCGTCTGGAATGCTCGATCAATTATGATGTCAAGGGTGGCGAGTCAAGGAGAGGTTTGATTGGGAGGGATGAAGAAATGTTCAGATGACTCCGAAAATTATTAGTTGGAATGTGAGGGGGCTTAATGAACCTGGGAAAAGACTGGGTGTCCGGAACTTGATAAGGGGCTGGAGGGCTGACCTTGTGTGTTTACAAGAAACTAAGTTGGAGGTTATTTCGAGGGATGTTGTGAGTAGTCTTTGGGGGGGACAGCATGTTGGGTATCAGTATGCAGGATCATCGGGGGTGTCAGGAGGAGTGCTAGTGATGTGGGATACTAGGGTTTTCGACTTGGAAGAGGTTAGTGAAGGGCTTTTTTCTTTATCGCTTGCATTTAGAAATATTGGGGATAGCTTCCGATGGATGTTTATAGGGGTTTATGGGCCTAACGTTGATGAGAGTAGGGGTCGATTGTGGGATGAATTGGCTGGGATGATGAATTGGTGGAACATCCCGACTTGTATTGGAGGGGACTTTAATGTGGTTCGGTTCCCTACTGAGAGGTCTAGTGGGGGGAGAGTCACAAGAGCTATGGAGGACTTTTCAGATTTTATCAGGGAGAACTTCTTGGTGGATCTGCCGTTGAGTGGGGGTGACTTTACTTGGTCGTCTAACCGAGACCAACCTGTACTTTCCCGTATTGATCGGTTTTTGGTTTGTGGGGAGTGGGAGGCTAAGTACCCTGATGTCTCGCAGAGGAGATTGGGGAGATTGTATTCAGATCACTTTCCCATTTCGCTATATGGGAACGAGATGCGAGGTGGAAGAAGACTTTCAGGTTCGAGAGGATGTGGTTAAAAATTGAAGGTTTTGGGGATCGAGTGCGAAATTGGTGGGCATCCTATGACTTCAGGGGGTCCCCTAGCTATGTGTTAGATCGGAAATTGAAGGCCTTGAAAAATGATCTCAAGAGGTGGAATGGAGAGACGGTGGGAGATGTTAGTTATCGCAAAAATAGATGCCTTTTGGAGATTGAAGAGTTGGATAGGAGGGAGGAAAGTGGAGGACTCGTTGGGGAGGATAGGGCGAAACGTGGAGAATTTAGGAAGGAGCTGGAGAGTTTAGTGGAATTGGAGGAGATTGCATGGCGTCAAAAATCAAAGGTTAAGTGGTTGAAAGAGGGGGATAGATGTACCCAATTTTTCCATAAGGTTGCTAACTCCAACAGGCGCAACAATTCTATTACTATGTTGGAGGTGGATGGGGTTACTTATGAGGATCCACAGGATATCGGGACCCATATGGTTAGCTTTTATCAGGCTCTGTATCGGGAGCAGTTGGACTGGAGGCCAGAATTGGATGGGCTCGAATTTTCTACTATTAATGAGGATGATGCTAATTGGTTAGAGAGACCATTTGGGGAGGATGAAATTAAAGAGGTGGTCTTCAGCATGAACGACGATAAGGCCCCATGACCCGATGGATTCTCTTTTTCGTTTTATAAGGCCTGTTGGGAAGTGGTGCGATCTGACATTATGGATGCCATTTCTTATTTCTATCAGCGTGGAAGATTTCTTAGAAGCGTCAATGCTACATTTATTGTGCTTATTCCTAAGAAACCAGGAGCGACTGATATTAAGGATTTTCGTCCCATTAGTTTAGTGAGTGGGATATACAAGATTATTGCGAAGATTTTGGCAAATAGATTAAAGGAGGTGCTGGGCAAAGTGGTGTCCAAATTTCAGAATGCCTTCGTCAAAGGGCGTCAGATTTTGGACTCCGTACTCATTGCAAATGAATGTATTGATTCTAGATTACGAATGAGGGTTCCAGGGATGTTATGTAAGCTCGACATTCAGAAGGCATATGATCACGTTAACTGGAGTTTTGTTTTGTATATGCTTAGACGATGTGGTTTTGGGGAGAAATGGTGTCAGTGGATTCAGTTTTGTATCTCTACGGTTTCTTTCTCAGTCATGGTGAACGGCAATCCGGAGGGATATTTCCGTAGCAGTAGAGGCTTGAGGCAAGGGGATCCTCTGTCCCCATTGCTGTTTGTCATTGTAATGGAAGCCTTCAGTAGGATGCTAGAGAAGGCTGTGGGGCAAAATTTATTACGGGGTTTTGTTGTTGAGCAACTACAGGTTTCTCACTTGCTATTTGCGGATGATACGTTGATTTTTTGTGATCCTGATGCTGAGCAGTTCAGGAACTTGCGTCGTTTACTCTTGTGCTTCGAAGCCGTTTCCGGATTAAAAATTAACTTGGGAAAATCTGAGGCTATCACAGTGGGAGAGGTTGATAATGTGGAGGAGTTAGCTGGGATTTTGGGTTGCAGGGTGGCGCAGTTACCTATAACATATCTCGGACTTCCTTTAGGAGCACGGTTTAAAAGCAGACAGATCTGGAACAGTATTGTGGAACGGATGGAGAGAAAGCTTGCGGGGTGGAAGCGTATGTACCTCTCAAAGGGAGGTCGTCTTACTCTCATAAAGTCCACGTTGTCGAATCTCCCCACTTATTACTTGTCATTATTTCCTATTCCTGTTGCAGTGGCGAAAAGACTAGAGAGGATCCAAAGGGAGTTTCTTTGGGGAGGATTGGGGGAGGAGAGGAAGTTACATCTGGTTAATTGGCGTGTGGTTTGCTCTCCTATTAGATTTGGTGGTCTTGGATTGAGAAGTCTTGTGTTGTTTAACAAGGCGTTGTTGGGTAAGTGGTTATGGCGATTCGGAATGGAAAGGGAGAGTTTTTGGAGAGATGTTATAGGCGCAAAATATGGTGTCATGGAGGGGGAATGGTGCTCAGGCAACGGACGAGGTTCCTATGGGGTGAGTCTATGGCGGTACATTCGGCGAGGGTGGAGTGACTTTCGGGAGAGATTGACTTTCGTGGTGGGGAGTGGTAATACCATCAGATTCTGGGATGATTGTTGGTGTGGAGATCAACCGCTTAAATTGAAATTTCCTTCTTTGTATCGTATTGCGTTGGAGTCGTCTGCCGTGGTAAATGATGTCTTGGCTATTCACAATGGGAACCCCAGTTGGAACATTGTTTTTGGTCGAGGTTTGCAGGATTGGGAATTGGACGACTACGCGCTGTTTTTGACCATGTTATACGAAGTTCATTTCAGGGCTGGAGACAGGGATTGTAGCAGGTGGAGGTTGACACGTGATGGTATTTTTCTCAGTCCGTACTTATTTTAGATCCTTACTGGGACTTAATGAGAGCACATTCCCTTGGAGGATGGTTTGGAAATGTAAATTACCCCCACGAGTAGCATTTCTATTATGGACGGTGGTCAGAGGTCAGGTGTTAACCGTGGATAATCTTCGTACAAGAGGTTTCTGTATTACAGAGTGGTGCTATATGTGTAAAAAGGATGGGGAGACGATTGACCACCTGTGTCTTCATTGTGATGCTGCCCGTTTTCTGTGGAACGATATCTTGGCATCGCAACACATGGATTGGGTGTTGCCGAGGCGTATGGAGGACACATTAAAAGCATGGAGGAGAAAGTTTCGAGATAAGGACAACAAAATTGCTTGGGATCTTATTACGGGTTGCATCGTTTGGTGTGTGGAGAGAAAGAAACAGTCGATGTTTTGAAGACCAATCACGGACAACGGAATAGTTTAGGGAATTGTTTTATTCAACTTTGTATACATGGTTTAATGCTGTGGCTTTTAGGCATATTAGCGGGCTGCCTGATTTTATGTTGTTTCTTTCTGATTTAAGTCGTTAATACACTTCTTGTGTATTATGCCTTTTGATTAATGAAATTTTGATTACCTTTCAAAAAAAAAAAAAAAACACAAAAATCCTAAATTGATATCTTGAATTAAAATAAATGAAAATAGGGTTCAAACATTCATCCAATACAATAAAAAACTAGCCTAACATATTTAAAATTAAATTACAAAGGAACAATTGGAAAATCATCACCCAAAAAGAAGAAATAATGAAGAATTGGAAATTTTCCACGTTCTTGATGTGAATCTTGAATCCGGATGAAAAATCTTCAATATCCTATGCAATTTGCCTTGAATCCACGTTGTTAGCCATGTTCTTCGCCTCCAAAATATGTATAATATAGAGATTTTTAGAGAGGTTCCCCTTATGTGTATCCCTCGTTTTCTATTTATAAGAGCCAGAAAATAGGTCAAAATCCCGTTCAATTTGGTTTCCAAAAGAGTTTGAATCACGAAAGGAAACTTAAGATTCTTCTACGGAAAAGGCCTGTGCGCGCGCACCGTTATAAGTGTTGCCCGCGCGCCGTAGAACCAACTGACTCTCGGGTTGGGGGAAATAAGGTCGTGCGCGCGCGCCATGAATTGCTTGCGCGCGCGCAGGTTTGTCTCTGAACAGTTTCCGGTATTTTGACCATAACCTTCTCTACACATATCCGATTGAGCTGATTCAAGTTGTGTTAGAAAGCTAATTCAAAGATCTACAATTCTTATAGAAATATCAATTTTCCAATTCGAAAGATTTCTATGCCAAAATTGTGTCTCAATGTGAGCCTGAAAATCCGAAGCATAACTTTTTCGGCTGAAAGTTGATATGTGATAATACTTGGACTATATTTCATTCCTTTGGCTTCTTTCCTCGTCCAATTGATGTCTAACACTCTCAAATATTCATCGCGAGGTTCGATGTAACTTTTGAATATTTTCATTTCAGCCCCCGAACTTTGTATTTGATACAATGGACCCTTTTTTCTGCTATCTTTGCATTCTTTTCTTCAATTCTTCATCAAATATTGAGTTTTACCTATGCAATAAGATATAACACAAATTAAGCAGTATTTTATCCAAAGAACAGTAAAATATCATCATTTAGGACCTCGAATAAGTGTAGAAACTACACTTATCATGAGCCAATATATTGCTTCTTTCTGCCCCATACGGTTAATTGGTCAACTCTCAGCTATGCAGTGACTGAAGAATAATGCCAAAAAGATCCGAGGATAAACATCTTATTAAGTGCTGGAAACTAGCTTTCTATGGTGCATCAAAATCGTGTAGATAAAAATGAACGCTAGTTCAAACTTTTACCTGGTTCTCTCTCTCATACATTGAGAATTTGTTCAAAATTGACATCTGTTTGAAGTCGAGTCTTGCACTGTTTAGATTACTGGGAACACACGACAATTTTATCATTTCCTTTCTAAATTATGTACCCAATACACCCAACACTGTTCTCATCCTTTTGAAAATATTCATGGATAAATGCAGCTGCTGACATGTTTTATCCATAGGAAATTTATCTGTGACGTAATTCTTGCAAAGTCCAACCTCCATTGGAACCTTCCTATTCCACCAGATAAGTTTTGCTGTTTGTCAGCAAGATCTCTTTCCCAACTCACTCAGGTGAAGATCTTAACAGAATTCAGGGAATAACTTGATGAATTATACGTTTTTGATGGTATTGAAGTAGGACTATGCGCCAATCAAGTGAATTTATTCACTGGCTGGGTTTTTGACATTGGAGTGGTGACATCTTGGCTCCAAAGCCTTCAGTTTTTTTTTTTTTTTTGCAATATAATCCGTGTACTAGTATTGATTGGGAAGTGATACTAAGAATGTAGGTAGTAGCAAGTCACCCAATGAAAGAGAATGCCTATATAGTGTGTTAACATCCAATTGTTATATGGACCAACCATGTGAAAGAGGAATGCTTAGAGTCAAATGTATAGTGGCCAGTTTAACTAATGTTGTAAATACGTTGAATAACCTAAAGTAGAGTTTTGATGAAACCTTTTATCTATAAACCGAGATTTGTATCTTTGAGGTAATTAAAGACATCAATATTAGATTTAAAGTGAAAATTCCCTTTGATTAAGAAGTCTTAATTCTAATTGTTTAGTTGACAGATTGATTGATTTCTGATGTACTTGTGAATGATTAACAATTGTATAAAGAAAGATTTGTTAGTTGTAATTGTTCTTTCTTGAAACCTAGGGGCGGTGGTATCTTGTTGTTTGTATTTGTTTTTTGTCCATTTGAAGTTGGCTGAATGGCCATGAAATTTGTTATCGGAAAATGTTGTAGTCCAAATATTTCTAATATATTGAAGACAAATTGAGAATCAAGTACGAGTCTCGACATTTAATTTTATAGAAAAGGATAACAAGATTAAGTTTGAAACAAATAGATAGATGTGTATTTTATTAAAAAAAAAAGATAAACTAGCTTTTTTATTGAAGCGATGACAGAAAATTAGAGAGAGATTTGATGATGATAGCCGTTAGTTACTAGCAAGATGGGGGATTGGGGTCACAAGAAGAGGAAACTTTATATGGACAGCGGTTCCAGGAGCTTCAGTCATGTCCAAATCTTCTTCAGCTGCAAAGTTGAATTTATGCATCAATTTTGCCAATGCAAGTTCATCAACACCTATGGCAAATGTAATACCAGGGCAGCCTCTACGACCGGCACCAAATGGGATTAACTCAAAATTGAGCCCTTTGAAGTCAATTCCCGTATTAAGAAACCTCTCTGGATGAAATTCTTCAGGGTTTTCCCACGTCATTGGATCTCTCCCGATTGCCCAAGCATTGATCATCACTCTGGTTCCTGCTGCAACTTCATATCCCATTAATGTAGTATCTTGAGTTAATTCTCGAGGGAGCAGTAATGGAAGTGGAGGATGTAATCTTAGGCTTTCTTTGATCACAACCTTTAAATAGGGCATTTTGTCTAAATCTTCCTCTGTTATCTCTAATTTACTTCCGGCTACTAATCTCACCTCGCTCTGCAGTCTCTCCATGATTTTCGGGTGCCTTAAAAGCTCTGCTATTGTCCACTCTAGAGCTGAATATATTGTATCAGTACCAGCACCAAACATATCCTGTCATAAGGAAAAGGATTAGACTCTAGCCATATTGTTTCTTCAATGAAATCTTGTAATCTATTGAATATTGTTTGCAACATGTCATATGAATATGTTTACACTTAGAGAAAGAGAAAGGGATTCTTACAAAAATGAGAGCTTTAATGGTATCAGTGTCAATAGGGGAACTAGATCCGTTCTCCCTCTGAATTTCGAGCAATATGTCCACAAAATCTACTTCATTGCTGCTCCCATCACTGTCTGTCTTTCCTTGCTTTCGACTTCTATGCTCTCCAACTATGCGCGTCAAAAATTCATCAAATGATTTAGTCACTTTCTCCCGTCTGGCATTCATACCATTGACACGATTAATCCAGTTAAGCCATGGAACGTAATCCCCCGGGTTAAAAGCACCCAATAACTCCACAAGTTCCTTCAACATCAACTCGAAGTTCTCACTTTCTTCTCCACCACCATATTTCCTCCCCAAGACCACTCTACTTATAATATCATTAGTAAGCGACACCAATAGTTTGCTTAAGTTTATCAAAGACGTCGAAGATGAGGATAAATTTCTAATTTTCTCAATCATAAGTGACGTTTCTTCTTCTCTTATATGACGATAAGATTGAACCCTTTTGCTGCTCAAAAGCTGAAGCACGGCTATACTTCTAACGTGCCTCCAGTGATCACCATAACGAGCAAAAGCTATGTCCTTAGAGCCATAAACAATTTTATGTATAATGCTTAATTTCGGCCGGTTTGAGAAAATCAGGTCCTGGTTTTTCACTATCTCTCGAACAGCATCAGCAGAGGAGACTATCAGTGCTGGTACACTGCCCAAATGAAGCATCATGAGTGGACCATAGCGTTCGGATAGTTGTTTCAGTGAGCGATGAGGGAATACGCCGAGTTGGTGAAGATTTCCAATTACTGGAAGTTTCGCTGGAGATGGTGGCAAACTTTTCCGGGCTTTTGAAATAGCATTAAAGTACCATTTGTAAAGGAAGATGATGAACAAAATAAAGTAAACAAAAGAAATCATTTTCTTTTCTTAAACAAATGAAATTTGCAGGACAATCATGTATATGTTCTACTCTTTATAGTGTGTGTTTCTTCCTGAATGCCGATACACATTATTATAACAATACATTCATTTTTCGTATTTTCAACCACATATTTTTCAATAAAATAATATTACACGTAAATTCAAAAATTTTCTTTATTTTTTTAATTACGTTTGATGAATTTCAGGGCATGTTTGATGAATATTAACGAGGAAAGAATGTATTTTAAATAGTAATTTGATGGGAAATATGTGGCTAAAAAGTAAGGAAAAATATTGATGTGATGAAAAATATTATTTTATTAAAAAATGTGTGGTTGAAAATGAGTTTCGAAAGAAAATATTTTGAAAGAATGTGTACCAAGTCCAAACATGACTCAACATATTTTGGCTGAAAAATTATAAGGAAAATTCTACTTGTACATAATTTTTTATCTAATTGGTACTCAAATTGACAAGTGGTGGTCCCCTACACTTGCCAATTCGGGCACCCGTTAGGTAAAAAATTAGGTACTTCTAGCATGACTCAAATTATAAACTGTCGTCTCTGTTGACTTTTAGCATATTTTTGCTGGCGCACCCCAATAGTTGGCCGCCACTGTCAATTCAGGCACCCGTTAGGTAAAAAACTGGGTAATTCTAGCATGAGTCAAAATTATAAACTGCAGTCTATGTTGACTTTTAGCATATTTCTTGGGTGACGTCAAACTTCTAGATGGAGTTGACATCTTTTGTATTATTGCCTCCAAAATATATTAGGATAATTATTATTTTCACTCAGTTGTTTCCATCATTTTTATGGAGGACTCAAGAAAATATATTGGACAATGCTACGAGTACATAGCTATGTTCATAAAGATGTCCATAATGGTCATATGTTTGCACACCTCAAATAAGAGCCAAACATGTGGCCATTATGAAAACTATTATGGATAATGATATGTACATATAGCATTATTCTTATAATAATGACCGATAATTATTAACAAGTAATGAGATACATCATTCATTTGAATTCTCATTAGGTAAGGGTATGGTCCAATTTTATTCCATACTAAAGAGAATCGAATCGGATCCGAAGTTTTGGTTATTTAGTAAGTAGAATTATCGGATTTAAATTTAATTATAGAACCGTTCAAATTCGGTTCCATTCGATTCTCGAGTTCTATTTAGTAATTAAACTTTCTAACATGTACAATTCTATATTAATTCAACTAATGCCATATTCAATCTTTACTTTTACAAGATAACGTAGTTCAATCTCGTGATAATTTTTGCTTATCTCTTTGCTAAGTTTTTCATAAATTTGACTGCTAAAATTATATGAACATGAAGATAGTGGGCTCGTAATAATGACGATAGGCGTACCCGAGCTTCCAATTCAATTTCTCCATAATGACGAAACGGCACTACTGTAGAATAAGAGATTTATGTAAAATTTTGATCAATTTGATTAAGTTAGGCTTGAACTGGAAATTAGAAATAAGAAAATTATATTTTGAGTTTGGGTTAAATTAGTTAGTTAGCAAATTTATTTTGAAAAAATAAAATAATTTGACTTATTTAAGATAAGAAATTTTAAAAACTAGGGAGTTTCGGTTCTTGGTTTAGAACCGAATCAAACTCGTTGGTTTTCGGCTTAGATATTCGTCGAGTATTTAATTTAAGAAGAACCGCTCGATTCGGTTTCAATTTAGAAGTTTTGTCCAACCCTAATTTTCATCTTTGAATTGTTTCCTGAGATTGTGCAACTTGTACATAAAAATGGTACATAAGATATTATATAAAATGATGTGGAGAGGAAAGATTAGATGAAAAAGTTGACTGTATTTTAAACGACAAATGATAGAGTGTCATATGACATTATAAAATTTCTTATATAAACTTTTATGTACATGTAGCGAGATCCTTGTTTCCCGTCCCATTAAATTTTCAGCATATGAGAAATTAATTTCGAAAGTAAGCCATTGTGATGAAAATTGTTTAAATTAAAATATAATGAAATTTTCAATTAAATCCATATCGGAACTATTTTGTTGCAAAATTGATGTTGATACCCTCCCTGAGTGTGAGTTCATTCGTCGACATTAAAAAAAAAAATTCAAATCTTGCAATGAGTTTTTATTTTAGAAAGTCTAACACACCAACTACAAATTTTAGGTTACTAATTTCCAATTTAAATGGATATTTAGAAACTTCGAAAAGTGTTAACAATCTCATTGTGAAACTTAAACCTCACAAACATACCAAATTCATTTTTTATGAAAGACATTTCATATGATCTTTTTTTATATCATAAAATCCACGTCGTTTATTTAGCTCTACAAACTAGTGGTGGTAGTCGAGCCGAGAGGGCGAGCCGTAGATGCCCACGAGCCGCTCGGGCTTGTTAAAAGACGAGTCTGAGCACGAGCCGAGCAGGACGGCTCGGTGTACGAGCCCACGAGCTGCTCGGCTCGTGGCTCTCGAAAATAAATAAAAAATTTAAAACTGACCAGAACGGTCACTGAAAATTCAGTGACCCTTTCGGTCCTTTAATATTTTTTTTAGCAACCGTTCGGTCCTTTAATATTTTTTTATTCTTCATTTTTCTAATTTTTTCTCCTATAAATACCCACTCATTACAACACTTTTTTTTCCACCAAACTTACCAATCTATCAATATCAATCTCTCATTCTCTACTCTCTAATCTCTATTCTCTACCATTTACAAGTCATTATCGACAATATTATTCATTCATTCTATATAATCCTCTTATACATTTTTCTTACATTATTATCTTGATTTTACAATTCATTTTATACACTACTACGTAAACTTCATTCACTTTTTCAATTCTACATTTCTACATTCAATTTCTATTATTCACAAATGGATTCACGATCGTTTGTTGAAAACTTGTTCGGTTTGGAAGGCGAAACACCTGCTCAAAATCAATTTGGGAATGAATTCGACAATCTCAATGAATTCCCAATTCAAGAATTGGATGATGTTGATGTTGATCCTAATGTTCCAATTAATTTACAACAAGATGAAAAACCTACATTAAATATTCCCGATGCAAGAGGGAAGGGAAAGGGGAAGAAGCACGCAGAATGTTGGGATCATTTTAAATTGGCTCAAACTGGTCGTGTGGTCGATGGAATTCTCGAACTAAAGCAGTATATAAATAATGCCAACAACGATGGCATGACAAAAAGGCATTGGAACTACCCAACTCAACCGTCACTAAAAAACATGTGTGGCCAAACATGGGCTAATTCTAGCTGATCAAACGCAACTATAGTTTGGTACTCCAGGCGCCGGTGGTTACTACGCCACTTTCTACATGGATGTATTCGGAGGAGGAAACTCGAATGGGAATGGTGAAATTCGTTACCGTGGCGGAGTTGCCACTAGCAATAGCAGACAACCAATATTTCGTAAACTATGTCAAAACATATATTCAGTCGAGGTACGTTGGGGTAAGTCAAAATACTCTTCGTTCGGATACAATTGCAAGAGTAAAATTCGTCCTTTTACGTTCAATAATGCTAGTGTAAATAAGGTTGTTATCGATAAATTGCATAGAGTACTTCAACCCGATTTTGGTAGTTATTTGTTTCATATTCGATGTGTATACCATATTTTTAATTTAATAGTACAAGACGGTTTAAAACACGTTAAGGATGAAATTGACCGAATTAGGAATACACTTATATATATATCACTATTACACCTATTAGAAAACAAACATTTGAAGACTTTTGTGAAAAAGTTGGGATGACGAATACAAAAAAATATTTATTACCGACGTAGACCATAGATGAAACTTAACTTACTTATTATTAAAATTATGTGAAGGTTTGAACATTTAAGTACTTAATTTTATAACAATAGGCATGTTAGAGACGAAGACGATACTATCTTGAATGAATCCGATTGGAATATAGTTTTTAAAATTAAAAATTTCTTGACAAGTTTTTATGAGTCTACAACTATATTGTTTGGTGTTTATTATCCCACTAGTTGTATGATTCTTCAACATCTTTATGTAGTTGTTAGGGCTTTTAAGAAATTTCAAAATGACCCTGATTTTTAAGATGTTATATTTTCCATGGAATTAAAATTTAGAAAATATTGAGAAGACTTACCTATGTTATTTGCTTTAGCATGCGTCATGAACTCTCGATATAATTTATTGGGTACTAAATTTGTAATTGATCAAATGTCAAATGCTTTAACTTTTAATGTACCTATTTCTGATAGGAATTTGGAACAAACGTTACGTGAAATGTATGAATTATATACTTCACGAATCGGTACGCATATTACTCGTGTACCTTCATCTACTCCTCCCACTAATATAACAGATGACGACCCAGAAGTTTTAAATTTATTCGAAAGCATGAACTCATATAGATATAATTCAATTGCATATGCATGTGATTTATCTAGTAGTAGTAGTAGTAGTAGTTTGTCTTTCACTGCATGTACTCAAACTTTGAGTAATAGTCCAAAAGCGTTGCCATCTGAATTAATTAACTACTTTCGCCATACTTTGCCTAGTAACAAAGAAGCTAAGAAAAGTTTAGAAGAGGTAATTAAATTTTGATGAGATAATGAACGCCGATGGCCAATAGTTTCTGCAATGACAAAAAATCTACTAATACATCATGTTAGTATTGTAGTTTCAGAATCTGCTTTTAGTGCAGGAAAGATGGTTCTCTTTGAGGTCAAGAGTTGATTAAAAGAAGATATTTTAGAAGCGTTAATGTGCGTGAAGGACTGGGAAGACGCTAATTATCGAATTCAAGATAAATATGTCGAAATTGTATGTAACCAAGTAAGTGATATTTAATTTCACCGTACTCATCACAAAATTTAATTTTCATACCTTTATAATTTTTTTAAAAAAATTGTACACGTAACAAGTTGTTCGTGTACAATTTTTAACTCCGCATACTCGGAATTGAGGTAGTCAATCCCAAGACCGAATAAAGGGGAGGGTTTATCTTTTTTTAAATAAAAAAAAATAAGAATGTTTTGGAAAATGTATATTTAAAAATTGTTTATAAAATGTGTTTATATACATACATACATACATTCATACATACATACATACATATATATAGGTTTAATATAGTATAAAATGGTAAACAAAAAACAAAACTCAACAAATAAGATTTTGTTCTTATTATTTTAAAAATTATAAATATTTTGGAAAATGTATATTTAAAAAAAATTAGAAAATGTGTATATATATATATTTTGAATTTCAGGTTTAGTAGTGTAGTAGTAGTGTTAAAAAAACATAAAAAAGGACGAGCCGAGCGGCTTGTTTTGGGTGAGCTCGGCTCGTGTGGGGATGGACCGAGCTGGCTCAACTCGGCCCATTGCCACCACTACTACAAACGTGTTAACCATTGTTAGACATGGTCGATGTCTATGTAATTAAAACTTGGTCTTCAAGTACAACTTATTTTGATATGATTTGAAACTTTCGAGGCACAATAAATTATAGTAAAATGGTTTATAATTTTGCTTTGCATATTTTGACCACACTGGTGGCCAAATTCGACTAGCTAATAAGAGCCAACTCGACAATCTTGACTAGCTCAACATGGTAACTAGCCAAATAGAATGCTCAACAACAGTACAATAATATAAAAACTTAGCAGGGCATGGTTGAGGTTTACAGAAGTTCAAGGATGTGATAAACCAATGTCTTGCCTGCAAATGCAGGTTCGACTTGGCATAGGCTTCAAATTCTTCTATTAGATTTATTACCGCAACTACAATATTAACTTAACCCCTGTTTGACACACATTCTTTAAAAATATATTATTTTAAAACTCATTTTCAAACATACATTCTTCAATAAAAGAATATTTTTCATCACATCAATAACTTTTTCTTACTTTGTAACCATATATATTTCTCATCATATCATTATTTAAAATACATTATTTTCTCAATAATATCCATCAAACATACCCTTAATCTCTCGAGTGAGATCCATTATCATCCCTTGCTCTGAATATGTGATTTGTACTTGATAAGATGTTTGCTTTTAAGCGGAAACTACTTTTTAATTTTATTTTAAGTGGTTGAAAAAAATTATCCTTTCGAAATTTTTTATGGATGTGGATGTAAATGACCATTTCTGTCAATAAAATGTTTGATATACAGACCCTTTTTTTTTGGTTAAAATTCAATCGATATGTCGTGAATCCATAGTAAGTGAATAGGGACGAAAAGGACAAAAAAAAGACCATAATTATTGTATCAATTGTAAGTAAGATGTCCAAAATTTCTCGAGATCTTAAAAAAGTTGATTGCGAAAAGTATAATCTTACATATCAATCGATTGACTTTCAATTTAACAAAATACAACTTGCACTCGATAGGATGTTTAATTTATTTGATTTCTCTATTGTAATTATTTACTTGGTTGATCGATTTCAATTAAACAAATAGCAAATTGCACTCGATGGGATGCTTAGTTGTTTTTTCTTGAAACCTAAGACCATGTCCAACGCTGCACCAAAATTTACATCATTTTTTCACAAAACTAAAATTCGGGAACCCAGTTTTTGTTTGGGCTCGGTCGCTCGAAATAGCTCAGCAAGTGTCTATTTGAGATGAGTCACGGTTTGCTTCGCTTGTTCGTTTGCCATTGTTGATGTAGGGTTGTAAGTTGAAGATTCTGAGATCAAAAGATGAGAGGACAAGAATGTCCCATCGGGCGTGCCAAGAAATTTGTACGACGAATTTCGGGTATTAAAATACAGAAATCATTACACATTGTATTTTGAAAAAATATAAATAGATAGGAATCTTCTTGTAATTGCAAAACCCTCTGATTAATGATCTGAATGTTTGAAGACGAGGAGCCAAGTTGCTTGAATCTTAGGTTTCGAGATTTGTTGAGAATTTGATTTGTTGAGAACTTCACTTGCTTGACGCTTGAATTTTGGAGTTTGGATTTGTACTTCAAAGACTTGGACTTGATCTTGATTTGATTTGAAGAAAACTTTGATCATCTTGAATTTGCTTAATTTGAAGAAGATTTTGATCTTCTTCGGGTTGGTCAGACTTGGAGTGGAGAGAATTTTTTCAGCACTTCGTGATTTTCTTTTGTCCTTTTCCTCCCTTCCTTTGCAAAGGACATTTGATCTTATTTATAGGAGAAATCTGTGGCTAATTTTGGTAATTACTCAATTACTTCAATTAAATTGATTATAATTGAATAATTGTGGATTTTAAAAATAGTTGATGGGCCTTTAAAACTTTTATGGGCTTTAGTAGACTTTAGTTTAACAAATTAAATTGGGCTAAATTGACTCAATCCATTATTTGCCATTTTTTTTATGTTTACAAATGCCCCCTCAAGATTTATTAATTTATTATGAAATAAATGAATTAGTAAATCTTGAATTTTGATTTTTTTACGTAATCGTTGTTCGATTATTTTACGCAATTTCCAATTTATTTGGTTATTTATTTTAACAGGCTTTTTATGCTTTATGGTAAATTGGGTTTAAGTAAAGCCTGATATTTAACTATTTATATGGAAGAATTATGTTATTTGTAAGACAATAGGTCAAATTCACGAATGAAAGGTATTTTTATTTCTATTTTTTTTATTATTTTCTTGTTTTGCCGATTCCTCTCTCCCTCCATTTTTTTTTTTTAGTTTTCTTGGTCTTCTCCCAGAAACCAAGAATTGTTTCTTGGTTTCTGTGAGAACCCAAGAAAATATTATTTTTTCTTTCTTTTTGTAAAACGTTTCCATATCCCTCTTTCTTTTCTCTTTTTCTTTCTTTCTACCACTCCACACGTTATTATTATTATTTTTTTTTTTGCATGAACAGTGTACGACACTGTTCACGTGAATAGTGCCGTACACTGTTCACATGAACAATAATCCTTTTTTTTGTGTTAGTTGTTATAAAAATTGGAGCTAATATTCTTCATTTTTTTTTTCAGGAATTCAACTTTTGGAATAAGTTAAAGACTTTTTGAGGTTTGAGATTTTCTTGATGTAGAGTAGAATTTGTACTGCAATTATTTTAGGGTTTAGAAAATACTCAAAACCACCAGCCTTTTCGTGCACGTTGAAGACCAATGATTGTTACCTTTCACCATTGAAGACACATTGTGTTTGGGATCAATGACCGTTCTTTCGACTGTCCAAGACACTTTGTGTTTGGGACCAATGACCTTTCTTCGACCGTCCAGGCACTTTGTGTTTGGGACCAAAGACTTTCCTTCGACCGTCCAATGCACTTTGTGTTTGAAATCATCCATATATTTGAGAGGCCCATGATTTAGACAACAAGGAATTTAAACGACTCATTGCCCGTTAATCCTCTTTTTTTTGCTGATTTTCTCTTCTTTCTTCCTACTTTTTAGGAATGGCTGGGATGAGCTCTAATAACGGAGTGTATTCAGATATACACGAAATCATCGAGCTTAAAAGTCAAGGCAAGAGTTACCTTCATTTTAAAGATACTAATGTGAAGTACCATGCTCAGCTCGGCATACGAGGTGAACTTAAACTTAGCATCCATAAGCTAACTACAGATCCTTCTCCTGAACTCTTGGAGCCTTTGTCAGAATTGCATATACCCATTATTAGTGAATGTCACGAGAATTCAGAAGTCGCTACATCCAACCGCTCAAGCATTCATTTTCCCTCTTTGTGTCTCCCGCCTCTTCATTCTTAAAGCATGGAGTGCATCCCAAGAGCCATAATTTGTGAGAGGATCAACAACAAAAAAATACGATGGAGAAGTTTGCTTGTTAGTCGTGGGGAAAGTTCTTTTCTTCTAAAGTTTTGGGAGTGGTCTTCATGGGTCCAAAAACTTCTACTTAAAAGGAATCTTTGCCAGTTAGTTTATGTAGCCAGCTTCGCCCAAAGGGATTATCATCGCCCAAATTTCATCTATAGAGCTCTTTGTAAGGTTTGGTGCTCGGAGACAAACACTTTTGTGACCACATGTGGTAAAATTGGCATTTCTCTTTGGGACATCCGCAAGATAAGTGGACTTTCGATCATGGGTAATTACTATAAAGAAGTAGTCCCAAGCCTTTCAAAGTTGACATATAAACTTTCCAAGTCCTTCATGTACATCTTTAATGTTTTCGCACTGATTGCGGATGGAAATGGTCCTGATTGAATTAGTCACGAAGAATGGATTAATTTTTGGTTTTGGGAGAATGGTTGTGCCCAAAATCCTCGACAACACAAAAATTACAAGAGTGTTATGAGTCTAAATCCATTCAAGAGACGTCATCAAAGAGCTCAAATGAAATACAGAGGCCTGTGGCTATTGATAAGCCGAGAGATATTCCATGCTGGGATCAGAGTCATTGGGAGGGGGGGGATTTGCCAATATCTTCGTCGATGGAAGAAGAAGAAGAATTAGAGATAACAACTTATCTCTCCTTGTGGCTTTGTTGTTTCGTTCTTCCATTTGGGGATGAGTATGTAAGAGTTGGGACTTTTAAAGCGTCTTCTAAAATGGCAGATGGGTATACTTACAGTCTAGTTCTTCCTATATTAGCAAGCATTTATAGAGGACTTACACAGACATCGAACCATTAGTCAAACTCGGACATTGGCTCTATTTCACATTCATTTCCTGGACATTTTTTTTATGCTTAGGCTACAACTTATTTTGTCCGAGGTATTTATGCTAATGTGGACAAGAGTTATACTCGTCCTATAATCCGCAGATATGCTAGCACCTTGAATGCTGTCCAGTCTTGGGAGAAAAATGTTGTTGATTGTCGAGACCTTATCCGTGGAATGATGGATGCCAATGACTTTTGTTGGAATCATTTTCCCCATTGTCCCATCCCGATGTACGAATGGATGACCAACCAAGGTCTATAGACACTTCAGAATTTATGTGTTTCTTAACGTCGAGGAAACTCTCCTTTCATTCTCGAGGCATATAATCTTCACA
This sequence comes from Fraxinus excelsior, assembly GCA_019097785.1. Classification (NCBI taxonomy): domain Eukaryota; kingdom Viridiplantae; phylum Streptophyta; class Magnoliopsida; order Lamiales; family Oleaceae; genus Fraxinus; species Fraxinus excelsior. Next base: position 12,342,467 of record CM032628.1, read on the forward strand.
GGTTTGAGAGACAACTTGGCTTTAGATAGAAACTTCCCGATTCACCAAGAAAGTTGGATATCCCTCTCAATGCAGGCGATATGTATCGCGTCTGGTTGTCTTTGACTCAAACGATGAGTGGCTTTACATTTTATATTCTAGAGTACATGAAGGATACACATCAAAGTGTCGACTCAGAGTATCGAACTTGGTGTAATAATCGAGTGTTGCTGATCCTGACCAAGGTTCAAGTGCATGTTTTGTCTTCTAGTGAGAGTCGTGACTCTGTTCTTAATCCAGTTCCGAACAGGGTTGTAGCCAAATGGGTAAATCCTCCACATATCATTCCTAAAGAGATTTCTCAAAAGAGGGGATTGTACCTTCTAAATGACATATGCATTAAGAAGATTAAATTTAAAGTTCCCTCGACAAAGTTTGCTTCCACCTCTGAGCCTGTCGAGAAGATGCCTGAAGTAGTTTTGATTCCAGACCGCATTAGTCCTGGAGATCGAGCATCCCACACACCTGGAAAGACTCTAACTCTGGGAGACGAAAGTTCTGGAGATCAGGTATGTTTTTATTTTTTTATTTTTTTAACATACCACTTGTATTTGGTCTCGTGCAACGAACTTCAATTTTAGGCTCTACTTTCTCGAATATATAAGATTAAACGACCGGTAAAACCAATGCTGCTTCAAGCTGTTCTGAATTCTTCAAAAGGCGATGTCGGAGTCTCTCACATTGACATTAGCCTCCCGAATACACCATCAGATGGCGAATTCTTAGATATATCTCTTACAACACAGAACGCGGGTAGGCCTCCTCTTTTTTTTTTTTTATATCTTTTTTCATCTTTTTCTTTTTTTTTACATCTCTACTTTTATGGTAGGTTTTCCAAGTATTCCCAAAAGATTGAATTTCTCTATGGATTCGAACTCTTTGTAAGACCAAACTAACGAGAATGATGGAAGAATCAGTGCGCTTCAAGGAATAGATGATACTCATGATTTTCACGGCCGACCTTGTAAATACCCGAATACTATGAACGAAGGCATTTCAACATTCAACATAGATGCTTTCCAAGATGAAGATGAAGTGAATTCTGAGACCCCGAGAGCTAACATTTTAGAGTTCAATCAAGAAGTTCTAGCTGTTCCACCTTCATTAGCTTTGGTTAACATTCTGCTTTTGGAAACAAATAATCGTCGGGCAACTTCCATTTGTTCTTTCATGGCTAGTTCCCCGCCTATGATAACTCAAGAGTCTCCTTACTTGAAGGCTACTTTGCAGGAAGCCATGACAAATTATCTTCAGAAGTATTTTAGGGACATCTTGAAGCATGAATTTTCCAACATCCGATCTTGGTGGGATGAGAATAATTTAATTCTTCAAAACGTGATTACCAGTTCATTCTATACAGATCCATCACCTTTGATGGAATGCATGGACATGTTTTTTTAAAGAAGTTGACATCTATTTATCTGAAAGGAAGCAGTACTTTGAGTTTCCCACTACCGAAGAGAAGACTGAGAAGTTGAAGCTTTTGAACATTCGGTTGGAAGTAGAGGATTCCACTTGTTCTTGATTGGAAGATAAAATTAGTCAGCTAACTTTCGAACTGGATAGGCTCAGTGATAAACTTCAAACCCATCAGGAACAGAAGAGCATGCTTGGAATTGCAAAGGCCGCTGTAGAAGAATTACAGACTAGAGATGTTTCTAGCGCAACATCCATTGACAAGAGAAGGAAGACCCTTGAAAATAGTTTCCTGCAAGTGATCAATGATGAGTGATCTTGATAAAGTCAAGATTTTCTGATCTTCTTTTAAGTCCATATTGTGTGAATTTTGATTCTTCATCGTTCTTTATCTTTTTACAATGAACTTTTCTTTTCCTTTCCTTTTTTTTCTTGTGAATTTGTTACTGCAAAAAATGGTAAACAAATTGAATGAGTTTATTATTTATGAGTAAATTTGAATTTATAAATTTATTCAAGCTGCCTACGTATCCAAACGAGATCAAGTCGAATGTAGTTCATTACAAGAACAATTTTTTTTATTTAGGTGAGGGCCGTTCACAGTTTATCCTCATGCGGGTCATGAGTATTACAATGAAAAATTTATAAAACAAAGAACTTCAAGCGTGAAAACGCTTTAGAAACTTTTCATTTATAGGTCCGATTTGTAGTCCATCTTTGTCGACAATCTTGTATACTCTGTTAGTGAATGCATGAGTAACAACAAATGGACCATCCCATTTAGGTTGGAACTTGCCCCCTATTTTTCTTGTGATTATGATTGGTCTACGTACGCAAAGTACCAAATCTCCGACTTGAAATGATATTGGTCGCACTTTCTTGTTGAAGGAGTTCACCATCCGGACTTGATCAAACTCCAGGTGCATTTGTGCATCTAATTTCTTCTCATCCAAAGCTTTTAGCTCCTCCAATCGAAGACGAGCATTTTCCTCTGTTGTCAAACCTTCTTGGACAGCGATTCGAAGTGACAGAATTTGACATATCAAAGAAAGTACAGCTTCCACTCCATATACTAAGGCGTAAGGAATGGCTTGTGTTGGAGTTCGATAAGTAGTTCGATAAGCCCATAAGACCTCACCAATCTTTTCATGCAGTCTTTTTTTGATTTGGAGACAACCTTTTTCAGTAGACTGCATAGAGTCTGGTTGAACGTTTCTGCTAACCCATTAGCCGCTGCATTGTACATGGTAGAGTTGTACTGTTTGAATCCAAATTTTGAACATAAATTATTTATGTGGCTATTGCAGAAAGGCTTCCCATTATCAGTGATGATGTATCGTAGGACTCCGTATCGATAAATAATTTGGAAACGAATAAAATCTGCAACATTTTCTTTCTTTACTTCCTTCAATGGTATGACTTCAGCCCACTTAGAGAAGTAGTCGATTCCAGCAAGGATGTATGAGTGTCCAGCTGAAGACTTTGGATTTATGGATCCAATTACATCGAGACCCCATGCATCAAATGGCCATGAAGCTACTGTCGGATGTAATGGTTCCGGAGGTTGATGGATGAAGTTTGCGTGAACTTGGCAAGCTTCACATTTTTTTGCATAATCCATGAAATCTTGTATCATGGTCGGCCAGTCGTACCCCATCCTCTTTATTCGAAAATGAAGTTTGGGTCCAGACTGATGAGCACCACAGATCCCAGAGTGGGCATCTTCCACGACATGTGTTGCTTCATCATTACTTAGGTATCAGAGGAAAACTCCATCAAATGATTGTCGATAAAGTGTTCCCTTATAAAAGACAAAGCGGGATGAACGCCTCTTGATTTCGATTTTTCACCGTGGATTGTATAGTAGCTTTTGATATTGAAGGAAATCAATTATTGGCTGTCTCCATTTTTTTTTTCCTCATCTTTGATTACTTCAACGCTATTATTTTCTCCCATATCATTAGGTAGCAATGACGGAAGCACCAATCTCTGAGCAATTGATATGGAGTGGGAGAACTCTTCATCTGACCTGGCTAGAACAGCGACCGATTAGCTAAGACATCATCTTCCCTATTTTCAGCCCTAGGTATGAATTTGATTTTTCACGAATCAAATCGTTTCATAAGCGTTGATGCATATTCATGATATGGCTTCAAGTCGGAATTACGGACTTCGTACTCGGCTAGAAGTTGGTTGACTATCAATTTAGAATTCCCAAAGACTTCCAGCTGGTGAATACCTATACCTATAGCTGTCTCTAAGCCAATGATAAGGGCTTGATATTTCGCTACGTTGTTCGAACATTTATCTGTTAAGGCAAAATAGTACGGCATGACAAGATCATGGGGAGTGATAAAGATAACTCTTGCTCCCGCACCATAACTTCGAGCTGCCCCATCGAAGTATAGCCTCCATGATGGTATGATTTTCGTAAATAGAACTTCTTCATTCGGGAGGTCTTCCTGTAGTTCCCATTCCGCTGGAATTGGATGGTTAGCAAGGAAATCTGCCAAAGCTTGTCCTTTGATGGCCTTTTGTGGAATAAACTTGATGTCCAACTCGGACAATAACAGTGCCCATTTTCCAATCCTTCCGAAAAAATGGGTCTAGACATTATGTACTTTAAAGGATCAACCTTTGAAACAAGACTAATCGTATGTGATACCATATAATGTCTTAACTTCTTAGCTGTGAATATTAACGCAAGACATATTTTTTCAATAGGCGAATACTTCATCTCGGCACCTACCAGTGTCTGGCTCAAGTAGTAGAGTACATTCTCCTTTCCTTCATCATTGGCTTGGACAAGAAGTGCTCCTAGAGAATATTCATGTGCCGCAACATAAAGGGTCAGTGGTTTCCTTGGGACCGGAGCTGCAAATACTGGTGGATGAGATAAATATTGCTTAATGCTTTGGAAAATACTTCGGCAAGCATCATCCCATTCAAATGGTACATCTTTTTTCACCAATGTGTTGAATGGATGGCAATGTCCAGCTATGTTAGAGATAAATCTCCGAATTTATGCGAGTTTTCCTTGAAGACTTTTCAATTCATGCACATTTCTTGGTTCTGGCATGTTGACTATGACTTCGATTTTTGATTGATTTATTTCAATGACCCTGTGTCGAAAAATGAAGCCAAGAAATTTTTTAGATGTGACACCAAATGCACACTTTAGAGGATTCATCTTTAATTGATGTTCTCGAAGCCTTTCAAAAACATCCTGCACATCTTGTAGGTGATCATCCCGTTACTTTATTTTAACGACAATGTCATCTACATAACATTCTACGTTCTTATGTAGCATGTCATCGAAGATCCTTTGCATTACCCGTTGGTAGGTTGCCCTCGCATTTTTCAATCCAAACGGCATAACTTTATAACAATATATGCCCTTAGGGGCACGAAATGCTGTGAGTTCTTCATCTTTCGGATTCATGCGTATTTGGTTGTATCCAGAAAATCCATCCATGAAAGATAAGACTTCATACACGGTAGTTGCATCCACCATCAACTCTATTATTGAAAGCAAAAAGTCATCTTTGGGACATGCTTGATTTAGATCACGAAAGTCAACACACACTCGTAATTGTCCATTTTTCTTTTTGATAGGAACAATATTCGCGATCCAAGTTAGGTACTTGACTTCACATATGAATCCATTTTCAATAGGTTTGTCGACTTCCACTTCAATTTGAGGAACGAGTTCTGGTCGAAATCTTCTTTGAGATTGCTTGATCCACTGAACTCCATGCCTTACTGTAAGGTGATGTACTGCAACCCTCGGATCTAACCCTGACATTTCTTTGTAAGACAATGCAAATACATTTTTGTATTCTTGAAGCAAATAGATGTACTCCAATTCCTCTTTTTGATCGAGGAGAGCGCTTACGAACACTGGTCTTGGGTCTTCTTCAGTCCCCAAGTTTAATTGCTTCAAGTTATCCACCATAGCTTGTCCTCATTTTTCAAATGTAGGTGGGGCCGACTTAGGTTCATCTGTTGTGGTAGATTTTTCAGATTCATATTCGGGAGCTTCTTCAAAAGCTATGTGATTAATAGAGACTTTTTTTCATTCTCATTATTGTTTAGAGAAGGGCAAATCTTTTGATGTTTTTGACTTCTCCTTGATCGTTGAGGAATTGGACTCGGATCAGAAGTTTTAGTTCCAAGTCGAGAAAAAACAGATTGTCTTTGAAATGACTTCTGATGAGCTTGTGTATCATCACCAATTTGGGTAGAAGAAGGAGCTTCACTTAACCTAGAAGATAGAAGTTTTACCTTTTACATCAACCATTGGGGATGATTCCCATTTTAACCTTTTAAACACCGAAACTCTGGCATTCTCGTTTTCAATTCGATCGAACACTGAAGGTTTCGGCTGTTTAGGTTTCTTTTCTGCAACCTCGTAAATTTGAATCATGATTAGGTTTGAGGAAACCTTCTTGACTTTAATCTTTCTCGGTAGATTTGGATCATATCCTAAACCATACCTATTTTGTGATAAGAGGGTTCCGTCAAAATGAGATGGGATACATCCACCCGAAAGGACAACATCGAGATTACCTAATTTGCGAGGCTCTCCTTTCCTAAATTCGACGTTCTCAAACAACTTTTTGACTTGAGGATTATAACACCCTTTGAAAGTCTATTTTAGTTCATTGGCTCCATGCTTGTCTTATTTGGACGAGCTAGAAATACTGAGCTTTGATATGTCTGGAATAGATGTCGGAGCTTCCAATGATGATTTGCGTTCTCCCGGGACTCCCATGAGTTGATGAAGCAGAAACAATTTTGGAATACTAGGTATTGGAAGAGTTAACTCTTTTCTCAATACCTCAACATCAGTCAATTCTGTTTGAGGTCTTTTACCTTTAGAGGATCCTTCAGGTGTGAATTTTAATCTACCTTTGGTAAGCTAATGAGATTGAGTAGCACTTGATGTATCATCATCATCTGTATTTCTTTTAATCTTAAATCTGGACATGGTCAACCCTACAGAATTACTTTCTTCATCTTTCACGTAAAATTTGGCATCGGCAAAATGAGATTCTTCTTCGAGGAAGGGTTTAGACTCAGCTACTACACATTTGACTTCTCCGTCTCGACTATATTTGAAGCATTGGTGCCAAGTAGAAGGTACTACCCCGATTTTATGTAGCCAAACACGTCCAAGGAGTAACTCGTATGACGTTTTAGAATCAATGACATGGAAGAGAGCTGAAGAAATTAACTCCCCTATTTGCAGCTTCAAACGAATCATGCCAATGACTCGCTGACCTTTTTGATTGAATCCTTGAATCATGATCTTGCTCTTGGACATATCACCAACATTAATTCCAATCTTTTTCATAATTTTAACTGGCATGATGTTCACAACAGATCCCCAATCGATCATTATGTGATTTATCTTGCATTCTCGAATATGACCACTAACATAGAGTGGTCTATTTTGCAAATCTTCATCGTCAAATATAATGGTAGCCATACAATCTTGTCAGGTTGTGGATCATATATGTTCTAGGACTTTTCCTTCGTATTCTTCCAGATCTATCAACGTTGTGATTAGAGTCATTCGATAATCAAAAGGAAGCTTAAGAGACTCCACTTAACTTGTATCGGAACGAATATTATTAAGTCGTGAGATAGTTCTCTTTTGTTTTGAACTATCTTTCAATACCTTCTTTGTCTCTTCTTTCTCCTCCACATTGATAACATTGGAGGTAAAACATTTATCGTTGAAGAAACCCTTGGGAAAATAATCACCCAGAGTTGGTAATTTAGGAGGAAAGCGTGAAGTGACTCCTACTCTCGTTGATTTAGTAGACACTTTTGGCTTGGCTTTAGACCTTCTTCTTTGATTGTTTCTCGATTTTCGTTTCTCGTCACTAGGACTTGGAAGTTGTGGATTCGTTCGATGACGTCTTTTCACAAGGGTTAATCCTTCCTGATTTCATTGGGTTGAACTTTCATATCCAATGCCCCCAATTTCTGTCCTGCAAGAGATGTAGAAGGTTATATTTTATCTGTTTTGTTTGACACTTGGTATTTCTCCTTCTTGCTTATAAAGGTAGACCTACCATCATCGATCTCATCTTCGGACTCTGAATCAGAATCCCAAACATCCAAGTCACCTGTTATAATTTCGTAGAAAATTGGACGATTGGGTATACGCGTTCTATCCCAAAGTAGACGGAGAATGGTTCATTCTGGATGTTGTGGTCCATTTTGCAACGGGGATTGGATCAAACGATCCAAACGAAACCATCGAGCAGTCAGTCATTGGGTTTTCTCCCATTTCAAGTTTGATCTTATTTTTTTTGTCCAAGCAAACAATAAGATCTTTTAGCACAAAACATTTTTCCACCGGGTGACTGATGATTCTATGAAATTTTAGGATGATCGACCTTACGAACTTCCTCAGGTCTCTTTGGGGTTGGTAGTTCAATTATCTTCTGTTCGAGAAGTTGATCCAGAATTTCGGGAACTTCAGAATCTGAAAATGGGTATTTCTTCTCTTCAAGTTCTTTCAGAGTCACATGACCTCTGCCTTGGACCAGTCCCTTGGTAGGTCTGAACTCTGGTTTTGGTTTTGATCTTGTGTTTGATTTCGACCCTTGAAAGGCTATCTTTGTAGGGATAGTGAAAATTGCCATTACCTCTTTGGACTTACCTACATTGACATCCTTCTTTATCTCTTTCTTGAGGTCCCTCATGTCACGTGGATCACTGGGTAAGTAACTCCCATGCCTTGCAATTTCGAGCTCCAAGTCATGGGCACGTGTTGCCAACTCTTCAAAAGAGTGATACATATTTGCTTGAAGATTGTAGAGTAATCCCCAATGCATGCCTAGTACACACATGTCAATGGAAGATGCTTTGCTTATTCTTTCCTTACAATTGAGCATGAGGTTCCTCCAGCGCTCAATGTACTCTATAATGGGCTCTTCTTTGCTCTACTTTGTTCGAGCAAGTTTCGGAAGGCTGACAGTCCACCTGGTGCTATAGAAACGTGTTAGAAATTCTCTTTCAAGTTGATCCCAACTATCCATTGACCCATCTTGTAAGTCAGTATACCATTTAAATGCAACATCTTTGATGGAGCATACAAACTACTTCACCATAGTGTTATTGTAAGTGCCTGCATTGTTACACGTCTCAATAAAATGAGTAACCTATTGCTTTGGGTTGCCTTTCCTATCAAAATACTAGAATTTCAGAGGTTGGTAACCGAGTGGCATCTTTATCTCGTCGACTCGACGGCTATAGGCTTGGCATAAACCAATAAAGATTGCATTAAACCACCATACTGGACACGAAATGATCATGAACTCCTAATCAAAGAAAATGTTTCCCTAAAAGAAAAGGTCATTGATTTAACCAATATTGTACACAAATTCACACAAAGAAATAAAAACTTTGAATTAATGCTTGGGAAACAAAAATGTGTCTTTGATAGAAGTGGCATTGGGTACAAACCTTCTCTAAAATAAAAATATCTTGAAAACATGTTTGTCAAAGCTTCTAACACCACATGTAGTTTTTGTAACAAATTTGGACGTGTAGCTTTTAATTGTTCAATCAAAAAGAAATTACATTTTTAAAGAAATAAGTGGGGTCAAGGGTCCACTAGCACTAACTATTAAGGACTCAAAGTTAGATGGGTACCAAGATCAAAATTTGAATCAACTCTTGTAAGTACCTTCAAAGATAAAGAACAATTGGTTCTTGGATAGTGGTTGCTCAAAACACATGACCAGAGACAAACCATTATTATCAAGCTTCAAAAAGAAAGATAGATGACATGTCACATTTGGAGATAATGCCAAAGGAAAAATCATGGATCTTTTTGGACCTTCTAAAATCGCAAGTTTAAGTGGAAATCACTATGCATTTGTCATCGTTGATGACTTCTCAAGATTCACTTGGGTCTTGTTTTTGAATTTGAAAAATGAAGCCTTAAAAGTATTTAAACACTTTTATAAAAAGGTTCAAAATGAAAAGGGATATTCTATCACTACCATTAGAAGTGATCATGGTGGAGAATTTGATAATATTGCTTTTGATGATTTTTGTAAAGAAAATGGATATGAACATAATTTTTCGGCTCCTAGAACTTCTCAACAAAATGGTGTAGTAGAATGAAAGAATCGTACATTGCAAGAAATAGCTAGGGCCATGTTAAATGAAAACAGTTTACCCAAATATTTTTGGGTTGAAGTCGTTAACATCGCTTGCTACATTATGAATAGAGTTTTGGTAAGTCGAAAGCACACCAAAACTTCATATGAGATTTGGAAAAATAGAGTTCCCAACATTAGTTATTTTAAATTTTTTGGTTGCAAATGTTTTATACTTAATACAAAAGAAAATTTGGGAAAATTTGATCCAAAATCCGATGTTGGAACTTTCCTTGGATATTCACCTACTAGCAAAGCTTATAGAGTTTTCAACAAAAGAACTTTAGCAATGGAAGAATCCATGCATGTTATTTTTGATGAAACTAATTCTTTTAATCAAGAGAAATGTGTCAATGTAGATTTGGAACTTCCTCTTGAGCAAATGAATATTCAAGATCAAAACAAGGAAGATCCTAAAGAAGTTGAAAACAAAGACTCGGAAAAACAAATTACTCAACAAGGAGAGGAAGAAACTTCCAAACATCAAAATGATCCAACACTCCCCATTGAATGGAAGCTTGTTCCCTTACATCCAAATGAGCTCATCATCGATGATCCTTCCAAATGTGTAAGTACTAAAAATTTTACCAAAAGTTTTTTAAATAATTGTACTTTCATTTCTCAAATTGAACCAAAGAATTTTAAAGAAGTCGGATTTGATGAGTTTTGGATTCTTACAATGCAAGAGGAATTAAATCAATTTGAAAGAAATCATGTTTGGGATTTGGTTGATAAACCAAATAATCAAACCATTATTGGTACAAAATGGGTTTTTCGAAATAAACGAGATGAAAATGGTATTGTTGTGCGTAACAAAGCTAGATTAGTGGTCCAATGTTACAATCAAGAAGAAGGTATAGACTTCGAAGAAACCTTTGCACCGGTTGCTAGATTAGAGTCCATTCACATGTTTTTCGTTTTTGTTTGTTATAGAAGTTTTACTCTCTATCAAATGGATATAAAGAGTGTATTTTTAAATGGTTTCATTCAATAAAAGGTTTATGTTGAACAACCTCCCTGTTTCAAAAATCACAAATTTTCAAAAAAAAATGTTTAAACTTAGACAAGATCTATATGGTTTGAAACAAGCTCATAGGGCTTGGTATGAAAGATTTAGTAAATTTTTTATCTCAAATAGTTTTCAAATGGGAAATGCGGACACTATACTCTTTATCAAAATAAAGAATGATGACATGATTGTTGTACAAATTTATGTTGATAATATTATTTTTGGTGCAACTAATATTTCTCTATGTGAAGAGTTTGCAAAATGTATGAGCAACGAATTTGAAATAAGCATGATGGGAAAACTAAAGTTTTTCCTTGGATTTCAAATCAAACAAACTAATGAAGGCATTTTCATTAGTCAAACAAAATATATCATAGGCACGTTCAAGAAGTTCGATTTTGAAGACTTGAAACCGATGAATACTCCAATGAGTACATCACTCAAATTGGATAAAGATGAAAATGGCACCTCAATGACATAACAAAATATCGAGGTATGATCGGATCTCTTCTTTACTTAACCGCTAGTAGGCCCGATATCATGTTTAGTGTTTGCTTATGTGCAAGATTTCAATGAAATCCTAAAGAATCACATCTAAGTACTTTAAAACGAAGCTTTAGATATTTATGTGGTACATGAAATTAGGCCTTTGGTATCCAAAAGGCACACAGATTGACCTCATTAGCTATTCGGATGCCGATTGGAGGGGTTGTACCATTGATCGAAAAAGCACTAGCGGAACTTGTCACTTTCTAGGCTTTGCCCTTGTATCATAGTTTAGCAAGAAACAAAATTCCGTTGCACTATCAACCGCCAAAGCCGAATACATATGATCGCTAGTTGTTGTGCTTAAGTTTTATGGATGAAACAAGCCCTTAGCGATTATCACTTAACTTTTGAAAATACTCCTATTATGTGTGATAACACTAGTGATATTAATTTGTCTAAAAATCTCATCTTGCACTTTCGCACAAAACATATCAAAATTCGACATCACTTTCTTAGAGATAATGTGCAAAAAGGTGATATTTATTTAGAATTTGTGAGTACTGATAAGCAATTGGCAGACATTCTTACCAAACCCCTAGCTTTCGAAAGATTTTCTTACATTTGCAGAGGCTTAGCTATTATTGATGAATCCGAAATTTGTGAATTAATATGTGAAATATGTTTAAAATGAAAATTGCATTCAATATCTTTCAATTGACTAATTTCGGTTGACCGAAATAATCTGTCGAAACGGACAGAGGCAGACAGAAAAGAGGACCGAGATTTTACAAATTTCGGTCGACCGAAACAATAGTCTTTTGATCGATTGAAATTGGCTGTGTCGATCCAATTTTGTTTGTTTGTTTGTTTGTTCTTTCTTCTTTAACGCACCAGAACTTTTTCTCTCTAACCAGAAGCCTTATTCCTCCATTTTCTTTTCTTTCTTCTTTTGTATCTCTCTTCAAATCATACAGATTTCATCTTAATACACCAAAATCACTTCAAATTTTCACTAAATCTAGCACTTTCATCACTTTTCCTCATCATATCTAAAGTTTTTCCTCTATTTCTCATAAAAAAATTCAAGATTTAGGTTTTTGAATTTCTCACTCAAAATCTTGATTTCTCTTCAAAAACTCTTTGAAAATTGTCTTTTAAGCATCAATCCATTTCAAAAGTTTGCTACCCACTCTTTTCCCATCATTTTCACTAATGTTTCTCAAAAATTTTGGAAAATCAAAAAATTTTCTCACCAAAAATAAAAAAAATCAAAAATACCCATGTCTCCAAAGAAAAAATCAAAGAAGGGGGAAGCAAGCTCGTCGATTGTTTCAGTTGACACACCCGTACCCGACCGTTTTGCCGATTGTCCCATTCTAATCGGTAAGTCCATTGATTTCCTTGAATTCTCTACCAAAGCTCCTACCTTCAATATAGAAGAATATTTTGAGAATATTGGGTGGATAAATGTGGCTACTATCTCGGAAAATATTTATCCTAATTTAATTCGTGATTACCAAGATCTCTCTTTTTACTCACTCCTTGTCACTTGCACCATTAAAGAGAAACATATTAAACTCGATAGGAATACCATTAGAGAAATATTTGGGTTAGGAAAATGTGAAAACCTTGCATATATTCATCATTATCCTGTTCCCTTTGAAGGTTATGACGAACTCGAAGTTTGTTGTCGAGTCACCGATCGACCACTTACCACCACACTTAAACCTACATCACCTTACTATACCATACAAAATTCTTCACTGGCTATCGCTCATACTATAGTTCCTCGGAGTGGACATTTTGAAGAGGCTCATCTCCTCGACTTGTTCATTCTTGACTCCTTCCTCGTTGGTCGTCAATTGGACTTTCCCTACCTCTTTTTGAAGCACATTCGACAAATCCATGAGTCTCCTAGAGTCCTAGGCTTACCTTATGGCATGCTTCTTACAAGAATTTTTAAACATTTCAATATGCCGCTAGACGATGAACCTTTCATTAAGCTCAAACACACGGATGTCATTAATCTCAACACCCTTAAACGCATGAGAATCTTTAAAGGCAATAGGCAATGGGTGTGTCATACTCAAGGCTTCAACAATAATTCGGGGCCTACTACGTGGCCATTCACTCTAGAAGAGGTGGAAGACGGAATGGGTAGTCATGGTGGTGATGGTGATGACGGTGATGATTCTCCTCGAGCACATCATAAGGGTCCTACTCTGCATGTAGCACCGACCCCCGGCCAATATATGACCATAGATCATTTCAACATCCTACAAGGTCGGATTGATTCTCTCACTACTACCATCAATGCACTTGATCAACGTATGGAGCAAATGAGTTTATCTCAAGAAGCCTTCTTTGCTCACATGTATTCCATTTATCCTCAAGGACCTCATCCACCGATGGAAGACTAAAACATTGTCTCTTAGCTCTATTTTCGTTTTTGAACTCATGTTTTTATTTTTCTTATGTCGTGACCTATGATTACTTTCTCTTTTTTTTTTCCTAATTTGCACCTATGCCTTATCTAAGGGGGAATTTATTCTAGCATCTTTGTTCCCATGCTTTTTGATGATGCCAAAAGGGGGAAAAGGAAGATATATGTGATTGTAATTATTGTGACTTGTTATTTCCACTTTGTTATGTACTTTGTATTTGTGACTTATTCTTATGGAATATGTGGGTTCAACTATCTCTATTAAGTTTGATGACTTCTTGTTGTGGTTTACTATGTAAATGAATTGTGGAAATGCATCATGCTATAAACTTGGTTCCCATGGATGTGTAAAAATAGGGGGAATATCTTGCATATTTCTACAAATCATTACAAATCACATATTGTTTGTCATAATAAAAAAGGGGGAAATTGTTGACCTATGATTCAATATAGCTCAACTTGTTTTGATTATAACAAACGATACACATATATTTCTAATAAGTTTTGTTTGTTGAGTTTTTCATGAATATATCTTCTTAAGCATTCAAAGACTCAAATCGTCATATGTTGAAGAACAAGCAATCAAATGGGACTCAAAGAGAACAAAAGTTGCAACGGCTATATTTCGGTCAACCGAAAGTTGGTCAACTGAACTTACTCGAGAGTGTCTCATTTTTGCTCTATAAATATCCGTTTCTCTTGCATTCAATTCCACCAACTTCCAAGAGATTTTTAAGAGCTCATTTATTGAAAATCATTGAGATTACTTGAGTCTAAATTCTATTCTATTTATTACAAAAGAATTTCTTAATTGATCCAACATATTTCATTCATCTTATCAATAATTTTTATTTGCAAAGAACTTTTCACAACTTCATATATTCTTCATTCTTGATAAAAGTTTTTTTTGCCAACACTTTGATTTATGTAAAAATATCACTTCATAATTAACTTGTATTATTTGTTAAGAGAGATTATTGGGTAGTAAACTTGGATACAAAACTCAAACTACTTCATTATCAATTATTCATCAAAGTTTTTTGTATAGACACTTGAGCTTTATTACTTGCTATCTATTGAAGTGTTTACCCAACTCTCTAATACTTGACTTGATTATATCATTTGTTAAGAGAGTTATTTCAATTGTAAACTTATCATTTATACTTTGGTGGTTTCGAAAGCCTTTTGAAAACTCGATTGTTGTTAAGGATAGGTGTTCTTTGTTGTAAGTTACCTAAGGATAAGTGATCCTTGTTGTGAGTCACTTAAGGATTGGTACACTTGAATTAAGTTATCAAACTTGCATATTTAACTCTCGTATAATATTCTTGATATGATCCAGGATGCCGTTGCAAAGGAGACAAGCCCGAGGAAAGATCCATTGATCGTTGAAGAAGGATCGATGACTTGAGCGAGAGCAAAGCGCATGAAAGAGGCAGTGAAATTGTTGGTTCAAGCTACAGTCGACGATAGGGCATTCGAAATGAAGAATGGAGCAAGTTCCATGTTCGGGTCGATGTCAGAACCGGAGTGAAAGAGCTCGATACAAGTGAACGAAGGCAGGGACAAAGGCTTGCACTATGCGACCGCATAGTGCAAGGCACCATGCGGTCGCATGGTGCCTACCAAGACCAAAGGTCCTCAAATGATGAGACCTATGCGACCGCATAGCTTAACCCTATGAGGCCGCATAGGTTTATATTTTACTAAGGATTTCCTTTTCGCGTCTATTTCCATATTGTGATAGAATCCTATTATATCACGACTTTTACTAGTTTTTGCAAGTTAATTCCAGTTTTCCCTTTAATTCTAGGGTTAGTATAAATATTTTAATTCATTTATCGTAAACATTAACGATTATTATTATTGAATTAATTGTGAGGCTTTATTGCTTTCAAACCTTTTGTTCTTCATTGAACAATCTTGAACTCATCAAGAATCGGTGTTCTTGTGGCGTTCAAAATTCGGGCTAGATTCATCAGGTGTGTGATCAAGAGGTTTTCATATCGTCAGCGATTGTGTTGGTTGCTTGGTTCACAATTCTCGGGTCGAATCCAAAACCTCGATCTATTGGCTTTCTTGGGTTGTTCTAATCTCGTTATTGGGTTGCGTAGCTACTATTGCTACATGGTTCTCATCAGTTGGTATCATAGCACTATGCGACCGCATAGTGTAAGGCACCATGTGGTCACATGGTGCCTACCCGAGACCAAAGGGTCTCAAATGTTGAGACCTATGCGACCGCATAGGTTAACTCTATACGGCCGCATAGGGTTATATTTTGCTAAGGATTTCCTTTTCGCGTCTATTTCCATATTGTGATAGAATCCTATTATATCACGACTTTTACTAGTTTTGGCAAGTTAATTCCAGTTTTTCCTTTAATTCTAGGGTTAGTATAAATACTTTACTTAATTCATCGTAAACATTAACGATTATTATTATTGAATTAATTGTGAGGCTTGCTTTCAAACCTTTTGTTCTTCATTGAACAATCTTGAACTCATCAAGAATCGGTGTTCTTGTGGCGTTCAACATCCGGGCTAGATTCATCATGTGTATGATCGATAGGTCTTCATATCATCGGTGATTGTGTTGGTTGCTTGGTTCATAATTCTTGGGTCGAATCCAAAACCTCGATCTATTGGCTTTCTTGGGTTGGTTCTAATCTCGTTATTGGATTGCATAGCTACTATTGCTACGTGGTTCTCATCAACTTTATATTCATATTTTGTTTATCGAATTGTTTTGAAACTAAGTGTCGAAAAAGTTTCAAAAACCAATTCATCCCCTCTTGGTTAATTATTCTTGGGTTATCAATTTATTCCAGAATGGACATCAGTTTTATGGCAGAGCTGAAGAAAACCCATATACACACGTCTCTCGATTCTTGGAGATGTGTCAACACTTCAGATATCATGGTATCTCGGATGATGCTATCACATTACGGCTGTTCCCATATACATTACGTGATAAAGCACTACAGTGGTTGGACTCTCAACCTATTGCTAGCATCAGCACCTGGAACGACTTGGCTCAGAAATTCTGCACAAAGTTCTTTCCACTGACCAAAATTACAAAATTGAAGCATGACATCTCAACATTCCATCAAGATGAATCAGAATCCTTTGATGAAGCTTGGAATTGGTTCAAAAACATGCTAAGGAAGTGTCCTCATCACAGTATTAGTAAAGGACTCCAGGTCCAATAGTTTTTTGCGGGATTGCTTTCATCATTCAAAAGTATGGTGGATTCTTCGTCGAATGGTTCATTATCAACAAGAACCATCGATGGCGCCTTGAAACTATTCGAAACAGTGGCGACTACTACAAAAATGCGGGCTTCTAAACGGGTTGTTCAAAAGAAAGCGCTAGGTGTATATGAGGTGGATGCTTACTCAGCCTTATCTATGAAGATAGACTTATTATTTCGTAAGGTGTAGAGCATATCACAAACAACGAATGTTGCATAAGACAAACAACCAAGTATTGGAGAGTGTGGAGCCGACCATAACATAGCAAATTGTCATATTCTGGCACAAGAGGTGGAACGAGTGGATTTTGCACAATGGGGACAACATCAACAGAATAATCCACATTCAGATACCTACAACCCAAGTTGGAGGAAATACCCAAATTTCTCGTGGGCTAATCAGAATCAGAATAGATAGCAGTATCAGTTTCAGCAGCAGGAGAAGAAGTTTCAATTGGAAGAGATGTTCAAGAAATTTATAGAGAAAACAAATCAATGCATAGAGGCTAACAATCAGTTCATGAGGAAGACCAAAACAACTCTCTGAGATCAGAGTGTTGCTATAAAAAATCTGGAGACTCAAGTTGGGCAGATGACACTTTCTTGACAAACAGAGCACCAGGTACCTTGCCAAGCAATACTGAGACTAATCCCAAAGAGCAGGTGATGACTATTAGTGTTTTAGGAAATAAAATAGATGAGGATCCATCTATCCACCAGGAGTGGAGCGCAATTATCGAAATTACATATCAAGCGATCAAGTGCGAATAGGAAATTGTACCTTTTTTAGATGAGGAACAAGTGGAATAGACTAAACAGACGATAGATGCACCTACTAAAGAGAGTTCATATACACCACGGGTTAAGGCAATCATTCCTATGAAACCTTACGAGCCGCCTATTTGATTCCAACAAAGGTTGAAGAGCCACAAGCTAGACCAACAATTTAAGAAATTTTTGGATGTGCTAAGGAAACTTCACATTAATATCCCATTCATAGATGCGATACAACAAATTCCAAGTTATGCAAAGTTTCTAAAAGACATGATATCAAAGAAGAAAAAGCTTCCAGAATTTGAAATTGTGGCATTGACAAAGGAGAGCAGCGCAAGAATACAAAATAAATTGCCTCCCAAGCTCAATGATCCAGGGAGTTTCACCTTACATGTTTCAATTGAAAACGCTGATACTTTTATGCTTTATATGATACTGGTGCGAATATTAACTTGATGCCACTTTCTATTTTCAGGAGACTCGATTTGGGAGAGGCTAAAGCAACAACGGTGACTCTACAGCTGGCTGATAAATCACTTACGCAACCAAGAGGGATAATAGAAGATGTGTTGATTAAAGTGGACTTCCTCATTCTAGACATAGAATAAAACATGAATATTCCAATAATCTTAGGGAGACTATTCTTAGCAATAAGTCGAACTTTGATTGATATGGAGAAATGAGAGCTAATCTTGAAG
Source organism: Fraxinus excelsior (assembly GCA_019097785.1). Classification (NCBI taxonomy): domain Eukaryota; kingdom Viridiplantae; phylum Streptophyta; class Magnoliopsida; order Lamiales; family Oleaceae; genus Fraxinus; species Fraxinus excelsior. Next base: position 12,360,770 of record CM032628.1, read on the forward strand.
GTAGATGAAGAGCAATAAGTTTTTAAACTATATAACCCACCTAAACAACCATCAACCCTCAATGAGTATCAATGTATCAATGAAGACGAACCATCCCTTCAACAAAATCTTCAGAAATGAAAATCGAAATTTGGGGGATTTATTGGTAGAGACGAAAACGGAGAATTCAAAGTATAGAGAGCTAAAATGGATACAAATCTGAAAATTGTAAGGAGGGCACTAGTGAAATCCTTCGTTTTGAACCACCATGGACCTACCAAAGTAAAGTCAAGCTATAGACTATAAACTAGTGTTGGTTGGGATGCAACCCAACAATTATTCCTTTTTATTTATTTCGCTTTATGCATTAGATTAGGAATGTTTTTTTTTTCGAGTTTTTATAATTTTTAATAATATTGGTATTCATCATCTTTACAGGATGCAAGGAGTCTATGCATATTTTATATTTCTTTTACTCCATCATCTTCAGATTCACATCTACAGTGATCAAGGAAGTATCCATAACCCCATTTTCTTTATCTATTTGTGAATTTGTCCTTAGTTTTATGCGTCTTTAAGTTTACATTTTGTTATTTTTTAAACACTGGGGACAATATTCTGTATAAATTTGGGGGTGGGAATATTTCATTCATTATGCTACTACAATTTTTGTGTGAAAAAAAAATGTAAAAAACATTATAGTCTTTTGTGTAATTTTCATCAGTTACTTTCAGCTTATTTGTTTATTTTCTAGCATTAATTTAGAATTTTGTGTGCTTGTGTGGGTTGATAACCTTGCTGGCTATGATGTAAATATTGGACTAGGTCAGGGGCGAATCCAGCCCCGCGGCCGCCTGGGCTGGATCCGCCGGCATTAAATTTTGTTGTATCAATCTATATATATATATATATATATATATATATATATATATATATATATATATATTTGTAATTTCATTTTGTCTCAAGCAATTCAGTAGATCAACTGGTTGGAGCTCCTAGTACTTGGACGTCTTGAGTTCAACTCTCCACAAGATCAATCATTTATGTTTTGTTTTAATATTTTTCACTATTATAAAAGTAAAGTTTTATTAGAAAAGTAAAACAATATGGATTCAAACCTGTGCATTCCTTTGGAATTATTGGAAGCTTGACGACTTTGGCATTTAGTTTATGGCAATGCTAAATGTAACAAAAAAAAATTATATGATTAGTTTTAGCAAAGTATAAACTAAAATTTGACATTTCAATGACTCAGCGGTTAAACTACTAACTCGATGGCCCGATAATTTGTCCAAGTCAACGATCGAATTAGATATGATAACTATGTTTTAAAACATGAAAGAATAACGAAGAAAAAAACTAAATTGATAGTTGAATTTATTAAAGTCCAAAAAATTATTTGTTTTAATCTTGTCACTTGGAAACTATTTAATCGATAAAAAAAAATTAGCAATTCGGACGAGTATTGACAATTTTTTCTTCACACATTCAACAACAAAATCTTTATCATTTTTAAAACTATGAAATAGTCTCTCTCTTTTTTTTTTTTTGCTAGACTCAAATTATTAACAAATCGAACTGAGAAAGTAAGTAATTTAACTAATGACTCAAACTTGAAATTCTTACTCGATAAATATTATTAGGTTGGTAGATAACGTACATCTATACTTGCAATTCAAACTATGATAGTCATTTCAATTTACGGTATTGGTTTTCATTATCTCCATTAATGGTTAATGACCAACGACCGCCCGTATTCACTCGAAATCCTAGATTCACCCCTGCACTAGGTATGACTATGAATGATGAAATTAGCGCACTATTAGATTAACCAAAGCTTGTGAATGCTAAACTTGACATTTTTATTGCACAATACTCGTGTTGACATATTTGGTTTGTGATTTGGTTTATCTAGAAATTGTTGAACATAGTGAATAAATTCGAATAACCTCTTTTGTATTAAACCATGACCAATTTTTAGAATAGTCTGGAGGTGGTTGAACTGTTGCAAGGGAACATTGAGATGAGTAGAGATTCCGTGTATGATATTATCTTAAACCATTGAGATGAAGACGAGGTGAAAGTTTTAAATTAGAAGTTAGTTTTAGAAACTGAATGTCTAAAACAAAATGGGCATTGCACTAATCTTTGAGTAAATAAAAACATATTTTTGAGCATGTATAACTCAAGTGATTAAGCCTGCAAGGGTTTAAAATTTGGTGTCGTATGGTCATCTGACTTGGGAGTTATCAGCCTAAAGTTCGTTACAAGTGTTATATAGAAAGTAAATGAGAAGATGTTACAAAAAAATAATGAATAACATACATACATATATGTATGAATTGCATTGATTAAGCCCCAAACATTCGGTCAATAGAACTATATATCTAATACGAGGCGAGTGACTTATTTTAATTTTAGAGGTTGAAGTAATCAAAAATAGGAGAATCTCTACTTGTAATAGTCTGATCTATCCAAACTAAGAGATGGTAAGGAGTAGATGTAAACGTGTTTAACTTTAGAGAACATCCCGGGATAATTGAGTGAAAAGATTAAGTTTGGGGTGTGTGCAACTCTCGAGCGAAGTGAGAAAACATTGGACTACTATGGGTCGGGTGTTGAGCTAACCATAATCTTAATGTCTACAAGAGTTTTCACATACATACATGTTAAGTTATGCATGTAACATGTGGAGATTGATTTGACTTTGCACAGTTGAAGTTGTTCATTTTGTTTAGTACTAAGTCCCAATCCTGAGACATGACAAGGTGTCTAACCATATATTATGTGGAATTAAGTTGCAGTTTTGTTTGAAGACAAACAATAGTTTAAATTTGGAGGAGTTGATAAGTGCGTTTTACACACTTAATCTAGGTCACAAACATGGATAATTGTTGATATATGTGGAATATAGCTTAATTCGATATAATTTGTGATTTGCAAGACAACAATGATGAATACTGTGGAAATTAGGAGAAAAAGCGAAAAAAGACTAAAATAAAGCAAAATCAAAGTTTGAATACTCAAGTACAAATACTAAAAAGTTGTGTCGATATCACGATGAATATTTAAAAGTGTTAGGCGTCAATTGGATGAGGAAAGAAGCCAAAGGGATAAAATATCTATCACATATTAACTTCAAGCCGAAAATGTTATGGTTCGAATTTTCATTCTTAGCTTGAGACCCACTTTTGGCATCGAAAACGTTCGAATTTGAAAACTAATATTTCTAGATGATTTGTAACCCTTTGAGTTACCTTTCCAACTCATTTTGAATCGCCTCAATCGGATGTTGGAAGTGAAAGATACGATCAAAATATTAAAAATTGCCCGACGAAAAAAATTATAACTATGCGACCTCATAGTTATAAATCTATGTGATCGTGTAGAAGGTTTCAGAGAATTTCTGAGCAAAATTTATTGTTCTATGCGACCGCATTCAACATAACTACGCGATCACATAGTGTATTTCTGAGCGCGAATTTCTGGTTTCCTTATTTCGTTCCAACTCTTATTAAAATCAATCTTTGGATATTTATATAAACTACAAAGCTGTCCAGAACGAGGGAGAGAAATTTTATGAAGGGTTTTAGAGAGAAAAAGAGGCAAGAATGAGGAGAATAACACTACGACGGGAAAATTTAATTCAAGAATCAATTTAGTTATGTTGTTCTTTACTTATTTTTCTGATTTCTTCTCTTCGCCATACTAGGTTAGATTAACTCTGTACGAGGGAACGATGAACTTTTTTATTATGATTTTTAATTTTTAATTCTTTACATCAAAAACATGTTTTGGAATATTTGAATGATTTATATGATCTTATTTTCTCAATGATTATAGTGCACGATAATTATGTGAATTTGGTGATTTATTTCATGCATTCGAAAGAAGGAAAATAAATTCGACGTATATAAATTATCATAGGGTCCGATAAGGGATAGAAATATAACGCTATACCTTATGTAAATCTTTAAGTGTTCATAAAAATTCATGCATTCTTGTATGTTTGCATCTACCATAGAAATATAGTTTGGTCATATGAGAATATGTTTAACTTTACTCTAGAGAGATTGATGAATAATTTAGGAACATTAATTGTTCGATATTACAATCGTGTGTCAAAGTGTGAAACTATGGTTAAAAAGATTAATACTTAGGAATTCGTGACCCTGGTACATTCATCACATATTAGAAAATACCTCAGATCATATTCATGTCCAATTTGCATTTAGTTAATTAATTAATTCATACTTTCATATTTCTCATTAATTCACTTATAATTTCATCAACACAAACAATTTCCTCGATTTGTTTTAGTTAAGGTCAAGATAATTAGAATTAGAACTAATTAATCCTTGTGGGAACGATACTTGGACTCAAAAATTAATTTTACTACTTATTAACGAACCGTACACTTGCAGTAATTTTAATTCGAAACATATTTTCGTGAACAGTTGTCACACCATGATCTTCCTTACTTTCTTTCCATTTCTATGCTCTTCAACTACACATGTTAAAAATGTATCAAACGATTTGTCCACTCCCCAATTTGGCATCCCATCCATTGACACAATTACAATGTTTGCAATGAGTTTCTTGTAAAGATCACTGTGAAACATAATTTGGTTGTTGAGATTGTTGAGCCCAAATAAATGATATGGCCCAAAATCTGTATTAATTCGTATGATTGACCCGACCCAATGTGCTTGAGGTTCTCTCATATGAATAAATAGAGTTTTACTCTCACTGGGGCTAGAGTAAATATACTCACACCATAAATCTTTGTCAACTGGACCACATTTTATTTATAATCAATTTTTGTCAACTTCACCACATTTTAATTATAATGAACATTTCTAAACTTCTTATTTGTACAATTTTTGTCAACTTAACCACATTTGGATTATAATGACCATTTCTAAACTTTTCTTATTCTTATACTTATGTTTTCAACTTTTTTATTTTTATTTTTTTATCATCAATCTTCTATTAATTTTTGCATCTTGTCAATATAGACGATTTTGTCCATAATATTTATCATGAGGGTCAAAAGGACATATTTATCTCACGCAATTTTGAATAATCGAAATAAATAATTAATACAAAGACTTAACAAAATATTTGTCCATTTTTTCCGTGCATGTTAGTACAATATTTGGATTAAAATCGTGATTAGAGAAAAGATATGTTAATTAATTGAAGGTGAAGGATGACAATGCAAAAAAAAAAAAAAAAAAGTTGAGGACATGAAAGCAAAAGTGAGCAAATATTGAAAACCTTTCTTTTAGTTAAAATGTGGTGAAAATATAAAAAATTGTTGTGTGAATATAATTACCCTTAGAGTTATCTGAAACCCCTAACATCTTTGATCTTTCTCACTTTTTCTCTCTTCCGTACTATTCATCTTCTTGATGATTCTCTGTAATTTCAACATTTTCCATGTAAAAAATTATACCAATTAAATACAATTAATTGACAATTCTCAAAAACACAATTCTAAGCAATTCAATTCCTTGGAATTCATTTTTTTCCACCTAAATTTCACTCTTTCAATCATACAGACACTAACACTTATATAAAGAAAGATTTATTAATTGTAATTGCTCTTTCTTGAAACCTAGGGGAGGTGGTATCTTCTTGTTTGTATTTGTTTTTTGTCCAATTGAAGTTGGCTGAATGGCCATGAAATTTGTTATCGAAAAATGTTGTAGTCCAAATATTTCTAATATATTGAAGACAAATTGAGAATCGAGTACGAGTCTCGACATTTAATTTTATAGAAAAGGATAACAAGATTAAGTTTGAAACAAATAGATAGATGTGTATTATATTAAAAAAAAAAAAAAAAAAAAAGATAAACTAGCTTTTTTATTGCGACGATGACAGAAAATTATAGAGAGAGATTTGATGATGATAGCCGTTAGTTACTAGCAAGATGGGGGATTGGGGTCACAAGAAGAGGAAACTTTATATGGACAGCGGTTCCAGGAGCTTCAGTCATGTCCAAATCTTCTTCAGCTGCAAAGTTGAATTTATGCATCAATTTTGCCAATGCAAGTTCATCAACACCTATGGCAAATGTAATACCAGGGCAGCCTCTACGACCGGCCCCAAATGGGATTAACTCAAAATTGAGCCCTTTGAAGTCAATTCCCGTATTAAGAAACCTCTCTGGAAGAAATTCTTCAGGGTTTTCCCACGTCATTGGATCCCTCCCGATTGCCCAAGCATTGATCATCACTCTAGTTCCTGCTGCAACTTCATATCCCATTAATATAGTATCTCGAGTTAATTCTCGAGGGAGCAGTAATGGAAGTGGAGGATGTAATCTTAGACTCTCTTTGATCACAGCCTTTAAATAGGGCATTTTGTCTAAATCTTCCTCTACTATCTCTAATTTACTTCCGGCTACTAATCTCACCTCGCTTTGTAGTCTCTCCATGATTTTCGGGTGCCTTAAAAGCTCTGCCATTGTCCACTCTAGAGCTGTATATGTTGTATCAGTCCCAGCACCAAACATATCCTATCATAAGGAAAATAATTAGACACCAAATTGTTTCTTCTTCATAATCTTTTGAATATTGTTTGCAACATGTCATATGAATATGTTTACACTTAGGGTCTGTTTAATTGCAAATGTGAAAAATTAGTGGAAAGAAAATGAATTATAGGGAATTGATTTGTCTATAAATTATTTTATGGGAATTGTAATTAATTGTGTTTAATTTGTATGATTTTTCACTTGGAAAATATTAAAAATTTGGTATCCGTTTGATTTTGTATTTCATGAAAATTGTCCATTAAAGTGATAATTTTTTTACCATTGGGTCTAAAATTTGTTCCAATTGTCAAAATAAAAAAAATTATCATACCGAACACTATTCGTTTGACTTTATTTGCATGAAAATTTTCAATAAAATTGATTAAAAAAAATCTACCATTGTATGTATAATTTTTTCAATTGCCAAAAAAAAAAAAAAAAAAAAAAAGGGAAGATGGAAGACAAAAAACCACCAAAACAAAAAGAAAACATTTTCACTCAAAAGTGGGAAATGTGGGAGTGGGAAGAGAGGAAAAGAAATTTCATGAAAATTGGAGGCTATCAAACACACCAAAATTTGAAATATTAGAACTTTCAAACAGAGCTTTAGAGAGAGGGATTCTTACAAAAATGAGAGCTTTAATGGTATCATTGTCAATAGGGGAACTAGAACCGTTCTCCCTCTGAATTTCGAGCAATATGTCCACAAAATCTACTTCATTGCTGCTCCCATCACTGTCTGTCTTTCCTTGCTTTCGACTTCTATGCTCTCCAACTACCCACGTCAAAAAATCGTCAAATGATTTAGCCACTTTCTCCAGTCTGGCATTCAAACCATTGACACGATTAATCCAGTTAAGCCATGGAACGTAATCCCCCGGGTTAAAAGCAACCAATAACTCCCCAATTTCCTTCAACATCAACTCGAAGTTCTCACTTTCTTCTCCGCCACCATATTTCCTCCCCAAGACCACTCTACTTATAATATCATTAGTAAGCGACACCAATAGTTCGCTCAAGTTTATCAAAGACGTCGAAGAAGAGGATAAATTTCTAATTTTCTCAATCATAAGTGACGTTTCTTCTTCTCTTATATGACGATAAGATTGAACCCTTTTGCTGCTCAAAAGCTGAAGCACGGCTATGCTTCTAACGTGCCTCCAGTGATCACCATAACGAGCAAAAGCTATGTCCTTAGAGCCATAAACAATTTTATGCATAATGCTTAATTTCGGCCGGTTTGAGAAAATCAGGTCTTGGTTTTTCACTATCTCTCGAACTGCATCAGCAGAGGAGACTATCAGTGCTGGTACACTGCCAAAATGAAGCATCATGAGTGGACCATAGCGTTCGGATAGTTGTTTCAGTGAGCGATGAGGGAATAAGCCGAGTTGGTGAAGATTTCCAATTACTGGAAGTTTCGCCGGAGATGGTGGCAAACTTTTCCGGGCTTTTGAATTAGCATTAAAGTACCATTTGTAAAGGATGATGATGAACAAAATAAAGTAAACAAAAGAAATCATTTTCTTTTCTTAAAACAAATGAAATTTGCAGGACAATCTTGTACATGTTCTGCTCTTTATAGTAAGTGTTTCTTCCTAAAGGTAAATGCATGTCATTCTAAAAATACTTTTTTTTTTCTTTTTTATTTTCAATATTGTTCATTAAAATAATATTATACGTAAATTTATTTATTTTTTAATCACAAATTTTCAACTAAAACACTATTTAAAATGCACGAGAGAATAACGTGCATCAAACAAAGAGGGTATTTAGTAGAGATTAAAATCGGATTAAAATTGAAAAATTAGCCGTTATTGTTGATTTTTATTAAACAAGTAAGACCCAACAACGACCATATTTTCAATTTTAATCTGATTAATAGCCCTACCAAATAGACTCAAGGTGATTTTGAAAATGATCCAGTCTCTGTGTCGAATACTGGGAATGCAGATGCAATACGTGTCTGTGATGAATTTCAACATATTTTTGTTGAAAAATTATAAATTGCAGTCTATGTTGACTTTTAGCATTTTTTTTGCTTGGATACGTCACCCTTCTAGATGGAGTTGACATCTTCTGTATTATTGCCTTCAAAATATATTTTCTTGAGTCCTCCATAACAATTATGGAAACAACTGTCAAAATAATAATTATAATAGTGACAGGTAATTATTAGCAAGTAATGAGATACGTCATTCATTTGAATTATCATCAGGAATGGGTATGGTCCAATTCTATTCCATTATAAAGAGAATCAAATCCAACTCCAAGTTTTGGGTATTTAATAAGTGAAATCATCGAATTTAAATTTAATTATGATTCTATTCGATTCGACTTCATTCGATTCTCGAGTTCTGTTTAATAATTAAACTTTCTAATATTTATAGTAACACTACATTAATTCAACTAATAACATATTCGATCCTAACTTTTACAAGATAATATAGTGCAATCTCGTGATATCTTTTGCTAATCTCTTTATTGAGTTTTTTTTATAAATTTGACTGCTAAAATTACATAAACAGGAAGATAGCGGGCACATAATAATGAAGATAGGCGTAGCCGAACTTCAATTTCGATTTCTTCGGTACGACGAAGCGGCACTACTGTAAAATAAGATATTTGAGTAAAATTTTGATCAATTTAATTAAGTTAGACTTGGACTGAAAATTAGAAATAAGAAAACCATATTTTGAGTTTGGGCTAAATTAATTAGTTAGCAAATTTATTTAGAAAAAATAAAATAATTTGGCTTATTTAGGGCGTGTTTGAGCCACATTATTTTGAAAGAATGTATTCTGAAATAGTAGATTGATAGAGAAATTGTAGTTGAAAAAGAAGGAAAAGTTATTGATGTGATGGAAAATATTATTTTATTGAAAAATGTGTGGTTGAAAATGAGTAGAAGAATGAGAATGAAAATTTTAATGTGTACCAAACAAGGACTTAAGATAAAGAAATTTAAAAAATTAGAGATTTTCGATTCTTAGTCTAGAACCAAATCAAACTCGTCGGTTCCCAACTCAGATATTCATTCGGGTATCTAATTTAAGAAGAATCGCTCGGTTCGGTTCGGTTTAGAAGTTTTGTCTAGCCCTAATTCTCATCTTTGAATTGTTTTTCGGGATTATACTACTTGTATATAAAAATGATATATTCTTGATTATATAAAATGATGTAGAGAGGAAAGATTAGATAAAAATTGACTGTATTTTAAATGGCAAATGATAGAGTGTCATATGACATTATACAATTCATTATATAAACTTTTATGTACATGTAGCGAAATCCTTTTTTCCCGTCCAATTAGATTTTAAGCATATGAGGAATTAATTTCGAAAGTTAGCCATTGTGACATGAAAATTGTTCAAATTAAAATATAATGAAATTTTCAATTAATTTGAATGCATCATGACATTTAATATTCTAGAATTTATTTGATTGAAAAGTTGTTTCTTATTAAATGAAAAAAATAAGATTTCAGAACTTATATTTTCTCAACAATTGTCTCTTTAAATATAGACGGGATAATTCATGTTGAACAGGGTCACGTTGCCCCTATCAAACAAGGGGATGACGTGCGTCCTCTATAGGCATAGAGCGCCTATAGGGGCACCACGTCACCCATGTTTGAACAAGGCATACGTGACCTTGTTCATGTAACATGATTCAAACATAGAATTGACTTTCAATAAATAGGTCATATCTGCACCATTGCCCAAAAATATATAACATTTTGCATATTTTTATTCCCATTTCAAAAGAGAGTACAAAGCATTGTTCTTCTCGAAATTTGTAGTACGACTTTTATGAGAAGCTTATATCCGAGGAAGCGTTGTATTTCCATCTAGACACTTGAGTGAGACAAAATTCATTTTAAGAAGAAAGCGTTCAACTCTTCCCATGAACAAATTTAATTTACCCCTTCTACCATTTTTATTTTACATTTCTAGTACATCATTATTCTGTCTCGTAATTTGCACATTAATTAGTGAAAAAGAATATAAATTATATGCACCATATTTGAACAACATAACATTACGAAAGGGCTTAAATCCATATCGGAACTATTTTGTTGCAAAATTGATGTTGATAACCCTCCCTGAGTGCGAGTTCATTCGTTTATTTTTTAGGAAAAAATAAATAAGTCAAATCTTACGATGAGTTTTTATTTTAGAAAGTCTGACACACCAACTAAAAATTGTAGGTAAATAATTTTCAATTTAAATGGATATTTAGAAACTTCGAAAAATGTAAACCATCTCATCATGAAACTTAAACCTCACATACATACCAGATTCATCTTTTTTAATAAAAGACATTTCATATGATCTGTTTTTCATAAAACCAATGTCTTTTATCTAATTCTGCAAATGTGTTAACCATTGTTAGACATGGTCCGTGTCTATTTATTTGAATTTGGTCTTTAAGTACAACTTATTTTGATATGATTTGAAACTTTCAAGGCACATTAAATTAGAGTCCGTTTGATTGCAAATGTGAAAAATTGGAATAAAGAAAATGTTTTACAAGGAATTGATTTGCCTAAAAATTGTTTTACTGGAAATTGTGTTTGATTGATATAATTTTTCAGGTAAAATGTTGAAAGTTTGGTATCCGTTTGGAAAATTCTAAAAGTTTGGTGTCTATTTGACTTTGTTGTTTATGAAAATTTTCCATTAAAGTGATAATTGTTTCTACCATTGGGTCTAGAATTTGTTCCAATTGTCAAAAAAAAAATTATCATACTGAATATCATTTGTTTAGCTTTATTTTGCATGGAATTTGTCAATAAAAGTGATAAATGTTTGTACCATTGTGTCTAGAATTTTTTCCAAAAAAAAAAAAAAAATTGGAAATTTTTTTTCCAAGACATCAAGAATTTATTTTCTTCAAAAAGATGAAAAATGAGGAATGGTGGAAAAAATTTCTCGAGAAAAAACTTGTCTATCAAACACTAAAAAAGTAGGAAAATGGAACCATGAAAAATAAAGTGTATCAAACGGAAACTTACAGTAAAATGGTATATAATTTTACTTTGCATTTTTTGACCATGCTGGTGGCCAAATTCGAGTAGCTAATAAGAGCCAACTTGGCAATCTTGAATCAATATGTCGTGAATCCATAGGAAGTGAGTAGGGACCAAAAGAACAAAAGAGCCATAATTATTATATAAAATTTCTCCATATCTTAAAAAAGTTGACAGCAAAAATATAATCTTACATATCAATACATTCACTTTCAATTAAACAAATAGCAACTTGCATTCGATGTGATGTTTAATTTATTTGATTTCTCTATTATAATTATTTAATTTACTTGGTTGATCAATTTCAATTAAACAAATAGCAACTTGCACTCAATGGGATGTTTAATTGTTTTTTCTTGAAACCTAATGTGTTGGTGGGATGTCTTCAAATATCCTTAAAGGTCCGTTTGAATTGTTTAAATTCTATTAAAAATGTTACATTCAAGAAATTCAATTTCTACTTTGATCGTTTAATAAGAAAGTGATAATGAAGTTCAGATTTCAAGGTACAACCACTTAAAATTTATTTTTTGCCAATTTCATGGAAAATGAATTCATATGGTGTATTTGAATTTTTTTTTCAACTTATATGGAATTGAAAAGTTTTTCCACATTTACCAATCAAACAGACCTTAAAAGTCTTCAAATAACACAATAGAAAGGAGTAGAAGTTAGAGAATGTAGAAAGTTCAAACTATATCAAACTCAACTTCAAGGTACGTGAGAGAGTTTTCCTGAAAGTGTTATTTATCCCACCAATTCAGTAATACACTTGGGAAGGCAATTGTGCTTCCAGGATACATGAAGTCATCATGTTGTCCGTGTTGTGCATCGATAAAAACAACATAAACATCAAAGATTATAGATGTTTACACTCAAGGCTTATACTTTTATCTCTCGAAAATGACACGGTATAAACATGTTTTATGTAGAGAAAATATGCAAATAAACAAGTTTAATAAGCAGGAAAAATAAGGGGACGAATATTATATTTGTTTAGTATCAAAAGTCTATAACAAGTGAGAACAAGAAATCCATACATACATAACCATTCATGTAAAGTTGCAACCTTTCATTTGAATATTTTGGTATAAGAAAGTAATCTTTTCAGATGTTTTTGAATCATAAAAAAACCACCAAAAACCCAAAAACATGCCAAGGGACATCAGGTGCTCAAAGAACTTATTCAGATAGCATGCGCGCGTCCTTCAATGCATGTGCACACTGGGACACAGAACCCAATGTGCCCTCCCATTGCTAGCACTGGCTTCGTGTCTTGCCTACTGGCTGGATAGTTTTTCATCGTTCGGGCTGATTTTTCAAGTGTTTTAGTTTCTCCTTTTTGCTAAAATATAGTTAGAATTCTATTTAAAGTCAAGTTGTAACCACATTTTTGTTGTAATAAGTATTTTGTACACATGTCATCTTGTGGTTGGTTCACTAGAAATTCAATTTTTATCAAATGTGATAAACACGATTTTTCATCACAATTATACTATGACTCAACTACTATTTTTTTTTACTATAAATAGTGTGTCAATGTCCTACAATTCACTACCACAGAATTTTACAGAGTAGTTTTCATATAAAACATTTGTAAATTCTAAGTACATTTTTATTATCAAAAGCTCGTTTGATCAATTAAAGTAAGATACTTATGTATAAGTTATTTTCTTTCCTTATGCTTTTATATTCAGTAATTTATGCATGAATTGCCAATGGACCTTCGGGTTCGACCTAACAAAATGTGAAATCCTTCGCGAATTCAAAATGAGAAATGATGTGTATCTCGCTTGGTCACCGATATACTCCATAAAGAAAAATGTGGTATGAATTGTCTATGTTATTATTATATAATTGTGTATGGAAACTGCACGTGTCTTATTGTGTATTTTTTTAAAATACTCACTCTTACAAATTTTTACATGCTAGTTCAAGTCGATTGGAGTTGTGGTGGGATGGTGCAGCGGACTACCGGGTGATCGAAGAGATAAAATACTGATTTCATTTTTTTTCATTTAAATTATTAGTCAATTTCATTTGTTCAAAATAATTATGAATTTGTGATTATGTTTTCATTATAAATATTTCAATTATGCTTATTTAAAGAATATTATTTTATCGTTTCCAAGAAAATTAAAATGTTTGTAACACCTCAAAATGCATGAAAATTGGGGCGTTATAGTTTGGTATCAGAGCCATGTTTTACTTTCCTGTAGACTTTGTAAAAAAATAAAAATAAAAAATTCCGTGAACAGCATGAATAGTGACGATTTTTTTTTTTTTTTTTTTTTTTATCAAAGACTTCATATTCGATTTATATTAGAGTTTTGTTGATTTGTGTAATTGTAAAATTGAAAGATTTTGTCAAAAAGACCTAAATTGTCTAAGAAGAACTTGAGATTTAAGCTGTCCGTTGTGACCCCCCTCCTCATCTGGAAATCTTTTGATTGCGCGTTATTCAAATTAACGAGATGAGATACAATATTTCAAACCTTTCAAAAAAAAAATCTATTTTTTAGAAACTTCTATTTTGAGAAAAATCATATTTTTGGAGGTTACAAAAAAAATGCAGTATCTTCTTAAATATTTGAAGTTTACGGACAATGTAAAATTTACAGTCTTAAACAAGTAATAAGATGAAGAATCATGGCACGTAGCTCACTACTCGATCACTCTCCAATTGATCCAATGTATGAAATGAAATATCGTTCTTTTATTATGATTATGAGTTTTCTTGATTTATATTATGATATATTATGTCGATTGTCAAGTATTTAGAACTTTTCAAATAGTTGAGTTAATTTCGAGAACGAAATCTTTTTAAAGGAGGGGAGATTGTAATACCCGAAAATTTTAGGATAAAAATTTATTTGTTCTATATATTATTATTTTGAAGTTGAGGGACCAAAGTAATATATGTATTAACTTCATTTTTTTGCTAAATTTTTAGATATTGTTAAAGGGACGAAAAGTATATCAATATGAGTCTCGTTTGATAGCTCGTTTTTAATCATGTAAATTAGGTTCAAGAAAAAGTTAATTTGAATTAATTAGATCCAAGATATTGAAGTTCAAAGAAATTGTAGTTTATTTATTTTTAAATCAAGTAGATGTGATGAAGATAGCCACGGGTGAATGGATGATGGAATAAGTATTATTATTGTTTTATGTTCTTTTTTAGAATTCTATTTAAAGTCAAGTTGTAACCACCTTTTTGTTGTGATAAGTATTTTGTACACATGTCACCTTGTGGTTGGTTCACTAGAAATTCAATTTTTATCAAATGTGATAAAAACGATTTTTCATCACAACTATACTATGACTCAACTACTATTTTTTTTATTATAAATAATGTGTCAATGTCCCACAATTTACTACCACGGGATTTTACAGAGTAGTTTTTATATAAAATAGCTGTAAATCCTAAGTACATTTTTATTATCAAAAACTCATTTGATCTATCAAAGTAAGATACTTTTGTGCAAGTTGTTTTGTTTCCTTATACTTTTATGTTCAGTAATTTATACTTAAATTGCCAGTGGATCTTCGGGTTCGACCTAACGAAATGTGAAATCCTTCGAGAATTCAAAATGAGAAATGATGGCTATCTTGCTTGGTCACCGATATACTCCATAAAGAAAAATGTGGTATGAATTGTCTATGTTATTTTTATATAATTGCGTATGAAAACTGCACGTATCTTATTGAGTATTTTTTTAAAAAATACTTACTCTTATAAATATTTACATGCTAGTTCGGGTTGATTGGAGCTGTGACGGGATGGTGCAGTGGACTGCCGGGTGATCAAATGGACAAAATACTAAGTTCATTTTTTTCCTTTAAATTATTAGTCAATTTCATTTGTTCAAAACAGTTATTAATTTATGATTATATTTTCATTATAAATATTCCAGTTATGTTTATTTAAAAATTATTATTTTATCATTTCCATGAAAATTGAAATTTTTGTAACACCTCAAAATATATGAAAATTGGGCCGTTACAGTTTACTAAAAAATCTAATTTTAATTTACACCAAACACCCTCTCTCAATCTTAACTTTTACAAGATAACATAGTTCAATCTCGAAATATATTTTGCACATCTCTTTGTTGAGATTTTCATAGATTTGACTGCTAAAATTACATGAAGAGGAAGATAGCGAGCTCATAATAGTGAAAATAGGCATAACTGAGCTTCTAATTCGATTTCTCTAGAACGACAAAATGACACTACTATAGAATAAGAGATTTGAGTAAAATTTTGATCAATTTGATTAAGTTAAGCTTGCATTGGAAATTAGAAATAGGAAAATCATACTTTGAGTTTTAGCTAAATTAATTAGTTAGCAAATTTATTTAGAAAAAATAAAATAATTTGACTTATTTAAGATAAAAACTTTAAAAAATTAGGGAGCTTAGACTCTTCGGTTTTTGGTCTAGAACCGAACCAAACTCGTCGGTTCCCGTCCCGTTCGAGTATTTAATTTAAGAAGAACCGCTCGATTCTGTTCGGTTTAAAAGTTTTGTCCAGGTCTAATTCTCATCTTTGAATTGTTTCCTAGGATTGTGCTACTTGTACATAAAAATGGTACATAAAAAACTATGTAAAATGATGTAGAGAGAAAAGATTAGATGAAAAAGTTAACTGTATTTTAAATGACAAATGATAGAGTATTATATGTGAATCATTTATATAAACTTTTATGTACATGTAGCGAGATTCTTGTTTCCCGTCCCATTAAATTTCAAACATATGAGGAATTAATTTCGAAAGTAAGCCATTGTGACATGAAAATTGTTCAAATTAAAATATAATGAAATTTTCAATTAATTTGAATGCATCATGACATGTAATATTCTAGAATTTATTTGATTGAAAAGTCGTCTCTTATTAAATGAAAAAATAAAATTTCAAAACTTATATTTTCTCAACAAGTGTCTCTTTAATAGAGGCAAAATAATTCATGTTGAACAGGGCATGTAGCATGATTTAGACATAGAGACGATTTTCAATAAATGGGTGATATCTGCACCATTGCCCAAAAATATATCACATTTTGCATATTTTTATTCCCATTTGAAAAGAGAGTACAAAGCACTGTTCGGTATGTTATCAAAATTTGTAGTACTACTTTTATGAGAAGAGGTTGTATCTTAGGAAGCGTTTGTATTTCCATATGAACACTTGAGTGAGGCAAAATTCGTTTTAAGAAGAAAGTGTTTTGTTGACATATGGTTGATTATAACCTTAAATGTTTTGATTATAACAAACAAGTCATTTTATTTATTAACATTTGATTTTGAGTGATGATAGTTCAATGTTAAACACGATCAAAAAAATTGCCAAAATGAACGCATCATAAATCGGACTCGAAATAAAGATCAAAGTGAAAGTCAAAATCATTCGAGACGATAGAGATTTACATGCGACGATCGAATTGAAACTTGAAGATTTGCAAAAGACGCAAATCAAGATACAAGCCAAAAGAATGACAAGAATAGGAATTTTGAAGAGTAAAGTTTAAAAGTCGTGTATCGGAATTTAAATGTAAATGTATTAACTTTTCGATTCTTAACAAGTGCATAAAGCTCGAATTACTTTTATAATTTATTACGTGCATAAAAATGATTTTCATTCATAATATGAAAGATTTTGAAAAAACAATTTCAAAAAAAAAAAGAAGTCAACTCTCGGTCAACCGATCCGGTCGACCTAAAGTTACTGTTTCGGTCAACCGAAATTCCAATGGTTTAATTTTCAATAGATATATTACCGTTTCGGTCGACCGAAAGTTACTGTTCAAGCATCCGAAAGTTCGTGAGGGTTGTTTTTCTTGCTCTATAAATACATATCTCTTTTCCATTCAATTTCAACAATTTACAAGAGATTTTTTAAGAGTTTATTTATTGAAAATCATTGAGATTACTTGAATATAAATTCTATTTCATTTATTATAAAAAAAAATTCTTGATTGATCAAACTAATTTTCATCTATCTCATCAAGAATTCTTTTTACAAAAAAAAACTTTCACAATCTCATATATTCTTCATTCTTGGTAGAAGTTTTCTTTGCCAACACTTTGATTTAAGTGTAAATCTCTCTTCATACTTAACTTGTATTATTTGTTAAGAGAGATCATTGGTTGAAAACTTTGATACAAAGATACAAACTATTTCATCATCCATTATTCATCAAAGTTTACAACAAAAACACTTGAACTTTACTATTTGCTATATATTGAAGTGTTACCCTAACTCTTTAATACTTAACTTGATTATATCATTGGTTAAGAGAGTTTCTTCAATTGTAAAATTATCATTTACATTTTGACGGTTTCGAGAGCCTTGTAAAAACTCGATTGTAAGGATAGGTGCTCCTTGTTGTAAGTCACCTAAGGATAAATGCTCATTGTTGTAAGTCACTTAATGATTGATACTCCTTGTTGTAAGTTACCATTATAGTACATTTGACCTTGCTCGTGACGGAGAGTTTGGTAACGAGGACGTAGAACACATTGTGTATCGAACCCCATTAAATTGGTTTGTTATCTTTACATTATTGCACTTTACTTTACATTGTGATTTATATTGTGCTATATCCATACTTGAATTAAGTTATCGTATTTACATATTTACTTGTTATATTACACTTTGCATTTATATCTTGTGTATTGAATAGTTTTGAGACTTAGTGTCGAAAAAGTTTCAAAAACCAAATCACCCCCCTCTTGGTTAGTTATTCTTGGGCTAACACGTTCAACTCTTTCCGTGATCGAATTTAATTTATCCCTTCTACAATTTTTATTTTACATTTCTATTAAGTCATTATTATATCTCGTAATTTGCACATTAATTAGTGAAAAAGAATATAAATTATATGCACCATATTTTACCAACAAAACATTACGAAAGGGCTTAAATTCATATCAGAACTATTTTGTTGCAAAATTGTTGTTGATACCCTCCCTGAGTGTGAGTTTATTCGTCTACATTTTAGAAAAAAAAAAATCAAATCTTGCAATAAGTTTTTTTTTTTTTTTAGAAAGTTTGACACACCAACTACAAATTTTAGGTAAATAATTCCCAATTTAAATGGATATTTAGAAAGTTCGAAAAATATTAACCATCTCATTGTGAAACTTAAACCTTATATACATACCAGATTCATTTTTTATAAAAGACATTTCATATGATCTGTTTTTCATAAAACCAACGTCTTTTATCTAAGTCTGCGAATGTGTTAACCATTGTTAGGGATGGTCCATATCTATGTATTTAAACTTGGTCTTCAAGTACAACTCATTTTGATATGATTTGAAACATTCAAGGCACAATAAATTATAGTAAAATGGTTTATAATTTGCTTTGCATATTGTGACCATGGTCGCCAAATTCGACTAGCTAATAAGAGCCAACTTGACAATATTGACTAGCTCAACATGGTAACTAGTCAAATAGAATGCTCAACAACAGTACAATAATATAACTCAGCAGAGCATGGTTGAGGTTTGCAAATTCAAGGATGTGATAAACCAATCCTTTGCCTGAAAGTTGAAACTGCAAGTTCAACTTGGCATCAGCTTCAAATTCTTGTGTCAAATTTATCACCACAACTACAATATTAACTTAGTCTCTCGAGTGAGATCCATTATCATCCAGTGTTCTGAATATTTGATTTGTACTTGGTAAGATGTACGCTTTTAAACGGAAACTACATTTTTTTATGTCTCAGGTGTTCAAGGTTCGCCCGACTAATCCTGAGGAGTGCGGCCGTCCCCCTGGTTTGCCACCATAGTTAATCCAGATGCGGTCACAACTTATACACACTTGGGCTAGACGTTCGATGGTTCTCCTCCTTAGGGACCTCTGCCTTCCAACATAGATGTTGTCTTCATCTAAACAGCTTACGCGTCCCATCCTAACTACCAATCAAGTCATGAATGCTAAGATCCTCAAATCTTCATTTTCAGCTCCTGATGGGACGGCATAAATCCATAGAGGCGGCGCCGGCAATGTGTTGTCCCATCAATCCTTCCATATAGCTCTTCGTGCTTGGATTGGAGCAAGGAAGAAGGGATCGGGTAGGCAAAGCTTCTTCCTCGTCCGCCTCGGAAGGTTCAGTCTAGGGTCGGTCGATATTCCTTCTTCATGTGGGCCTCTCCCTGCCACGTGGTAGGTTAATTTCATCATTTATTTGCGTGGGCAACAACTTTTAAATTTTATTTTAAGTGATTGAACAAAATAATCCTTTTGAAATTTAGCACGGGAACTCGAGCGACAATTTATCAGTCATTTTTTATGGATGTGGATGGAAAGGACCATCTTTGTCAATAAAACGTTTGATATAAAGACCCTTTTTTGATTTTTTTTTAATCAAAATTCAATCGATACGTCGTGAATACATAATAAGTGAATAGGGACGAAAAGGACAAAAAAACCATAATTATTGTATAAATTGTAAGTGTCGGTGAATAGGGACGAAAAGGACAAAAATGCCATAATTATTGTATAAATTGTAAGTAAGATGCTAAAATTTCTCAAGATGTTAAAAAAGTTGATAGCAAAAATATAATCTTATATATCAATTTATTGACCTTCAATTAAACAAATAGCAACTTGCACTCGATGGGATGATTTCTCTATTAAAATTGTTTACTTGGTCGATTGATTTCTGAGGTAATTGTAAATGGGCATCACTTGTATTAGAAATTGTCAACACTTAGTTGACATACCTTCTTTTAAAATTCATTTTCAATCATAGATTTTTCAACAAAATAATATTTTTTTATCACATCAATAACTTTCCCTTTCTTTTTAACCACATATTTCCCATCATATCACTATTTAAAATATATTATTTTCTCAATAATATCCATCAAATACTCCCGTAATTATTTTTTCTTGAAATCTAAGGTGTTGGTGGGATGTTTTCAAATATCACTAAGGATCCGTATGATTCAAAGATAGAATTTAATTGTAGGGAATTTAATTGCCTAAAACTTGTTTTACTGGGAATCGTCAATTAATTGTGTTTGATTGGTATAATTTTTCACCAGAAAAATATTGAAATTTTCTATCTTTTGGTGTTCGTTTGGTTTTGATTTTAATGAAAATTGTCAATTAAAGAGATAAAATTTCTTACGATTGGGAATATAATTTGTTTGGATTGCAAAAAAAAAAGGAAAATTTTTTGTGTTCGTTTGTCTTTGTTTTACATGGAAATTGTCAATTTAAGGGATATTTTTTTTTTTAACAATTGATGATAGATTTTGTTTCTATTGTAAAAAAAAAAAAAAAAAAGATGAAAAACCAAAAACCATCTAAAATGTGGGAATTGAAATTCATCTAAAACCAAGAAAAGGGGTCACGTGATGATAAAGATAGAAAACTAATTCTTGAGAAAAAAAAGTGTCATCAAACATGACAAAAGTAGGAAATTGAATTTCAATTCCATTTTCCATAGAAAAAAGGGTCTATCAAACAAGCCCTAAAGTAAAAGTCTTCAAATGACTCAATAGAAAGGAGTAGAAGCTAGAAAATGTAGAAATGTCAAACTGTATCAAACTTAACTTCAAGGTACGTAATAGAATTTTCCTGAAACCGTTATTTATCCCAACAATTCAGTAGTGCACTAGGGGACACAATTATGCTTCCAGGATACAATGGAATCATCATGTTGTCAATGTGTGCATGATAAAGACAACCTAAATATCAAATATTATAGATGTCTATACTCAAGCTTATGCTTTTATCTCTCGAGAATGATACAATATAAACATGTTTTATGGAGAGAAAATATGCAAATAAAAAAGTTTAATATGCACGAAAAATAAAGAGACAAATGAATATTTGTATCAAAAGTCTTTATCAAGTGAAAACAAGAGATCCATACATAGATTTTCACATATCCATTCATGTAAAGTTGTAACCTTTCATTTGAATATTTTGGTATAAGAAAGTAATCTTGTCACATGTTTTTAAATCATGAAAAAAAAAAACCACCAAAAAGCCAAAAACACGCCAAGGGACATTAGGTGCTCAAAGAACTTATTCAGATAGCATGCACGCGTCCTTCAATGTATGTGCACATTGGGAAACAGAACCTAGTGTGGCCTCCCTTTGCTAGCACTGGCTTCGTGTCTTGGCTGTAAGGATTTTAATCGAACATGTGGGCTTATATGTGAAATATTGTGTATTAAATTAAAAGCTATCAATTTTGGTTAAACCCGTTTAAAGTAATCTAATAAGGTTTCGATATTTTGGGGTTTGAAGCATTTAATTAAAGTGTGTGCCTTTATGTGTAGAAACAAGGTATGTTCCTAATTTCATGATGGGCCGAATTATGTCAATATGCCAATAATATATAAATACGGTTATGGTCCTCGGATTATACATTTTGGTTCATTATGTTCTGATTCCCATCATCAGAGATAAATAAAGAACAACGTATTGATTTGGAAGACTAAAACAACAAGATTCATTCATCACATTAATCATGTCTGATAAAGGTACGCTTCTGCTTTAGGTTTACATATTTTTAATGATCCAACATGAACAATTCATATGAAGGTAAAGAATATTTTCCTAAAAAATGGTATTAGAACCAATTCATGTTGAATCATTAAGAATTGAGATTTTAATTTCGTTCTTGTATAATTTCATGGTTTTCAAATTTAGTAAATCAGGATTTAGTTTTTGTTAAATTTGAAAATTTTCGGCATATTTTCCAGATTTTCAGTTATGTTAAAAAAAATTGACAGCCACGCGGCGCAGCACCATGCAAGGTGCTGCTGCCATGCAACGGCGCCTGTCGCCGTTGTAGCCGACAACAGTGAGCACTGCTTCGAATGTTTGGCCAACGGTTCTACAAAAAAAAAATTAGGGTTCGGGTGAGTTTTGGGGACGAGGCTTGTGTTGGAAATTAGAATATTTCAGGTCCTTACTTGCAATTTCAGCTTAGGGAAAAGTTTTTAAAGTTTCAGCTCCTTAAGTTTAAAACATTGGTGATTCAGCTCCCTAAGGCTAAAATTCATTCAATTGGGCCTTTTAAAGTTCTGTGTTTAATAATTTAGTCCCTAAAGTTTGAAAATTAATTAATTTGGGCCATTAAAGTTCTAAATTTCGTAATTAAGCCCCTGAAAGTTCATACTTTGTTTAAATTGGCCCCTAAAGTTTTGAATAATTAATTATTGACTCCTAAAGTTTCAAATAATTAATTATTGACCCCTAAAGTTTTAGACAATTAATTATTGATCCATAAAGTTCTGAATTATTAACCATTGGGCCCCTAAAGTTCCAAAATAAATCAAATATGAAAATTCGGTGATTTTCTTTTTCAAATTTTAGTACAAATGACTCTTTTTAGAGGTATAATAATTGAAAGTGAGTTAATTGAAGCAACATGTTGTCAAAACAACATCTCTTGTGGAAATTAATTAACTTAGAATATTAAAAAGTGTTTATGTATGTTATTCATGCGAATATTTGATCTACCCAAAGGAATGTCAATATTTGGCCGAACTGTACATAAACTTGTGGTGATAAACATGTGGTAATTATTTGATTTAATGTGTGATCAATAAATCGGTCTAAAAAAAGGTTTATTGATTGACATGTTTCTTTATTGTCAATTTTTGATAATTACAAGAAGAGTACCACTTACAAGTCAATATTTCTATCCAAATACTAAATATTGATATTGTGCTAGGTATCTTGTGTGAGCTCTTTCAATTAATTGTTCTCTAATTTAGTTTCAGGTTCTGCTGCCATTATCTGTACTAGCATTAATTCAATTCCAATGCTTAATAGTACCCACTTTAAAGCATGGCGAGAGAACGTAATGATTGTTCTCAGAGTCTTGGATCTGAACCTTGATGTACGGGTAGATCAACATACTGCACTTACGGGGCATTATGTCCGATAAGTTGACTATGTCTAAGGGTTTCCTTGAGGACCTTGAGAAGAGGTTTGTCAAGAATGAAAAGGCTGAAACTAGTACACTTTTGACAAACATTATCTCAATGAGGTACAAAGGGAAAGGAAACATACGGGAGTACATTATGGAAATGTCTCACATTGATTCAAAACTGAATGCATTCAATGGATTTATCTGAAGGCTTGTTAGTGCACTTGGTTCTGATATCCCTTTCGGCACAATTCAGTCAATTTAAAGTGAGCTACAATTGTCAAAAGGACTCATGGTCCCTTAATGAGCTCGTCTCACACTGTGTCCAAGAAGAGGAAACATTGAATCATGACAAGACAAAAAGTGCTCATTTAGTCCCTTAATGAGCTCGTCTCACACTGTGTCTAAGAAGAGGAAACATTGAATCATGACAAGACAAAAAGTGCTCATTTAGTCACCACATCTAAGGACAAAAGGAACAAGAAAGGGAAAGTTGATAAAGATGCTATAGGTACAACATCACAAAAGAAACAACATAATGAATAAACTGAGGGTGGTTATTTCTTCTGTGGAGCTGCAGGTCATAAGAAGAAGGACTGTACCAACTATCACGCATGGCGTGCAAAGAAAGATAATCTTCTTCATTTGGTTTGTTCTGAGGTCAATTTAACTTCAGTACCTAGATACACATGGTGGATAGATTTTGGTGCAACAACTCACATCAGTGTATCTATGCAGGGTTGCTTGAGTTGTCAAAAATCAAGTGATGGTGAAAGATACATCTATGTTGGCGACGAAAAGATGGTGAAAGTAGAAACTATAGGAAAAATTAGATTATTGTTAAAGACTAGATTTTATTTGAATCTTAATGAGACATTTATTGTACCGTCTTTTCGATAGAATTTGATTTCTATTTCTACTTTGGACAAATGTGATTATTCTTGTTCATTCTAGAATGAAAAATTTAGTTTGTTTCATGATTCAAAATGGTTAGTTCCAGTTCTTTATCATGTTATGATAATCTTTATTTAATTGACACGATTGCTTCTTTTAATTATTTCTTGCATGTAAGTACTCGAGATGTAAAGCGAAAAATAACCTGCAAGAATTCGACCTCATTATGGCACGAGAGACTAGGTCACATCTCTAAAAAGAGAATTGAGAGACTTGTGTTTAATGAAATTCTCGATCTCTTTGACTTTACAGATTATGATATGCGTGTTAACTGTATAAAGGGAAAACAAACCAATAAAATGAGATTTCAAGCCAACAAGACTTTAGACGTCTTAGAATTTATACATATGGACATTTATAGATCATTCCCTTCAGCTTCTTGGAATGGTCAACAATATGTTATAACGTTCATTTACGACTTTTCAAGATATGATTATATATATCTTCATGAAAAATCACAGTCGTTGGATGTGTTCAAAAATTATGAAGTTGAAGTTGAAAATTAACTCGGCAAAAGAATTAAAATCGTTAGATCTGACCATGGTGGTGAATACTATGGTAGATATGATGGTTCAGATGAGTAACGTCTAGGACCATTTGCTAAATTCCTAGAGGAATGTTGTATCGTCCTATAGTACACTATGTCGGATTTGCCCACTATGAATGGTGTTGCTGAGAGACAAAATGAAATGCTTAAGAACTTGATGAGGAGTATGATTACTCATTCTACCTTGCCAGAATAACTCTGGAGTGAAACATTAAAGAGTGCAACATATATACTCAACAGAGTTCCAACTAAGACTACTGATAAAACCCCTTATGAGCTTTGAAAAAATGCCTAATTTGAAGCACTTGCACATTCGAGGATGTCCATCTGAGGCAAGGCCCTATAGGCCCAATGAAAAGAAACTAGATGCAATGACTATTAGTTGCTATTTTATTGAATATTCTGAAAGGTCTAGGGGTTACAAGTTTTATGATCCCACAACTAAGGCAATTTTCAAGACGGGAAATGCACAGTTCTTTGAGGATGTTGAGTTTGCAGGGGGAGAAAGGATTATAGACTTTGTCTTTAAGGATAAATATGTTGAAATTCCTCCAATTGCCATTGATAATGATCGGGATCAGGTTTCTATCCCTGACATTGTTCAAGAATCAACTCCGAATTAAGATAATGTCCTTGTATCTTCTTTTGAAGGTCATCAACTTGTTCCAGAAGAACAAACTCCATAGCCTCAAGAACCAATGACATTAAGAAGATCCACTAGAAAGAGGAGAAGTGCAGTTTCAGGTAATTCATCGTATTTTTCCAAGAACATGAAGTGACATTGAAGTGGTGGAAGATGAACCGGTCAACTTTCGTCAAGCCATAAAGAGTTATAACTCTCAAAAGTGGATCGATGCCATGAATGAAGAGATAAAGTCTATGTAGGACAACGACGTGTGGGATTTCGTTCCATTGCCCGAAGTTACGAAACTCATTGGTTACAAATGGATATTTAAGACCAAGAGGGATTCGAAGGATGACGTGGAGAGGTATAAGGCTCGTCTTGTACAAAAAGACTTTACACAAAAAAAAGACATCGATTATAAAAAGAATTTCTCTCCGATTTCTTCGAAAGAGTCTTTCAAGATTATAATGGCATTGGTAGTACATTTCGATCTTGAATTACATCAAATGGATGTTAAGACATCGTTTCTTAATGGTGACATTGATGAAACAATCTATATAGGACAACCAGAAAACTTTGTGTTGGATGATGCAAATCAAATGGTTTGTAAACTAAAGAAATTCATCTATGGACGAAAACGTGCCTCTCGTCAATGGTATTACAAGTTTCATCGGGTGATCATCTCATATGGTTTCGAAATGAATTTGGTCGATGATTGTATATACTACAAGTTCAGTGGGAGTAAATATATTTTTCTGGTTTTGTATGTCAATGATATATTGCTTACTACAACGATATAGACTTATTGCACGAAATCAAGAGGTTTCTAGAAAGGAATTTTGAGATGAAAAATCTTGGCGATGCCTCTTTTGTATTAATAATTCAGATACACCGGGATCGTTCTTGGGGTATTCTTTGATTATAATGAAAGAGTTATATCGAAAAGGTACTTAAAAGGTATGACATGCAAGATTGCAAACTAGGTGACACCCTAATGGCTAAATGAGACAAGTTCAGTTTAAGTCAATGCCCAAAAAATGACTTAAAAATTAAAGAAATATAGAAGATTCCTTATTCTTCAGCTATAGGGAGTCTGATGTATGCTCAGGTTTGTACGCCTCTGGATATAACATACATTGTTGGTATGCTAGGGTGATATTTAAGTAATCTGAAAATGGATCATTGGAAAGTAGCCAAACAGGTTATGCGGTATTTATAGAGAACTAAAGACTACATGCTCACATACAATAGATCGGATCAGTTGGTGATCATCGTTTATTCTGATTCCAATTTCACGGGATGCCAAGATAGTAGGAGATCCACTTTAGGCTATATCTACCTGCTTGTTGTAGGTGCTATTTCTTAGAAGAGTGCTAAGTAGACACTCATAGCTACTTCCACCATGATAGCGAAGTTTATAGCATGTTATGAGGCATCAAATCATGGAATATGACTAGGAAATTTTATCACTGGGTTGCACATTGTTGACAGCATAGAAAGACCACTCTAGTTATTTTATGATAATAAATCAGCTGTGCTATATTCCAATAACAATATGAGCTCGACAAAGTCAAAACATATAGAGATCAAGTTCCTGGCTGTTAAAGAAAGAATTTAGAGTGGACAGGTGTCAATAGATCATATTGGGACAAACTTCATGGTTGCGGGTCCGCTTACTAAGGAATTGATACTCAAGGTCTTTCATGAGCACACTACTCATATGAGTGTAATATCTCTTGAGGATATATAGTTTCAGTGGGAGTTTGTATTTCTATACTTTTCATATTAGATACATGTACTGTCATTTTGGATATAGTTTATGGTTAAAGTTACTTTCGGTTATAAAGTTTTTGGTTTATTATCTCTGAACTTATTTGAAAATGATCTCACTAAGGTATTTATGTAGACCAGTTGGAAATAGGCATGTTAAGATCACATCACATGTAATTTCCATGCTACACATGCATGCTTGATCCATGTCATTCAGTTATATCAATATACGTGACTATTGATGGGTTTAGTTACGATATAAGTAGCGAAAGTCGCTTTGATTCTATGTTGATATAATTGATAGACCAGATTGTTTGGGGATGCATTTGGTAATAATAGCAAAATTCTGAGTACTCAAAATGATATATTTAATGCACAAATATAAGGTAACATATATAACCCAAAATCGAACATGTGGGCTTATATGTCAAATATTGTGCAATAAATTAAAGACTATCAATATTGCTTAAACCCGTTTAAAGTGATCTAATAAGGTTTCAGTATTTTGAGTTTTGAAGCATCCAATTAAAGGGTAAGCTTTTATGTGTAGAAACCAGACATGTTCCTAATTTCACGATGGGTCAAATTAGGTCAATAGTCGTTAGTGTGTGTGTGTGTGTGTGTGTGTGTGTGTGTGTGTGTGTGTGTGTATATATATATACACGGTTATGGTCTCCAGATCATACTTTTGGTTCATTTTATTATGACTCCCATCATCAGAGAGAAATAAGGAACAATATATTGATCTGGAAGACTAAAATTACATGATTCATTCATCGCATTAATCATGTCTGATTTAGGTACGCTTCCGCTTTCGGTTTACATATTCTTGACTATCCAACATGAACGATTCATATGACGGTAAACAATATTTTCCCAACATTGGCTATTGTTGGATAGTTTTTCAACGTTCTGGCTAATTTTTCACGTGTTTTAGTTTCTCCTTTTTGCTATAACATAATCCTCTTTACAACTTATAAGTTGTAATTCAACTTAAGTAATTACCACATACCAAAGATGAATCCAACCAATCAACTCCAAAATTTGAAAATGTTCCAACATAATGGAAGTGATAGCTCATATTTTGTATTGGTTTTTGGTGATGCGTCGCTTTGTACATTTAAGAATCAAGTACAAGTACATTTATTGTGTGTTTGTCTCTCATTATTGTAGAAGAAATGGAGTAATGAATAGTATTTTTTGGAGAATGTGTGGTTGAAAATTAAAGTAACTTTTTTGGTTTGTGTGTAAAATATTTTATTAGGTGAATATGTAGTAAAGAATCTTACTGTAGCAAACAATATTTTGGAATAATGGGAGACAAACGAGACTTTATTGAAAAGAGGTTCTGAGTCTCATATACAAACAAGTTTGAACTTTCTATTGTTAAAAGATAACGAGATTAGATCTTTAAAAGCGGATCAAGTTTAATCCACAAATAAGTTAGTTTTGATTACAAATAGATAAATAATACTACTATATTTGAAATAAGATAAGTTGACTTTTTATTCCGACAAAGATGGACAATCGGTACATGTGCTCTGCAATCACTAGCAAGAATGTGGGATCGAGGCCACAAGAAGAGGAAACTTTTTATGGACAGTAGTTTTAGGGACCTCAGTTTGCTGAAATGTTTTTCTGTTGCAAAATTAAATGTACGCATCAGTTCGGACAATTCTCAAGCTCATCAACACCTACAACAAATGTAATATCATGGCAGCCTCTACGATCGGCACCAATTGGGATGGACTCAAAATGAAGTCAACTTATGTAGTAAGAAACCTTTCTGGATGAAATTCTTCAGTATATTCCCACAACATTAGGTCTCTGGTGACTTCCCAAGCATTGATAATCACTCGGGTTAAAGTTGCAACATCATATTTTAGTGCCATGGGTTAATCCTTGAGGGATTGGCAATGGAAGTGGAGCATGTAGTCTTAGACTCTCTTTGATCGGAGTCATTAAATATGGCATTTTGTCTAAATTTTCCTCTGTTATCTCTAGTTTGCTTCCAACTACTAGTCTCACCTTGTTCTGCAATCTCTCCATGGCTTTCGGGTGCTTTAAAAGCTCCATCATTGTCCACTCTAATAACTGTATACGTGTTTTATGAGTACCAACAGCAAACATACCCTGTCATAACTTATGAGGAAAATGATTAGATTCAAACCAAATTGTTTCTTCAATGAAATCTTACAGAATTAAACTAGTTGTACATTGATTTTGTACTAAGTGTAATTCAAATTAACGAACAAAAGCATATCTGTCAAAGTAATTGTACTAAATGAATATATATATATGTAGCAAAATTGAATCTTAAATTGTTGAAAATAGTTTGCAACATGTCATATGAATATCTTAAGAAAAAGAGAGGGATTTTTACACAAAAAAAATGATAGATTTGATGGTATCAGTTTCAATAGGGGAACTAGAACTCCCTTTGAATTTCTTGCAATATGTCCACAACATCTACTTCATTAATTGCTGATCTTGGGGTCGATCCTAAGATTATTATTTTTATAATTTTTAATATTTTTATTTAATATATGTAAATATAAATAATCTAAAACTTTCAAATATCTAAATTAAATTATATTTCTAGATTTTCTAGAAATTAACAACTATATTATTACAATCAATCTATTTTAGAACTTTTTTAATAGACACCATGACCAATCAATGCAACATTTTTTAAGGCATTGTTAACCAAATGTAGGATTTTATCAACTTCACTTTGAGAAACTATTCTCGACAGAAGCAATTGTAATTGGTCTATTCAATAATAATTTACAGCAATACACACATACAAAAAATATTGTCAATCACTTTAATATAGTAAGCACTTCATTCATCTTTTCAATTTTGTATGACAAAGATTTATCAAGTTTGTAGCTTAAAATAAGCTATTGCCATAATATCAAAACTTTTGTTGTGATTCTGGAGAATTCTTCAAACTTATCACACCTACACGTCAAAGAATTATCATTTGTGGTCCTCAATTTTGTTAGAATCAAACAAAAATCCAAAAATATTTTCATATTTTTTGAAATTGTTCAACTCTTAATTTAAGTGAAGAAATATTCTGACCAACATATATAAAAAATAATCAATTCTAAAATATTCTTTAGCTGAATATGTTATCTCATCATTGAAATTTTCATCAAAGTGTTTTTTATATGAATATTACGTTTTTTCACGAGATTTATGTTCAATTTTCATTTGAACATCAAATTCTTTAACAATAATCTTGTCAAATTCAAATCTAGTTTTTGATACATTTTAAAAATAAAACATGTACTTTCAATTAATTAATAGCACCATTAATAAATATGTCATCATTTTACAACATTTTGCTTACTTTATTAATAATTGATATATATTGTACCAAATAATATGCTGATTGCATTTGAACTTTATTTTGTTGGCAGTTTTTCATGAACTTATATGTAATAATTTTTTTTGGGGCCTTATAAAAGCAGGGATTAGGAGCTCGTCTACCTTGCCAATAGTCATGGTTGTCACACCATGATCTTCCTTACTTTCTTTCGATTTCTATGCTCTTCAACTACACGTGTTAAAAATTTATCAAACGATCTGTCCACTCTCCAATTTGGCATCCCAACCATTGACACAATTACAATGTTTGCAATGAGTTTCTATTAAGGATTGCTGTGAAACATAATTTGGTTGTTGAAATTGTTGAGCCCAAATAATTGATATGGCCCATAATCTGTATTTATTCGTGTGATTGACCCGACCCAATGTGCTTGAGGTTCTCTCATATAAATAAATAGAGTTTTACTCTCATTAGGGCTAGAGTAAATATATTCACACAACAATTTTTGTTGACTGCACCACATTTTAATTATAATCATTTTTTGTCAACTTCACCACATTTTAATAATAATGAACATTTCTAAAGTTTTCTTATTTTTACATTTTTGTCAACGTCACCACATTTTAATTATAATGACCATTTCTAAACTTTTCTTATTCTTACAATTATGTTTCAACATTTTTTTAAATTTTTTATCATCAATCTTCTATTAATTTTCGTATCTTGTCTATAGAGACGATTGTTGTCCATAATATTTGTTATGAGGGTCAAAAAGACATATTTATCTCACACATTTTTTAATAATCAAAATAAATAATTAATACAAAAGCTAAACAAAATATTTGCCCCTTTTTAAGTGCATGTTAGTAGAATATTTGGATTAAAATCGTGATTAGAGACAAGATATGTTAATTAATTGAAGGTTAAGGATGACAATACAAAAAAACAAAAAGAAAAAGCTGAGGACATGAAAGCAAAAGTGAGAAAATATTGAAAACCTTCGTGTAATTAAAATGTGGTGAAAATATAAAAAAATGGTGTGAAATTAATTACTCTTAGAGTTATCCGAAAACCATAACATCTTTGATCTTTCTCGATTTCTCTCTTCCGTACTATTCATCTTCTTGATGATTCTCTGCAATTTCTTAGCGAAATAAAGGATAGTCGATGTGGTTTTGATGGCAGTACAACCCTTCTCTGTGAGTGATTTCATTTTTATTCTTAGATTGAGAGAGAATTGTGCGAGTTTCTGAGATTCTTCTATAATTGAACCTTTAGCCTTGTGATTTGAGGTTGTGCTAGTAGATTTGAGTGTAATCCTAACGAATACTCAATGAGGGATTGATTGTTTGAAATGGTCACTGAACGTTCGGGGTTTCAATGGAAAAACACTTATGTTATTTTACTTTTATTGTTGAATATTATGTATTGTTAGTGTTGATTGAATCCCAATTGAAACCAACAATCGCATTTGCAAAGCACTCTTAAGTTTTTTCAGGGGAAGAACTCACAAATACAATTCAAAAACTTACTAATTTCATACTTACTTTTAAACATTTTTTTTAAATATTTTTTATATTTTTATTTTAGAGCCTGTTTGAGCCCCATTTTTTTTTTTTTATATAAAAATGCATTTTGGAATAATATTTTGATGGAAAGTGCGTGGTTAAAAAATAAAGAAATTTTTTAGGTTTGCGTATAATATTATTTTATTGAAGATGTGTTGTTAAAAATAAGAAAGAAATAAATGTATTTGGGAAATAATGGGTACCAAATAATGGTTCAATGTTTTTACAAAAAAAAAATTGTTAAAAAAGAATGTTACATTCGTAAAATTATGTTAAGACTCATTTCACCACCTTGTTTCCATAACCACCACAGCCATCGCAATCACTTGTAACAGTGTAGGAATGGCAACGGGACAGGTCGGGACAACCTCCCCAGTCCCAGCAGGTAATTTTCAGTAGGGTTGGACATGGTCCGGTTCTTGTGTTCGATTTCATTCGGTTAAATACCATAATTAATTTTTTTAACATTTATAGCAATACTACATAAATACAACTAATGACATATTTATTTGTATCTTCTATTGATAGTTGGAGAGGGGAAGTTAGGCTTGACAATCGACGGCTTCGATTTAAGCATGTAGATGTAGGTTTTCAATTTATCAAATGATTTGTGGTTAGTGGACCTATGCTTATCGAATGAAGGTATGAAATTGGAAACGGAAGGATAAAAACTTAAAAAAGCCTAGATTTTGGGCTAACTGTGAAATTAATAATTGGGCCAAAAAATTGAATATAGAAATTGGGTTGGGCTATGGTAGCTAGGCATGGACTTTGTTTGGGAATTAGAGCATTAATCACTAAATTATCTAATTTGCTAATTTGTTTAGAAAAAAAATAAAATAAAATAATTAATCAATATTAAAAAGTAAAAAAATTATTTAGATTTAGTTCTTGGTCTAGAATAGAACTAAATCCATCGGTTCGAGTATTTAACTTATGAAGAACCGCTCAACTCGGTTCGAGAGTTTTGTCCAACCCTAATTTTCAGCCTCGTACCCACCTCATTACCCATTCAAGGCAAGGCGGGGCAGAGCCCTTGCCTTGTTTACATTTTTTTAGTAATTCAATTTTTGATAATTCATTTTATTGTCCAAATCATTAAAGTAGGACCATAATATATTTATTTATTTTTAAAAGTTAAATTATTCAAATATATTAGGTAAACTAAGACTTCTATTGTTTGTTATATTCCTTAGATAATCTTAGTTGTCATCTTTTATTAGAACTAATGAAATTTTGTGAAATTTTTCATTAAAAATATTAAATTTTTAAAAATAAAATAAAAGATTAACCAAGGTGGGTCAGGCAAGACAGGGCGGGGACGGGCCATTGTTACCCATACTCGCCCCGATACCTGATTAAGCAGATAGCCCCGCGGACATCGAGTTTGACGAATTTTTTAGCTATTCCAATAATAGTGTCTTAACTTATTTTACCACCACCCTCACCATCATTTGTAACATTTAGTGTTACACAACTATTGCCACCAATTCCATCAATTGTAACATTAATTGTCACCATCATTTTCAGACACACTCCTTGTAACATTTATTGTTATCCCATAGTCGATATTGTCATCCCTTGTAACATTTAGCCCTTGTTTGACACCATTAAAATAAAATTTTTCTCGAACTCATTTTTAATCATAGATTCTCACAATAATATTTTCTGTACGTAAACTCAATTTAATTTTTTTCTATTTTTAACCATATATTTTTCAAAAAAAATCACTATTCCAAAATTCATTTTTTCTTCAAAAAACTCATTTTAATGGTTGTCAATCAGGGTTTATTATTACACTACCACTGGTGGACCACCACCACCATAATCAAGCTTTAAACTTAAACACAAATACATCAACAATGGTGAGAGCTATGGTGTGATGTGAGGGGTAGATGGAGAAGTAGATGCAGTAAAGAAGGTGGGGGAGGGTTACATTAGGGATAATAATAAAAAAATCAGTCAAACTAGATAATGGGCGGGGACTACCCGCTTAATCGGATATTCAGGTTGGTGATAGGGACGTGAACTTTGTGAAAGCCCAAAATAGGCTAACCAAGAGGTGGGTGGATTGGTTATTAAAACTTTTTCATTAAATACTTAATAGTTTAATCTAATGAACACAAAAATGATAGAGAAATAAACTAAACACAAGTAAGCACGTAAATGAAACGATATAAACTTGCACTAAACTTGTACAAAGTAAAAATGTTAAGTAAGAGGGTTAGAGAGTGCAAACGATATAATATGGAGGTTCGATCCAACGCAATAATCTACGTCACCCGTTATAAAGCTCTCCAGAATAAGCAAGGCCTTTTTCACTATGTTGATTGACTTATGGTGCAATTCAACCTTTTACAAAGCTTCCGGTGACTTACAACCAAGGAGCACCAATCCTTTTACAATGTTGAGCTTTTCGAGACATCAACACGACCCACAATTCAAAATGAATTTACAAGAGAAATCTTCTTTTCTTATCGAACAATAGATTCAAAGTTGAGAACAAGAAAAGAAGAGGCAAACACTTGGATAGATGGCAATAAATATAACTTAAAGTGTTGGGTTGAAAAACTTTTTGAAGAAATAAGGATTTTCACAAAATTAATCACCCAAAAGTTTTTCAAGAATTTAATGCTTTTGATCTTCTAAGGATAAAGAATAAGGTGGTTACGATCAATAAAATCAAGTGAAAAATGAATGAGAAATTTATAGCATTCAAATCGGCCAAAACTCTGTCCATCCGAACAAGGCATCCAGACGTCCAGATCAATCAAAAAACTATTCGTTTTGAAAATGTCAGAACGGTAAAAAAGGTGACCGTTGGAGGTCATTCAGACGTCCGAATGGGCTTTTTTGCTCCCAGACATTTTCTTACATGATTTTTCATGTGATGCAATTTCTTGAAATATTTTCTTACGTATTATTTTCAAGGTAAGTGACTTGATAGAGATTTTATGCAATCATTTGATTTTGAAAGTAATTTTTTTATGCATAAAAATTCACTTTGAGCTCTTAGTAATTCATTTGTCAAGTATTGAAACATTTTACCTTTACATGAATGTGAAAAGTCAAAGTACTTTTGTTTTGAATATCTTGACATGCATTGCTCGATCGTACTTCGACTTTTGTCTCGATTCGTGTTGAGACATCTTTTTGCGAGTTTTTCAATATCATAGCCTTGATTGATCGATTTTGTTTCCACGTCGATCGTTGTATGAAAATTATTTGACCTCGAACTTCGCGTCATCAATTTTATTCTTATGCAATAATCATTATAGACATTCGAAATCAATATTTAGAAGTAAACACAATTTATTTATGATAATCAAAACGAGACGTCAACAACAGGTCAACGATTTTACCTTTTTTTATTATGACAAACAAGATAATTTGCAATAAAATATCAAACAAATTGTTATAAATTTTAAGCATATGTTCCCCATGTCAACGTCCGTAATGATAGACAAGTTTACATGAGGCTTATATGTATGTTCCCCCTATTGATATGCGTATACCATTTTTATGTTTATCGTTTATAATCATGCATAATTGTAATTATCCATTTATCTTCCTCCTTTTGACATAAGCAAAAAGAGATAAAAAAAAATGACCAACTTAATTAATTCAAAAGATACCATACTAGTTGAAATAGAGAAGTTCATATACACAAAAACAAATGACATGTAGAAAAAGTAAATGAACTAAGGTGCCGGAGGAGGCGGTGGCAGCTGGAAGCGAGCATCAGGGGTGGTGAAGAAGGAATCATATCGATCCTGGAGGTCAGTCTACTATGCCTGAAGCTGAAGTAGCAAACTCTCGAAGCTATCAACAGTGGCAGTGATATAGTCAATGCACTCGTTGAGGAGGTTGAACTGCTCTTCCATGAATGAGCAGTCTATGGAAGAACGAGGTGCACTAGATCCAGGAATATCAAAATAAGGGATAGGATCATCTTCAAGGTCGCCTTCAGATTCGTCCTCGAAAGGTAGAGTCGAGGGATCGGAGGTAGCGTCAAATCCCTTAGTTCTAGCCACCCATTTCCCTTGATCCTTTACTATTCTCATCCGTTTGAGGGTTTGAATGTTAATAACATCGGTAGGGCATGGTTTAATAAATGTTTCACCCTCAAGCGAAACACGAAAGTGCTGAAATATTTTCGTTAGAAGCATCCCGTAGGATAGTGCTTTAGTGTGACGTGATGCATGCACAAGTTTCATAACGCCTATAGAAATAGTGGGAAAATCCAATTTTTGCCCAACCAATATAGAGTCTAAAAGAAAGAGATTGAAGTTACTCACTTCGTATCGGTGACCTTTTCTCGAAAGAATGATGTTGACAATAATATTTTAC
The DNA here is from genome assembly GCA_019097785.1 of Fraxinus excelsior. Lineage (NCBI taxonomy): Eukaryota > Viridiplantae > Streptophyta > Magnoliopsida > Lamiales > Oleaceae > Fraxinus > Fraxinus excelsior. Next base: position 12,397,390 of record CM032628.1, read on the forward strand.
AAAATTTTACAAGGAAGACTTAATTGGTTGGCGCTAATTTTAGTGATATTCTCGAAGTTCTTCCCAGTGACCTGACGACACGCCTCGGAAGGATTATAACCGTTGCAAGTGAGAAGTGCTTTGTGAACAAAAATTTGTAGGACACATGGTTGGAGCTCAAGAAGATCACGAATGAGTGCTTTCATGATTTTGATATGAAAGTTTTTAAGAAAACATGTAATCATGTCGGAACGAGGATCAAATTGCATGTTCATGTAAAATTCTTTCATAAGGCATGGGTATGCGTGTTCCTCCAAGGTACACACGGATACCCATCCCATTTTTTAAAATATTCTTCAATATGAAAAGTGGGAGCTTTAATAGAAAAATCAGCAAAATTGACGCTCTTACCGATGAGAATGGGTGACTTTTCAAAGGGATTTAGCGGTGCCTCGAGTCCCACTCCATGTCTTCATTGGATGAAGATGGTGGAGGGCTCCTCTCAGTCTTTTTCATCCTTTTTGCCTTGTTGGAAGCCCATCATGTGAGAAATTTGAAGTGAATACCCGAATGCATGGGTAGGGTTTGTGATAAGTTGCCCAAAAACTAAAAAAAATTGAAATTAAATACTAGATTCGAGAGTGTAGTGATAGGGTAACGAGATCTCAATGATTAATTTGAGAATTTTGTTGAGAAAGTTTAAGATTTGAGTAGGTTTCGAATGAGAGAAGAATGGGCGATTTTTGAAGTGGGTTTTGTGAGGAACTTTGAGATTTGGGGTATAAAACTTGTGGATTTTGCAATGAAAAGAAATTGGATTGAGTTGTGACTGTTTTTGAGTGATTTTGAGTGAGTGTATGGAGAGAATTTGTGAGAGGGAGATGAAGAAGTAGAATGAAGAGGTTGAGAAATCGATTTTAAAAGCTTCAGATCGGACGATCCGGATGACAGAACTTCTATCCACCCGGACATAAATGTCCGGACGAATTAAGGGTTTGTCTGGATGGCTTGATTTTAAAATTTTTAAAAGGCTTGGTTCAATATCACACATCAATTTCATCAATAATACCTTATCCCCTTCTAATATGTGAGAAACGGTCTAGAGCGAGAGGTTTAGTGAAGATGTTGGCCAATTGATTTTCCGTATCAACGAATTCTAGCAAGATATCCCCCTTTTGAACATAATCCCGAAGAAAATGATGTCGTATTTCAATATGCTTAGTTCAAGAATGAAAAACGGGATTTTTAGATGAGTTAATGACACTAGTATTATCGCATATAATAAGAACATGATCGTAGGATAAGTGATAATCATTTAGAGTTTGTTTCATCCAAAGTACTTGTGCACAACAACTCACTGCGGAGTTATATTCGACCTCGTCCATAGCTAATGCTACCAAATTTTGTTTCTTACTAAACCATGATACTAGAGCAAAACCTAGATAGTGATCAGCTCCACTAGTACTTCTACGATAAATTTGACATCCAGCCCAATCGGCGTCCAAATAACTAGGTAAATCAATGTGAGTATTTTTCGGATACCAAAATCATAAGGTTCGAATCCCACTAAGATATCTAAAATTTCTTTTTACAGTTTTAAAATGGGATTTGATTGAAAATGAGCACACAAGTATACACTAAACATAATATCGGGTCTACTTGCAGTTAAGTAAAGAAGAGATTCGATCATGCCTCGATATTTAGCGACGTCAACGAAAATTCATTGATCATCCTTGTCGAGCTTTGAGGATATGCTCATTGGAGTGCTCATAGGTTTTAAATCACTCATTTCAAACCTCTTCAACATGTCTAATATATACTTACTTTAATTTATGAATATGCGATGACACGATTACTTAATTTGAAGTCCGAGATTGAATTTACGTTCTCCCATCATGCTCATTTTAAATTCCTTGCTCATATTTTTCAAAAATTCTTCACATAGATAAATATTTGTTGCTCCAAAAATAATGTCATCCACATAAATTTGAACAATGAGCATGTCTTCTTTATGGGTTTTAATAAAAAGAGTAGTATCCGCCTTACCAATAGAAAAGTCGTTTGAAAGTAGAAATTTGCTCAAATGTTTATACCAAGCTCGAGGAGCTTGTTTTAGACCGTAAATAGTTTTTCTAAGTTTGAAGACGTGGTTTGGAAACTTATGACTTGCAAAATAAGATGGTTGTTCGACATAAACTTCTTCTCGAATGAAACCATTTAGGAATGCACTTTTTAATGTCTATTCGGTAGATAGTAAAGTTTTTGTGACATGCAAATGCAAGAAGCATGCAAATGGATTCTAACCTAGTAACCGGTGAAAATGTTTCCTCATAGTCAATACTCTCTTTTTTATTGTAACCTTGAGCCACTAATCTAATATTATTACGCACAATGATTCAATTTTCATCTCTTTTGTTTCAAAAAAACCCATTTAGTACCGATGACGATTTGATTTGTTGGTCTAGCGACCAAGTCCCAAACATGGTTTCATTCAAATTGATTTAGTTCTTCTTGTATCGCTATAATCCAAAATTCATCAATCTCGGCTTCTTTAAAAAAAATTGGTTCAATTTGTAAAATAAATGCACAACTACTAAAATGATTTCTAAAAGAAGTTATAGTAGTGATACCTCTTGATGGATCATCGATTATTAATTCCTTTGGATGAGAGGAAACGAACTTCCATTCTTTTGGCAATGTGGAGTCGCCTTGAGTCTCGGTCACTATTTCTTCACTTTCTTGGTTGTTGGGCTCCTTTGATTGTTCTTCATTTGATGCTTCTTTGTCTTGAATATTCATTTGTTCAAACGGCATTTCCAAACTTACATCATCATCAATACCTTTCTCTTGATCAACGAGATTAGTTTCATCAAAAGTAATATGCATGGATTCTTCAACGACTAGAGTTCTTTTGTTGGAAACTCTATAAATTTTACTAGTCGATGAATATTCAAGAAAAATTTCAACATCGAATTTTGAGTCAAATTTTCTCAAATTGTCTTTTGTGTTTAAAATAAAACATTTACAACTGAAGACCTTGAAATAGCTAATGTTGGGAATTCTATTTTTCCAAAATTCATAAGAAGTTTTGGTTTTCTTACTACTTACGAAGAATCTATTTATGATATAGCATGCAGTGTTGACGGCTTCGGCCCAAAAATATTTAGGTAAGTTATTTTCATTTAGCTTGGTCCGAACAATTTCTTGTAATGTATGGTTCTTCCTTTCTACTCTACCATTTTGTTAAGAAGTTCTAGGAGCCAAAAAATTGTGTTCATATCCATTATCGTTACAAAAATCATCGAAGCAAGATTGTCAAATTCTCCACCATGTTCGCTTCTAATAGTGATAGTGATAATATTATGACATTTCTCATTCTCAACTTTCTTACAAAATATTTGAAGGCCTTTAAGACTTCATCTTTTGCACTTAGAAATATAACCCATGTAAATCTTGAAAAATCATCAATGATAACGAAGACATAATGTTTACCGCCTAAGCTAGTCATTCTTGATGGTCCAATGAGATCTATGTGGAGAAGTTGTAATGGCTTTGTGGTTGAAGAGAGAATTTTTGATTTAAAAGAGCTCTTAACTTATTTTCCGAGTTGACAACATCGCAAATTTTGTCTTTTTCAGATCTTAAATTTGACAATCATTTCACAAAACAATATTTGGAAATTTTTAAAATAAGGTCCATTGTTTACATGTCATAGCCTTCTATGCCAAAGCCATGTTTCATCCTTTAATCCGAGTAAACAATGTTCGCTATTTTCATATTCAATATTTATGATATAAACATATTTATTTCGACTTCCTATGAAGATTACCTCTTTTGATGTAACATCCTTAATTAGGCATTTGGAATAATCAAATTTTATATTGTAAACTTTATTACATAACTGATTAATACTTAGCAAATTATGTTTTAAGTTATTGACTAATAATACATTCTCAATTTATGGGGATGAGTGATTACCAATGTTCCCAATTCCAATAATCTTCCACTTTGCATTGTCTCCAAAGTTACTGACCCCCATCCTTTCTTTTGAAGTTTGAAAGTAGTGATCGATCTCCGGTCATGTGCTTCAAATATCCACTATCCAAGAACCATTTGCTTTTGATTTTCTTCGGTACCTACAAAAACAATTTATTTTTTTATTTTCGGTACCCATACAACTTGGGTTCTTGGTAGTTAGTTTTTGAGGATTCTTTAATCCACTTATTTTTGTTTTCAAAATATAACTTCTTTTTAGCTAAGCAATTAAAATAAACGTGTTTTTTCTTACGAACATGTTTTTAAGATATTTTTGTTTTAAAGAGGGTTTGAATCTGATTTCCCCTTTGTCAAATACACTTTTTTTTTTTTTGAGCATCAAATCAAAATTTTTTTTACCCTCTGTGAATTTATAAACGTTTTTTTTGTCAAATCTTCAACCTTTTCTTTTAGGGAAGTGTTCTCCTTAACCAATAAATCGTAATCAAGATTTTCTTTTGATTTTTCCAAAGTTTTCGTTAATTCATCTTTCAATAGAGAATTTTTCTTTTTAAGAGTAGAGTGACTCAAGACAAGATTTTCAAAATTTTCAAGTAATTCGTCATAAGAACTAAGTAATTCATCATACGAAAAATTTTCTTTCGTACTTACCTCTTCTTCGAGAGCCATGAAGCATATGTTACCGATTTCATCTTGATCATCACTTTCATTTTGGTCTTCGTCGTCACTATAATCCAAAGTAGTTTGAAGTGCCTTTTTTTTGAGATTTTTCTTTTTGGTCGGGCACTCGGTTCTTTTGTGATCGGGTTTGACACATTCGTAGCAAATAATTTTCTTGCTCCTTTCTTATCCTTTATCGTCCTTCCTTTAAAACTTTCTATTGTTTAGAAATCCTCTCCATTTTTTGACGAGAAGGACTAGATCATCGAGTTCTTCATCGCTCATGTTGTTGGTTGATGTTTCTTCATCGATTGTCGATTTTAGAGCAATTTGTCGTTTAGGAGCCTCTTTCGATTCCTCTTTGCTCTTTCTTGTTTTCTCCTTGATCTCGGCATTGTTGAGTTCATAAGTCATCAATGTTCCATACAATTCTTCCAAATGATATGTATTCATATCCTTTGTGTTTTCTATAAGCATCCGTATAGGACTCTATTTCTCCAAAAGTGACCTAAGTATTTTGCTCACAAGTTCACCGTTAGTATATTTTCGATTAAAACCTTTTAAATCATTTACGATGTCAATAAAGCAAGTAATCATATTAACAATGGGCTCATCTTGTGTCATGAATAAGTTTTCAAATTCTTTAACCAACATATTTATTTTAGTTTCTTTAACTTTATTCGTTCCAATATAAGTGACTTTGAGAGAATGACAAATTTCATAAGTCGAATCACATGTGTTAATTCTATTGAATTCGTTTTTATCTAGGGCACAATATAGCAAATTCTTGGTAGAGAAATAAACTAAACACAAATAAGCACGTAAGTGAAACGATATGAACTTGCACAAAGTAAAAACGTTAAGTAAGAGGGTTAGAGAATGCAACCTATATAATATGGAGGTTCGATCCAACGCAATGATTACGTCCCCCATTACCAAGCTCTCCGGCACGAGTAAGACATTTTTTACTATATTGATTGACTTATGATGTAATCCAGCCATTTACAAAGTTTTCAGTGACTTACAACCAAGGAGCAACGATCATTTTACAATGTTAAGTTTTTCAGGACCTCAACACGACCCACAATTTAAAATAAATTTACAAGAGAAATCTTCTCTTCTTATCGAACAATAGATTCAAAGTTGAGAACAAGAAGAGAAGAGACAAATACTTCGATAGATGACAATAAGTGTATCTAAAAGTGTTGGGTTGAAAAACGTTTTGAAGAAATAAGGATTTTCACAAAATTAATTACTCAAAAGTTTTTCAAGAATTTAATGTTTTTGATCTTCTAAGAATAAAGAATAAGGTAGTTGTGATCAATAAAAGCTTCACTTTAATGCTCAATAGAAAGTTATCTCAAGTGAAAAATGAATGAAATATTTATAGCACTCAAATTGGTCAAAACTCCGTCCATCTGGATAAGACATCTAGACGTCCGGATCGATCAAAAAACTAGTCGTTTTGAAAATGTCAGAACAGTAAAAAAGGTGACTGTTGGAGGTCATCCGGACGTCTGGTTCCTCATCTAGACATCCGGATGGTCATTTTTGCCCCCAGACATTTTTTTTACATGATTTTTCATTTGATGCAATTTTTTGAAGTATTTTCTCACGTATTATTTTCAAGGTAAGTGACTTGATAGACATTTTATGCAATTATTTGATTTTGAAAATAATTTTTCTTATGCATAAAAATTCACTTTGAACTCTTAGTAATTCATTTGCTAAGTATTGAAGTATTTTACCTTTACATGAATGTGAAAAGTCTAAGTACATTGTTTTGAACATCTTGACGTGCATTGCTCGACTGTACTTCGACTTTTATCTTGATTCGCGTTGAGACATCTTTTTGCGGATTTTTCAATATCATTCTTCATAGCCTTGATTGATCGATTTTGTTTTCACGTCGATCGTTTTATGCAAATTACTTGATCTCGAATTGTGTGTCATCAATTTTATTCTTATGCAATAATCACTATATACACTCGAAATCAATTTGTTAGAAGACATCAATAATATGTGAGCACTTTGCCTTGGGGTGGGTACAAGTAACAAGGGCCACGACTTGCCCTATTTAATTTTTTTTTTAAGAATTCAATACTTTAAATAGAAAATTTCATGAAATTTCAATAGTTCTAATAGAAGATGATAACTAAAATTATTTAGCAAATATTGCAAACAATAAAAGCCTTAGTTTACCAAATATATTTGAATAAATTAACTTTTAAAAATAAAAAAAGAAAATTTAAAAATATATTATTATCTTACTTTAATGAATGAGGGCAATAAAAAATTATCAAAAACTTTTAAAAGAATAAAATAAAAAGATTAAACTGATAGCAACCCCGCCCCGCCTAAAACGATAACAGGATAGGAAATTACCGACGGGGGTAGGGAGGTTGCCCCGACCTCACCCCCCTCTATGCCATCCCTAGATCTCCTATTTTCTTATTTTGTGTCTTCGGTTATGCTTTGTTTGAGTGTGGGTTTATGGTTGTGTGTTTTTTAAAAAGTTAGTATTTGTCTAATAAAAACGTACTATAAGTAAATTTGGGATTTCAAAAAAAGAATGTGAGTACTGGGTGTAATTTCCACTTTTTCGATTTGATTTGGTTGTGGAATGACATGACTACGAGCATAGAAAATAGTAGCTTCAAAGAAAGTTCTCGATATATACATCTACTTTATTAAATTCTGAATTTCTTTCGAATAAATGAATTTTAGCCATGGTGAAAAGACCATATGCTTGAGGACAAGGTAAAGTCTAGCATTACAAGTCTATGTTGAGAGAAGATGAGAGAAATAGAGGTCATTCTCGACCATGCTTACTGGACGAGGCAAAGTCAAAGGATGAGCCCATGTCGAGAGAAAATTATAGAGTCAAAGGCTTCCTAGACGGAGTCTACCGGCTAATGAAAGACAGTTCGACAATCTTGATTAGTTCAACATGCTAACAAGACAAATAGAGCGATCACAACATTACATAATAGAATTCAGCAAGATGTAGTTGATCTCAAAATTATTCAAGTGTGTGAAGGGCGAATGTTTTAGCATGCAAGTTCAACCTGGCACCCACTTCAAGTTCTAAGGTGATGTGAGTAGCAAATGCACCATTTAAGGACACATGATCTCTACCCTGCAAATGAACTCTCAAATCCTTTCTGGTGGCTGAGCTCACTAACTGAATCCTGTTTTACAAGAAGGAAAGTTAAGTCAGTCGAGCGAAGATCCCAAGTTATTTTGTCGTGATTTTTTTGATGTATTCCCAACACTTGTGCCTCAAACCTGTATTAATAGTTTTTCGAAGTTTAAGCATCATTCTTGGAGAGATACAACTTACAAGTCTTGTAAAATATCACAATCACAGAGAGAAAATGGAAGAGAGAACAGTAGAGTAACAGAGCACTTGAGAGAAGAACGAAACCTACTGAAAGTTTGTTATATTGTATTTTTATTTCACTGTACAATGGGTATATATATACACGTGCAAACTGAGCTAAGGGAGAAGGGAATCCAGATGTCATCTAACCAGCTAAACTAAAACTATTACAGCTGTACACTTAAAAATACTTTAAGTAGCTTTTGACTTGGACCAAGACTTCTTGCATTTTGCTTCCCTTGATTTCAACTCTAACGATTCAAGATAAGACTATAGATTCCAACACCCCCCCCTTCAAGAGGGGAATGGATATTTATCATTCCCATCTTGCGTATCAAATGGTGAAAATGAAGTGAACCAAGAGGCTTTGTGAGAATGTCTGCTATCTGATGCTTTGAAGGGATGTGAACAATTTTGATCAGTCCTCTTTGCAATTTTTCTCTGACCAAATGACAATCAAGTTGAATATGCTTTGTCCTTTCATGTTGAACCGGGTTGGATGCAATTTCAGAGGCTGGCTTGCTGTCAGTGTATAATAAGACAGGTTGGGAATGTGAAATCTGTAAGTCATCCAGTAGATAAACTAACCACTGCAACTCACAAGTAGTTGAGGCTAGTGCTCGGTATTCAGATTCAGCTGATGATCGACTGACTGTAGGCTGTTTCTTGGACTTCCAGGATATCAACGAGTCACCAAGAAAAATAGTGAAACCCGTAACACTTCTTCTTGTGTCTATACATCCACCCCAATCACTATCGGAATAGGCTTTAAGGTGAAGATCAGATTTAGCATCCAAAAATATTCCTTGTCCTGGAGTGGCCTTAATGTACCTGAGAACTCTTTCAGCAGCATTCAAATGATTAAGGCAAGGATTAGCCATAAACTGGCTTAAAGCTTGTACTGAGTAGGATAGGTCAGGTCTTGTTATAGTAAGATACAAGAGCCTGCCTATGAGCTTTCGAAACTGAGCTGGATTTGATAAAGGAGGAGAACCATCACTAGCACTGAGTTTGAGGGTTGATTCCATTGGAAATGCTATAGGTTTACAACCAGAAAAACCACTATCTCCCAAGATATCAAGGGCATATTTACGTTGGCATAATGTAATGCCTTTTTTTGACCTAGCCACTTCAATGCCCAAAATATATTTCAAGTCCCCCAAATCTTTAATGGTAAATGAGTTATGTAAAAACTGCTTAACAGTAGCTATTGCATCCAAGCTATTTGAAGCAAGAATAACATCATCCACATAAATCAAAAGTGCTATGAAACTGCTCGAGTTGTGTTTTATGAAGAGAGAAGAATCAGATTTGCCTTGGACAAAACCAAACTGAATTAAGGAAGAAGATAGCTTTGAAAACCATTGTCTTGAGGCTTGTTTGAGGCCATATAAACTCTTTTTGAGTTTACAAAATCTTGGATCATTATCTGAAGAATAACCAGGTGGTAATTGCATGTACACCTCCTCATTTAATTCGCCATGAAGAAAAGCATTATTTATATCGAGTTGATGTAAATACCAATGCTTAGCGGCTGATATGGCTAACAAAGTCCTAACAGTTGTCATTTTTGCCACGGGAGAAAAAGTGTCGAAGTAATCAAATCCTTCTTGCTGGGTGTAGCCTTTTGCTACTAACCTAGCCTTGTATCTATCAATAGTGCCATCAGCTTTGAATTTGACCCGATACACCCATTTACATCCAATTGTAGTCTTATTACCACAATAGAACTGTTGTAGATGGGAAGGGGGATTTCTTGTTCTTGTAGATCTTCTAAGAGTTGAAATTTCAGATATAGGTGTAGGACATTGAGAAGGAATAGATTCTGGAATATCAGGAACAGCAATCTGTGTAGGAGATATAGGATCATAGAATTGTGGAAAATTAGGAAACACAAAAGGAGAATGAACTGAGTGTGGGATAGAAGGAAAAGTTGTTTCATGAAATGTAACATTTCGAGAAACAAAAATATTTAGGGTGATAAGGTCAAGCACTTTGTAGCCTTTTGTGTTTGGTGGATAACCAACAAAAATACATTTTGTAGCTCTAGGATGAAATTTGCCTCTGCCACATTTTAGTGTGTTGGCAAAACATAGACAACCGAATGTTCTCAAGTAATTGTATGTAGGGGGTTTATTAAACAAGAGATGAAATGGTGTGGTATTTTCTAAAACAGGGGATGGGATTCGGTTAATGAGGTGTGTAGCTGTTAAAACGGATTCAGTCCAGTAAGTGAGAGGCAATTTCGACTGGAATAAAAGAGCTCTAGAGACATTCAATAAGTGTTGATGTTTTCTTTCAACACGACCATTTTGTTCGGGAGTTTCTACACAAGATAACTGATGGATTATACCAATTTCTTGGTAAAAAAGAGGCATGTTAAATTCTTGACCATTGTCTGTTCTAAGTGTTCGTACTTGAGCATTGAATTGTGTTTTGACATAGGTAATGAATCGCTTGAGCAAAATTTGAGTTTCAGAATGTGAAACAACAGAGAAAGTGGAAGAGAGAACAGTAGAGTAACAGAGCACTTGAGAGAAGAACGAAACCTACTGAAAGTTTGTTATATTGTATTTTTATTTCACTGTACAATGGGTATATATATACGCGTGCAAACTGAGCTAAGGGAGAAGGGAATCCAGATGTCATCTAACCAGCTAAACTAAAACTATTACAGCTGTACACTTAAAAATACTTTAAGTAGCTTTTGACTTGGACCAAGACTTCTTGCATTTTGCTTCCCTTGATTTCAACTCTAACGATTCAAGATAAGACTGTAGATTCCAACAAGTCTTTTAATTTGAATTAAAAAGACAGATTACTAGAAGATGGACATCAGGTATGGAAGAAACTCAGTTTTTCAAATCTGTAATCGTTTCTTCCAATATTCAGTTTTTTGAAATTTACGTCATACACTCAATACATCCAAGAGTTTTTTTAACCTAGTTTAGATCAAAATATAAAATATTCTAAGGTATGAGACAAGATGTCGAATAATCAAGACTGCATCCTTGAACTAACTTCATTTTTTTTTTTTTTTATGTTTTAAATTAAAAAATGTTGGCAGATTACTATGTTGTGTGACATTCTTTCAAAAAACTTCTTAAATTTGGAATAAAAGTTGTCCACCCCCACTCCCACCCCATTATATATACACCCTGACCAAGAAACTAAAGCGTACCGACCCCAGGCTTAAGACATTATTATCTGCAATGGCATCAAATTCAATAAAAATATCACTACTTGTGTTTCTGGCCATGTTCATAAGTTCAGAAGCAGAACTTGGACAGCCTAAAGAAACGAAAATGACACTATATTTTCAAGATTATTCAGGTGGACCTAATGCAACTGTAGTACAGATTACGGGTCAACCCGATGGCCTTCTTAGCTTCACCAAATTTGGAGCCATTTTCTGCACCGATGACCCAATAACTGAAGGATTCGATCCATCTTCGGCAGAGATTGCACGGGCACAAGGTTTGTATGTGACCTCAGCTTTAGATGGATCGAATACACACGTCCTAATATCAATTGTGTTCATGAATGAGGAATACAAAGGTAGCACTCTCGAGATACAAGGAAGCAGTGCTCAGTTTGAAAGGGTTAGAGAAGTTGCTGTGGTTGGTGGCACTGGAAAATTCCGTCTCGCACGCGGTTACGTGAGTTTTGAAACGATTCATTACGACGCTAAAATTTACTATGCGGTTATTCAATGCAATGTTACCGTATTGCACTACTGAACGGCATCAAGATTTTCTTGCATTCAGACTTTGTAATAATCAATGGCATATTGGTAAGAGAAAGGTATCTCGTTCTTCTCAATTTGTTAACTTGATATGGTGGACCATATAGTCTAGAATAATATCAAAAGATAGATGTTTTTGTAAATATTTCCGATTAAACTTGACGGGTCAAATTTATTTCTTTATTAAATAACTTTTTGAATTGACACCAAGTTGAACAACACTACAAGAAGATATTCCAAGGGTTGAAGAAGGAGAGGTTTCTATATTGAACTATTAGTTCTCTAGGTAACTTGATATGGTGGATTATGTCGTATCGAATAATGTCGAAATAAAAACATTTTAATTTTATTTATTTATTATAATGTTTATTATAGCGAATAGTTCTTATCAAACCTGATAGGTCAAATTTATTTCATTATTAAATAACCTTTTGAAGTGGCACCGAGTTGAACAACACTATATCAAAAGGGATTCTAAGAGTTTGAAGAAAGAAAAGTTTCTCTATTGAACCATTAGTTATTACTTGTCAATGTATATTGGTAACTTGATATGGTGGACCATATAGTCTCAAATAGTATCAAAATAAAAAAATTTCAAAGTTTTTTTTTATTATGATGTTATCAGCAATTGCAGCGTATAGTTTGGGTGGAGTTTCTTAGAACTCAAAATGATGGATATGTGCTCATATAGTACAATTTTACCGATGTAAAATAACGTTTAATAATAAATAAATTGTAGTTTTTATTTATTTTCTTTTATTACATTTATTTGATATTAAGCATGAAAATTAAAGTGTTTATGATGATCACTTGTGATAGTATAAATTGCGTGCTTGCCTGAAAAAACACATTGTGACTCAACTTATATTTTCATTATAAATAAATTTTTTTTTTTGTATTGAAAGGTTGTAGTGTTGACTTATTTACTATTCAAAATTAAAATTTGTCTGGTTTAACGGCGACATTAGTATACTTGAAGTGTATCGAACACACCATGTATTGAGTTTATTTATCTAGCATGACATTGTGGATAATTAAATTTCACTTGATCGTCGAGTATTTTATATAAACTATGGACATGTTAGTTGTTAATGATTTTTTGATGTACTAGTGGATGGGTTGAAAATTTGAGAACGATGAAGTAGAGAACACGAGTTTTGTCACAAGTTGTCATCCTGAACAACGATTAGGGTGAATACTTAAGTACTTTACATTAAATGATTATAAATCTAAGCTCATTTTTTAGTGATGACTGAAATTCGAAATTTATGATTAGTTCACATGAGCATTGAAAAAAAATTATACTTAAATTAATGAAAATAATTAGAAGAATCAAGTTGTTGAAATAAAAAATTGTAAATTTTGAAAGCTGAAAGTTCGTGATTCACGTCCAATTTTAAAAATTGATTATCGAATTTTTATAAATTTTTATTGTTTATTTATTGTTTATAAATAGGTGTGAATATCCAGTAATGATCTTGAATTATTGAATTAAAAAATAAATAAATTATTTTTTCGAGTAATTCTTGTACCACATTCCAACAAAGACATGGTTGCTTTAATTCTCAATAAGTTTTCAACTATGTAGAAATGCTCATTCATGTCATTTCCTTCTTTTTTCCGTTTTTACTTATTTTAGTTTTTCCTTTTTAAGTGATGAAAAAAATGTACTTATTAATTGACGACTGTTGTGAAGTTCACCATTAGTTCTAGTTGGTTTAATGTTTGAGCTTTTAGTTATGTTTCATTTGAAATGAGTTGAGGATCCGAAATTAAAGAAACTTCACATTTCAATGTAACTTTTGTTGTTGGTTGTTTCGTCTAATTGAGACCTATGTATGTTCTATTTTATCATAAAATCATCTCACATTATAATTTTCTAGATCTATCTACTACCACAAAAATTGGGCCACTTGAGACTATATAATTCAATTTGTACCTTTTAGATGAAAGGGTAAAATGCATAGATCAGGTATTATCTATCACAAAATAAAAAACAGGCTCCAAGTTTGAGAATTGCAAAAATCAGGTTTTCCATGAATTAATTAATTATATTTCACAATTATTATATTATATTAAATATTTCACTATAATATAATATAATTAATCCACTTCACCCTACATTCACCTTCCCTACTGCTCTGGCGATTACTCCGGTGACCGTCAACTACTCCGACGATTATTCCCTGGCAGTGCTTAATACCGGCGACTATTCCGATGATCATTCCGTTGCCGCTTAATTCCGGCTGTTTCGATTTCGAGGTCACAGATATCTTATTAAGTAGTTAAAATTTAATTTTCGATCACAACTTATCTCGAGATCACAAATCAAAAAATTTATAGATCACAATTGACTTCATTGGTTATTGATCAAAAAAAATTTAGGTCACAAATTTTTATTTGGTCATAAGTTAAAAAAAATTGTAAATAACAGAGATCGCATATTTCCAAATATGTTGGTCATAGATTATATTTTGAATTAGATTAACGAATTTTAATGTAACAGTTAAATAGTTAGTCACGGATAACCATATAGTTGGTTACATACACCCAAACGCATGTCCCACAATCCTAGTACACCACTAATACTTGGTCACAGATTGATATAGTTGGTCACATACACCCAAACACCCGTCCCCCAATCCCAATACACCACCAACACTTGGTTACAGATCAACTAAATAGTTGGTCACAAACCAAAATACCACAACAACCATCGACACAACAATAACAAAAAAACGACATCCACCACAGTTCCACCACAAGGACCCCCACGCACACAGATCCACCACACGGATTCCCACAACCACGCACAGAGTAGATCCACCACATGTTGTGAACGACAGCAGCATCCCGTTTGCAGCAGATCGCCGCCTACACCAACAAGTTGGAAACCTCAACCACACCCACACTACATCGAAGACATCAACCACATCTAAGACCTCCACCGCACATACAACATCGAAGACCTCCACCCCACATTACCTCATCGAAGACCTCCACACAAAAAACACCACCACTACTACACAAAACTCTACCACCACCGCCGCATCCAGCTACACAACACACCACCACCATCGTTACATCCAACCACACAAACCACCGTTGCCGAATGACTATCAACACTACCACCAACCACACTGCTGTGCATAACACACCACCAAAACACCACCACGCCGTCTCTCATATCAGCAGCGTCGCAACGCTGCGAACAGCGGCAGTGTTGCGACACTGACATTAAGCAGACTACGACGATGCTGCAGTTCGCAACAGACGCTGCGACGCGAACGACAGCATCGCGACGCTGCTGAACACGGAGAGAGGTAAGGGAGAGAGTGGTCGACGACGTTGGGAGGAAGGAGAAGCGCTCGCATCGACTTCGTTGAGAGAGAGAGAGAGATGATTAAAATGATTTAGGGTTTGAAATTAGGTGGTGAGTGTTTTGATGGGTGTTGAATTTGTGATATAAATATTAATATTAAAATATTGAATTTGTAATATAATTATTACTATTAAAATATTAAATTGTCACCTAATTTTTGATTAAATATGCTTCATATATGATTTTTGAAGTGTGATCTTTAAATACATGGTCTAGTGTAATTTTCACTAGATGAAATGTATACTTAGTGGTGGCAATGGACAGAGCCGACTTACTCACACGAGCTCGTGGCTCGTGGACCACGAGCCGAGCTTAAGCTTGGCTCGTTGGTTTTTGGGAGAGCTCGCCGGCTTGTATATATATATAAACACACCCACATTTTATAAACAATTTTTTACATATACATTTTTCAAAATATTTTTGTTTTTTAAAATAAAAAAATAAAGATAAAGTCTCCTCCTTTATTTGGGCTTGAGATCGGCTACTTCAATTTCAAGTAGACGGAGTTAAAAATTGTAAACGAACAACTTGTTAGTGTAAAAAAATTTTTAAAAAGTTATAAAGGTAAGAAAATAAAATTTTGTGATGAATGCGGTGAAATTAAATATCACTTACTTGGTTACATGCAATTTCGGTATATTTATCTTGAATTCAAAAATTAGTGTCTTCCCAATCCTTCACACACATTAACGCTTCCAAAATATGTTCTTTTAGTCGACTTTTGACCTCAGAGAGAACCCTCTTTCCTGCACTAAAAACAGACTCTAAAATTACAGTGCTAACATGAGGTGTTAGTAGATCTTTGTCCATTGCAGAAACTACTGGCCATCGATATTCATAATTTCGCCAGAATTGAATTACCTCTTCTGAACTTTTCCTAATTGCTTGTTACTATGGAAAGTATGACTAAAGTAATTAATTAATTCATATGGCAACGCATTTGGACTATTGCTCAAAGTTTGAGTACATGCAATGTAAGAAAAACTACTACTACTAGAGGAACCACATGCATATGCAGTTGAATAATATCTATATGAGTTCATGTTTTCGAATAAATTTAAAACTTTAGCATCGTCATCTGTTATATTAGTGGGAGGAGTAGTTGTAGGTACACGGGTAACATGTGTACCCATTCGTGAAGTATATAATTCATACATTTTACGTAACGTTTGTTCCAAATTTCTATAAGTAATAGATATATTAAGAGTTAAAGTATTTGAAATTTGATCAATTACAAATTTAATACCCAATAAATTATATCGGGGGTCCATGACGCATGCTAAAAGAAATAACATAGGTAATTCTTCCCAATATTTTCGAAAATTTAATTCCATGGAATAAATAATATCGGGTCATTTTGAAATTTCTTAAAAGTGGCGTAGTAGTAGCACTGGCGACTGGAGTACCAAACTGTAGTTGCATTTGACCAACTGGAAGAAGATCATGTTTGGTCAACATGTTTTGTAGTGACGGTTGAGGTAGGTAGTTCCAATACATTTTTACCATGCTAGTCGTTATTGGCAGTATTTACATACTGCTTTGGTTTTTGAAAGTTCATCGACCACACAACCTGTTTAAACCAATTTAAAATGGTCCCAACTTTTGTTTGTTTCTTCACCTTTCTCTTCCCTCCTACATCGGGAATATTTAATGTAGGTTCTTCATCTTACTTTAAATCAATTGAAACACTATGATCAACATCAACGTCATCCAAAACAATTGGATGACTACCTTCATGAACGTCGAAATCTTGAATATTTTCTTGAATTGGTAATTAATTGAGATTGGCGAATTCATTCCCAAATTGACTTTGGGCAGATGTTTCTCTTTCCAAATCGAATAAGTTTTCAACAAACGATCGTGAATCCATTTGTGAATAATAAAAATTGAATGTTGAAAACTTGAAGTAGAATGTAGAAATATAGAATTGAGAAGTGAATCAGGATTATGTAGTAGTGTATAAAATGAATTATAAAATCAAGATAATAATGTCAAAAAATATAGAAGAGAATTATAGAATGAATGAATGATATTGTTAATAATAATTTGTAAATTGTAGAGAATAGAGTAGAGAATGAGAGATTGATATTGATAGTAAGTTTGGTGTGAAAAAAAAATGTTGTAATGGACGAGTATTTATATGAGGCAAAAAAATTAGAAAAATGAAGGGAAAAAAATTAAATTAAATTAAAAATTAAAAAGGCCGTTTCGATCACTAAATGTGACTGTTTCAGTGACCGTTCTGGTCACATAAAATTTTTTTTTTTTCAATTTGGGCGAGCCACATCGGAGTGGCTCACAATAAAAGACGAGGCTTCGTCGAAACGAGCAGCTCGTGAAAAGACGAGCACGAGCGGCTCGTTACCCTCTACAGTACAAGTCGAGCGAGCAAGCCGACGAGCCGCTCGGCTCGATTGCCACCACTATGTCTACCAAGCAAATTGAACAATTTTCAATCTCAGGGGGTGTTTGATGCATATTATGTAGAAAAAAAATGCATTTTATGATGTGATGCGATGGAAAATATGTGGTTAGAAAATAAGTAATTTTTTTTAATTTACGTGTAATATTATTTAAAGAATGCGTTGTTGAAAATAAATATCGAAAGACTGAATTTTGGGAAGAGCGTGGATCTAGCAAGGGCTATATTTCTAAACAATATGTATTTTGAATTTCAAAAAAAAAAAATTTCCCCCCATGTACAGAAATATTCCCACAGAATTTCACCATAAAACCCATAATGAGTGGATCCCACCATGTATTAAAAAAAAAAATCAACGGGACCCACGTGTGTGTATTCTTGTGAAATCCTGTGGTTTCTGCTTCTATACAGACAGCAAAGCTCTAAAAAAAAATGTTACAACAGTGTTATTTTATCAAGGGCAACACACATGATCACATTCAAACATTTATTAAAATAATATATAAGGTCGAAGCACCTAATTTAAAAGTATGGTCATTTTCTATATCATGAAAGACTTTTGATTGTCAATATTTTTCATGAAAATGTCTTTTTTTTTCACCAAAATTCCTACTTTTGTACTATTTGATTGATATTTTTTTCTATGAAAAATATTTTCATATTTTTTATCGCGTGCTCATATTTTCCTCAAAAACAAGGAAAAAGTTTCTTTAAAGAGAGTGAATTTTTTTCCAGACAATTCCCTCTCTCTCTCTCTCATCTACATACGAGTAAATGATGGACAAGAAACATTTTCTAAATTAAAATTAAATACATTTAACTAATCATTTACATGCAAAGTTCTAAACAATTTAATTACCTAAAATATATTTATTTCCATCAAAATTTTATGCTTACAATTAAACACACCCTTAAGTCAAACTATCATACATTCATTATTATCATCCATTTATTATTCCTACTTTCATAGGCACTACAATTCTTTTTTTTTCAAACTCACGAAATTTTTGTTGAATAATTGGTCCTTATAGGTTGAAGGGCATGGTCCTTGTCAAATGACACCATACCCACAAGGCCACGGTCGGTCCACGCACCCCTAATTTCATATCCAATATTTGAAAGGTAATTGAAACATATTAAAAATTTTATTTTTATTTTTTTATTCATTTTCAATAACACATTCTTTAATAAAATAATATTTTTCACATCAATAATTTTTTTTTTCAATCACATATTTTCCATCAATCTATTATTTCAAAATATAGACTCAAACACACCCGACTTTGTTTTTTGAAAATTGTGGCCTTGTAGGTGAAAAAATTGTTTTCCCTTGTAAACTGTCCAATAGTGTTTTATCACGTGGGATAATATAAAAAATAATGTAATTCTGGTGAAAGGTACAGTCCGGTAGGGCGGAAAAAGTTTCCACATAAATTCAATTAAAATATTACAATAATCTATATTCCAGCTTCTATTATATTTTGAAAAAAAAAAAATGAAAAAATGGGCAATGGATTTCATTCATTAAATTCTTCTTTGATTGTCATGTGCAATGTGATATTTGATGTTCGTACTCTGACACAGACCACTGAATTGTGGAACATGCCTAATATCAAATCATTTTTCCACTTGACGGTTGAGATTTTCCCGTACAAACGATCGGTGGTCCAGGTGCACCCTTTTGTGGGGTGGGTTGGGTTGGGGTGCATTTGCAGTTCAGTATTTTCGTTTTGCATTGCACACGCTCTCTCTTTCTCTAATTCAGTGGGTGACTTCTTGTTTGGGAGGAATATAAAAGAGAAGAAACCCACGCTCTCCTAATCTTCTTTCCTTCTTTTTCTCTGAGAAAAGTTGAGAGTGAGAAGTGGTTTGAGTTGTGTTGATCTGATTTCCTCTGTTTTTTTGATGATTAATGAGTGTGACCCGATAGGCTGTTTTTCTTTACTTCCTTTTTGTGGGTTTGTAGTAAAATTAGTGCTTTATTTATGAACTGAAAATGCAAGTGAGAATTGAGTTGGGAAACTCAAGAATGGGGAAAAGTGATGAGGGCTGGAGGGAACTGTTGGAGCTCAAAATCAGGGAGGGTTTAGGGTTTGAGATATTGAGGATTGCAAATGAGGGTTTTGTTAGCTAACCCTGGGGTTTCTCTGAGCTAATTCTGTTGTTGAGTATAATTTTTTCTGTAGCTGTATTATTATAAAGACTATATTTTTTTTTATATGCAAATGTATGGATAAACTTGTGAAGCTTTCAACATCAGGGATGGATCAGCAACCTCATGATGGTACCTACTCTCTCTCTCTCTCTCTACACACACACACACACACACACACACACACACACACATGTATGCTGGTTTCCCCCTCTTCCTATCCTTTTGTATTCTAGATTTTTTGTTCTTAAAGCAAGCCTCTTTATTTGTCGTTTTTATTGATTTTTTCTTTGTTGAAGTGTGTGCTCTCTGTGTCTTTAAAGAATTATTGTCCGTTTGTCTATTTCAAACTTAAGACAATTCAATAAGTATTAAGTTTGATAAATTGTAAGCCACTGCTGATGGTTTATTGATTTGGGTATTGGAAGGGGCCAAAAAGTGTTTGAATTCCGAGCTATGGCATGCTTGTGCGGGTCCTCTGGTGTCTCTGCCTACAGTTGGGAGCCGTGTGGTTTACTTCCCTCAGGGACATAGTGAGCAGGTCCTCTTTTAATTATCCAATTTCGCTCTATTATTTTCTTCCATGTGTTTTTTGGAGATGTACTTTATAAGCGCTTAACAGTTCCTAAGTCCTCTTTAAGCACTTGAAAGTTGCTTTGCTTAAGTGGCGATGTATCTAATGGATTTCAGTTGAAATGTTTGGCAGGTTGCTGCCACAACTAATAAAGAAGTTGATGCACACATCCCCAATTATCCAAGCTTGCCACCACAGTTGATCTGCCAACTCCACAATGTTACAATGAACGTAAGTTTTCTTTATGCGCTGTTTATTATCTCTTTGTTGTTGACTCATTGTATTGAGAGTTTGTTATACCTAGACCCTAAGAGATTTCTGTTTTTGTTAAATATCAGGTCGATATAGAAACAGATGAAGTATATGCTCAAATGACATTGCAACCCCTGAATCCGGTATTCTGAAATTATACTTGGAATTGAATTTTCTGTAAGACTGTAAATTTGCAGCACTAATCAATTGCATATTGATGATGGGATATTATTCCATTACGTCAATGCAGCAAGAACAAAAAGAGATGTATCTTCCTGTGGATCTGGGAACTCCTAGCAAGCAACCAACTAATTACTTTTGCAAGACGTTAACGGCAAGTGATACTAGTACACATGGAGGCTTCTCTGTGCCGCGGCGTGCTGCAGAGAAAGTCTTCCCACCTTTGGTAATGGCATTCTATTGATATGATTGTTCTGAGGTGATTGCTTGTTGATCCTGTTCTGTAATTTGAATTTGGCGCCTCAGGATTTCTCTCAGACACCACCAGCCCAGGAACTTATTGCTAGGGATCTCCATGATGTTGAATGGAAGTTTAAGCATATTTTCCGGGGTAAGTTTTAGAAGTTTCCTTTACTTTTAATATCAGGTATTTATACATATACACATGATGGGATGATGGTTTAGGCAAGGTGTTGAATGGATATTAGCTATGACCAGACCCAATCGCAGAAGTAATTGAGAGTTGAAACTATCTTGATTCTTAGATTTCAATATATTAAGATTGTCGTTGTTTAGCTTGTGGGTTATTCTATTATGACATTCATTCAATACGAGTGAAAGGGGGATTAAACATCTAATTTGCTTTTGCAATTTGACTCAGATTCTTCATGTCTTTCTCTTGACTATGATTTTGCACTTGGCCTTAAACAAAGATTCAGCAAGATAGTGCCTTCCAACTTATGCAGAGGCACATACACAAATATCCTAGTGTGCGTGTAACTTTCATTCGCTGCTCAGAACGTTTTGCAGCAGTGCAGAGTGGTGCAGGCAGTTATCAGTAGCTTAATGTTAGTAGGCTGTGTTTTTGCATTTATTATTGATCAAGGAAAATCAATAGTTTGATGCATATTATTATTATTATTATTTTTGGGGTGGGGGAGAATTGATTTATCAGCATTATCTTTTGGTTAGAAAAGTAGATGCAAAAACTAGTCGTCCATATGACCTGTAATTTATTGAAAATGGGGAATGGGAAAGTGGGGAAAATAAATTGCCAGTTGGTCTGATTGCAGTAGAAAAATAGTGCGTCATCTCAATACCAAGACCCTAACCTGGACTTTCCCATCTCGGTTCAGTCTGGACTGGGGTTTTCTGAGCAGAAAGTTCCAAAACCTTGATTATATTGATTCTTTACTTCTACTGGATATACTGGATTTACCTTCCAAGGTTGGATAATCCATATGGGTCATCTCTTTCTAATGGTTGTATTTCAAAGGAGAGGAGTATTTAAATGGTATACTTATGACCCCCTCTAGCTACTTTAGCTTTTAAGTCATGTTATTCAACATGGTATTAAAGCATGAAAATTTCCTCTTGCGACCACTATTTAATACAATTGTGCACATTTCAAGTTTTATAGAAAAATGAATCCCACTTGAACGATGTGAGGGGTGTGTTAAATACAATATTTAAGTCATATACATGTGGCCTCTATATTTGCTGAAGCTTTTGGATCAAGCAGTCAAATAAAACTGTCTTTGTTTAAATTTCTTTTAATGTGATGTTCAAAAATGCATGTTAAGATGCCATCGTTCATGCAAATGAAAGTTTGTCGAGTGAAGAAGAATGGAGAAAATCACTAAGATAGATGTGTCAAGAGACAGGGCACGTGCCTTTTTTAAAGTTTCTCAATAGTGGCAGAGATGTCCATGAAAATAAAATAGTAGTTACAGTCAATGAAGTTAATGTAATCTTTTGAACATTGTGCTTTTTTGACTGCGAAGAGAATGTAATGCTTAGAGAAGAGTTCCAATCTCCAAGAGTAGCAATACCGAAAGAGGAATAGCATTTTGAAAAAGCTCTCAATTTCAACAGAGTAAAGTAGCTGGAATCATTGTTCAAGAACATTTCTGTTCATTTTTCCATTTCATGTCCTCCAAGTTACTCAATCGATTATGTTATTGGGGAATTGCATCGTATCATTGGGTAAAACAGCTAAATAATATTTGAACTGCTGTACGATCTTAGTTGCTGCTATTAATGATTCATGTTATATTCTTGTGGAACTGAAGTCTATAGTTCACTGTGATTGAAGAGACTACTTACATTTCGAGTTATGTGATGGTGGTGGTTCATTTTCTTCTTGCAGGCCAGCCCAAGCGGCATTTACTTACTACTGGCTGGAGTGTCTTTGTCAGTGCCAAAAGACTAGTTGCTGGAGATTCTGTTATTTTTATATGGTATCCTTTATCCTTACATTTCCAAAAATTATTTCCTAAATTCTCAAGAGAACTCGATAATCTTTATTCCAAATATTTTTAATCCTTTCCTTAGGAATGAGAAAAACCAGCTCCTTTTGGGAATTCGTCACGCCAACCGACCGCAAACTGTGATGCCATCATCTGTTCTTTCAAGTGATAGTATGCACATTGGACTGCTTGCTGCTGCTGCTCATGCTGCCGCTACTAATAGTTGCTTCACCGTTTTCTATAACCCAAGGTGGGAATACATAAATAACCATAATTTTTTGCATATTTCTGTTGCTTCTGCTGACACATTTATTGCATCAGGGCTAGTCCATCTGAGTTTGTTATACCTCTTCCAAAGTATGTAAAAGCTGTATATCACACTCGTGTTTCTGTTGGAATGCGTTTTCGGATGCTATTTGAAACTGAAGAATCCAGTGTCCGCAGGTATAGTATCACATGAATCTTCAGTATGAGATCCATTTTTCTGGTGTTCCTTTAGTTTTGAGTTAATATTTTAAAAACATGATAAATTAATATGGAAATCAACTCACAATGAGTCTATCCTGCTTGGAGATGTCAAACTGATTTTATTGATATCTCTGTTGCATTGTATAATTATGCTTCATTTAACTGGTTACAGTTTACTCCTTGGGTCATTTCTCCTTAAGATTATGAGGGGACAAATTGTTCTTGTATATCATATCCAAATTACTGCAGTGGGTATATGTAGTACATGTAGATATACAGTATTCAGTTGTATATCAGAGTTCATTGACAATTACCATTGTAGAAGGTAATAAGACATTGTTAGTAGAGCAAAAAAAAACTGGTCAATGTTGGGACTTCAACTGTTTGCAAGGCCTTTCTTAATTGGAATTTTGGTGTTCTTATCGGTGGATGATTCATGTCCAGATACATGGGCACGATTACTGGTATTGGCGATTTAGACCCTGATCGTTGGCCAAACTCCCACTGGCGTTCTGTCAAGGTAAATGACACGCCTTTACTGCTTAAACTTTTACTCGTGTGCTATTTTTGCTCTTAATTTTATTTTGCATTTTATATTTAATTTCGATTCTGTCAGTTGCTCATGGAAAGAAATTCTCAGAGAACTTTTTCTTTTCTTCTCATCTTTGCTTAACTTTTAAAGTTTGTCTTGTTAAGTTTTTCCTTGTACACAATCCAAAATCTGATATTCTAGTAACCAATGTAGCAGAGATGTAGAATCTGTTTTTACAGAATGACTATTTTGGTTAATTTCTAAAATAAATGATATTTTTTGGTTTTTACGAAATGAAGTTTCATTTTATAATCTATAAACATTTTCTAGCTGGAAGGTATGCTGTGAAACATAGCTGGTTGAGCTTGTGACTTTTCACTAAGGGGTGCAACTCTATTGCCACCCAAAAGGAGTGGACATGATTTTCAGTGAAAACTTATGCATGAATGGATGTTTTCACCTAGATGTGATTATGTGGAAGGACATGTATGAGAAACGGCAGTGTTGTTTCCTGGGTAAAATAAATGTTTATAAACAAAAAGTTACTTATTGGCTATAGCCAATGCAAAAGGACTCTTCTGAAGGAGCACCCCTGAGTCTATCAATATGAATAATATTTTGTCCATTTAATCCATAATTTTAATCAAAGAAGTCATTGTTGTTTTTAACTTTGAGCATTCTATATATCTGTAAAATTAAAAAGAAAAAACTATATATTGACAAATTTGTGATTCTTTACTTTCAGAAGTTCATCAATGCAGACATGGGCTATATATACTATGTGCTTGTTTGGCAAAGCTTAAATTTTTTTTAAGCTGAGTTAAACATGCTTTTATTCCACACATCCACAACTTACTACCCACTTATGATTTACTCATTTTATGGGACCCATAACTTATGAGCACTTAAAAAAAAAAATTAAGGTAACCTTCCTTTCCTTAGTCCAATGTGGTGCACCATGATTGGCAGTCCTTCCCTTTTAAGGCCTAAATTTCTAAGAAGACGATTTTGCATTGACTCTTTTGCATTATTGCATAAAATGTGCAATGTGGTGGATGTGACATGTTAAGCACTTTCTTTCTTTACTACATGTACATATGAATTTTTTTCTGGATATTGATGGATGTGATGTGTTAAGCATTTAAATTGTGCTAGGATTTATACCCAGAAAGTATAATTTCTGTTTTGTGATAGACATTTCATTTATCAAATGCATAGTATTGTATTATTGTTTTATAGTTTTTATTCATTGATTGAGCATACATTAAAAGTGATGCAGGACGATAGTAGAATTAAAATTTAGGGTGAATTAGAAGTAAGCCAAGAAGCAAGAAGAATAATAGAAGAAGAAGCTAAAGAAGGGGGAGAAGAAGAAGCCGGGAAAAGAGGGGGAGGAAGAGGGGAGAAAAGGGGTGCAAGCCAATCTTTCAATTCATCATATTCATCAACTCTCTAAATTACAACAAAAAATCCAATAAATAGTGAAAACCTAACGGGTTTGGGCTAACCCCCTAAGACAAGCCCAATAACAATAAAAAGTTCAATAACAATAAAATAAACCTCAACTGATAAAACCCAATAACAAAATAAAATTAAGTATCGGCGATGTCCGCATAAAAAAGATTCTATATCATGGATGTAATTATGCGTTGTGCACTTAATTACTTTAGGTGTGGAAGATGCAATTCATAACTTGTGGTATAAAAGATAAATTTGTCTTTGACCGGTTAATAGAGTTATAGACGAGGGGAAGAAAGGAATATAATTCATTGAGTGCATAATTTAATTTAAAAAAAGCAATAACACAATAATAGTAACAATATATTAATTTTTTCCTACATACTACAATTGTTCCTTGCAACATTTTTAACTTGAATGTTTTCATTATCATCAAATATATCATTATCAATATACCCGATAGCAGAGAAGGTGAGACAAATTAAATTTTTACTTGTTAAAAATAAAGATTTCCCAATTTATAATATTGCTGTTAAACTTGTTTATACTAATAATCGTGCATTGTTTGCCTTACATTCTGAACTTTTCATTAATACATAATAATGACATCCGAGTATACTTGCCTGTGATATACTTATTCATGCCATACCTGTTGTGGTAGATTTAATACTACATCCGTTTTCACAAATTTCTCGAATTTATAGGTTGGTTGGGATGAATCGACAACGGGTGAGAGGCAGCCACGTGTATCACTATGGGAAATTCAACCCTTGACAACGTATCCCATGTATTCCTCTTTGTTTCCTCTGAGACTGAAACAACCATGGTATCCAGGGGCATCCTCTTTCCAAGGTGTTATCCTTCCCCTTATTACATTAAGTTTTGTGCCTGTTTCCCTCTAATTTTGTGTGGATGGGAATAATATAATATGTCAGTGTGGCACACGATAACATCAACTACTTGAATTGTCAATACTACGTAAACCATGAGATGAGGATTCTTCAATCTCTAATGGCTAATAAATTGGGGTAAAAATACCAAAAATAAAAGGAACTGCCAAGGCCAATGACTGCCTGTCCCATTTTTGTGACTTCATATGACAGATAATATTCTCATCTTTTAATGGAGAGAGAGAGCTTTCCAAGTTACTTAACGTTTTCAGTAATTTTACAGTATTGATTTTTTAATGTTCTCGAACCTAATATGCCATTTTCTAAAACCTTCATTTGGCTCACTTGTGTTCTGGTGCTTTTATAACAGATGGCAGTAGTGAAGCAATGTACAACATGGCTAGGTTTAGAGGTGAAGCTGGTGTGAATGGACACAGTTCTATGAATTTTCAGTCAGTTGGTACGTTTCCCTGGATGCCACAGAGATTTGATCCACCTATCTTGAGAAATGATCTCAATCAGCAGTACCAGGCTATGATGGCAGCAGGATTGCAAAATTTTGGAAGTGAGGAGTTGCTGAAACACCAATTAGTGCAGTTCCAACAACCTGTTCAATATCTTCAACATTCAGGCAGCCATAATCCCCTGTCACAGCAGCAGCAAGCAGTCCCGTTATCAATTTCTTCATATATGCGCTCTCCACAAACCCAAATGGTTCCAGATAATCTGCGTAGGCAAACACAACAGCCTGTTAACAACCATTCCAGTGAACATCCGCAGCAGCATACTAATCCGGAAGCATTTCTAATGCAACATGCTCAACTCCAACAGAGGGAGCCAACAGATGTTCCCTCCCCTTCATTTACAAAATCAGATTTGACAAACTCAAACAATAATCTTTCAGCATCTATTTCTCCTTCTGGAATGCAAAACATAATGGGTTCCCTTTGTTCAGAAGGGCAGGGTGATCTTTTGAATTTCTCAAGATCTGGTCAATCAATGATCAATGAGCAGTCGCCGCAACAATCCTGGGTGGTGAAATTTGCTCAGTTACCAGTCAGTGATAGCTCTAACTCAGCTTCACTTCCAGCATATCCTGGAGAGGATTTTTCTGTTGAACATGAAACCTGTAGCTTGGACACCCAGAATCACACCTTTTTTGGTGCTAATGTTGAGTCTTCAGGACTCCTGCTTCCGACCACCGTGTCCAGTTTAGATACTTCTTCAGTTCGTGCTGACATGTCATTTGAACTATTAGACGCTTCTGGGTTTCAGGGTCCTCTACTCGATTATACAAACGATTTGGAGTTATTGCAAAGCACAGGACAAGTAAAACAATCAAACCCAACTGGTACTTTTGTTAAGGTACTAGTTAGGGACTGCATTATGCTTCTAAATATTCTGCTTACACATCAGAGTATTTAGCAAGTTAATGCTATTTTATTTGGTGCAGGTTTACAAATCTGGGTCAGTTGGTAGGTCAGTGGATATCTCCCGGTTCAACAGCTATCAGGAGCTGCTATGGGAACTGGGTCAGATGTTTAGGATAGAAGGGTTGCTTGAAGGCCCTCAAAGATCAGGCTGGCAGCTTGTATTTGTCGACAGGGAGAACGATGTGCTTCTCCTTGGAGATGACCCATGGGAGTAAGTATCTTGATACTACGCCATCTATGCTTTTTCATGTTCCCTATAGGATTCGAAGTTCTTAGGCATTTGTGGCCTTGTGCTCGTAACCCGAAAAATACACAGTATTACTGATCCATATTTAAAATTTTTTTTGGTATGCTGTCCCTTCACTGTGAGAATTGAGCATTCTGGGGGTGGATCCCCTAATTGGAACATATCTGCCTAACCCCGTTTCTGTTGTAATTTGTCACATGTCAATCACTGAAACGGTCATTAAAATTTTGCGAAATGTTCTTTTTATATTATTGACCATAATAAATGGAATTTGCAGGGAGTTTTTGAACAATGTCTGGTATATCAAGATCCTTTCTCCCGAGGACGTCAGAAACTGGAAAGACAAGATTCTGGATCATTAAGTTGAAACAAGAACCTTGTTTCTCTAGGATCACAGGGCAATGATGCTTCTGCCAAGGCACTTAGCTCCAACTCACTTAAGGGCGTAGAAGTCACTTAATCGTGGATTTTGTGGCTTGATAGCATTTGAACCTTTTACTATAATGTTGTGCATTTATCCTTTGTAGCATTGTTGTATACGATTGGATTTTCTGCAGCTGTTAATGCCATACTAAGAATCATGAATCTGCTTTTGCTATTATATTTTGTTTTTTTTCAGTCCTACTACATTTACATTATGGGTTACACTCTTCCATGTGATATGATCTACACCAAATCATCCTTGCCCCAACCGAATGTAATGCTAGATGTACACAAAGACATTTGTTGTCCCCTTGATTTAAGAGGCAACCAAAGTTCAAGAAATCGTTGGTAGATTTATAAACCACTATTTGTGGAGTCAACGAGATTTCTAGTTTGAAATTTTTAATTAAATTATTGTTGGAAAAAAAAAAAAAAAAATTGACATGCTTTTTGACATCCTCTCACATGTAGTGAGACCCACGTGGGACTTATGTGAATTAAAATAGACAAAAAAATAAAAATAAAAAACCCTCCCCCGACCCTCCTATTGTGAGGTGGGTGTCAATAGGGTGGTCAAATCCTCAGCAAAGTTCTTCAAATTTTAAGGTGAATCTGTACATGTATCAGTGATTACTGGACACACTTCTGGATAAAGATGTGCATTTTTTAAAACCTTTTTTTTTTTGTGGGTAAAAAATATAATTTTTGAAAGTAATTTTTACTTTATGTTAAAATAAATGTTTATTAGTTATTTTTAAATATAAGCAACTTTTTAAGCTTAGATATCCTAGGAGAGCAGTAGCATCTCCCAGAATGATGAGGCAATGATAGTCCTAAATTTGCAGCCTCCTCCGTCATTACCAGCCACTCGTGTAGTTGCCTTCACCACCCCAAAAAACTATGCCGGAAGGCTCTCTCACCTTATCCACAGCAAGGGTTGGGCTCCTCTCTGGTGCCCCACAGTCATCGTTGAATCTACTCCACAAACCATTTCCTCTATCCAACACTGCCTCTCATTGAAGAATGGACAAATATCGCCTCTCGAAGAATTCTCCGCCATAGCATTCACTTCAAGAACTGGAATCACTGCCTTTTCTGAAGCACTGGCCAAAATCAAGACACCCTCATTGTCCCCACATGGAGAATCATTCATATTATCAGCTTTAGGAAAAGACTCCGAGCTCCTCGACGAATCTTTCATTAACGAATTATGTGAAAACCCAGGTAGAATCAGTGTTCTAGTGCCTCCAGTTGCAACCCCAACTGCTATGGTGGAATCGATCGGATTAGGACAAGGGAAAAAGGTATTGTGCCCAGTTCCACTAGTGATAGGCCTGGAAGAGCCACCGGTGGTGCCTAAATTCCTGGCTGATTTTACTCGAAAAGGGTGGATTCCGATCAGATTGAACGCGTACGAGACGCGATGGGCTGGATTGGAGAGTGTTTTACAACTAGTGGGAAAGAGCGAAGAGGAAGGTGGACTGGATGCAATTGTTTTCACGAGTACTGGAGAGGTGGAGGGGTTGTTGAAGAGCTTGGAAGAATTGGGATTGAATTGGGGAATAATTAGACAGAGATGTCCAAGAATGGTGGTGGCTGCACATGGTCCGGTTACGGCAGCCGGTGCCGAGGCATTAGGGGTGGGCATTGATGTGGTGAGTTCCAGGTTTGATAGTTTTAATGGCGTTGTCGATGCACTTGCTTATAGACTTAAATCTTTTGATTCTTAGTATTTCAAATTGAAATTTGAGGTCTTTTGCTAAAGATGGAATAAAAATAGATTTTATGGTTGGTGATCAAACATTAATTTTATCACCCATTTCGCACACTCACGACTATTATTCATTTATCAATCACTCACCTTTTTAACAAAAATTAAATAATAAATAAATAAAAATAATGAAACCCACCGTTGAAAAATTATCGTTTTTTAGGATTTATTTCACTTTGTAACGTATCCATAGTTTGGGTCAAAGATATTTTTAAAGTCGTGATTCTTTTACATCACTGATTGCTTATTAGTTACTAGTTTGAGTGAATCTACATTGCATGTTATTTTGAAATACTTTATAAGCGTCGTGAAAATAATATTTGACCATTCATTTATCTTTTAATCTAAATATAAGATAAATGCAAGTCCTTGAAAATAAATGTTAATTATTATACACAGACGTAAATGGTGAAATGCATACTTGATTATGATTGTTAGAATTACATCTAAATGTATAAATAAAAATGAATGAGAAATACGATACAAGAATTAACGTGAATGTTAATTAATTTAGAATTAATACTGTTAGGTTTTTAGCGTTGGTAATTTTGTGGACAAAAATGACTAATTTGTAATGTATTGTAAAAGTCAAGGACCTAGAGTGCAATTTGTACAAATTAGGTTATGAGGTCTATGGAATAGGAGAAACATGGCGCTGCATTTTCACTAGCTTCTAGCCCAGTTGGCGCTCGAGTAGCAAAAGTAGATTGTCTTTCGCCCGCTTGTCGTCGAGCTCTCGTTCGAGCGATAATGCGTTGTTTGCATGTCGCAAGCTTCATACTCGAGTGACAGTTCGATTCGAAAAACCATAATTTTCTATTTTGAAGTATTTTTTTCGACTCATTCAACCTAATTACCCTCATATAAATACACAAACCTATACACGAATTGTGGGGTGGTTGTTCACTGTGCTTATTATCTAAACACATTCCTATTATTCTTTGAAAATCCAAGAGCTCATTCATAATTTGATTCCATATTTTCTTCTTGAGATCATACAACCATATATTTGGGAAAAAATCAAACCCATTGAATTCAAAACACCACTTACTTCCTATTGGTTATAGAAATATACTTTCTCGGTTAAATTTCAGAAGCTACTGGAGGTTGAGAGAGGTGAGGAATAGCAATGGGGCTAGGCAGGACAACCTCCCCTGTTCCCCGCCCTGCCAAGTAATACCCCTACCTCGTCGTGCTACGCGTTTAAAGCGAGGCAAGGCGGGCCCTTGCCCCGTTTACTACCATATTTAATTTTCTTTAAAGTTTTTGATAATTTATTTTATTGCCCCAGTCATTAGAGTGAGACAATAATATATTTTTTAATCTTTACTTATTTTTAAAATGTAAATTATTCTAATATATTTGGTAAAGTAATGCTTTTATTATTTGTCATATTTTTTAGATAATTTTAGTTGTCATTATATATTAGAACTATGAAATTTCGTGAAATTTTACATTTAAAGTATTGAATTCTAAAAAAAAAAAAAATTAAAAAAATGAAATGAAGTGAGGCACTCGTTACCCCGTCCCCGCCCTGAACTCGCCCCCGAGGCAAAATTCCCCTATTTTGGGCAGGGCTCCGAGGGTATCGGATTTGTCTGATTTTTTTGTCATTTCTAAGAGAGGTTAGACTACAAACGTAGGAAAAGTACAAGAATGGGACGTTCTTGGAGTTTCACTTGGAAGACACAATTGCAGAAGATCGGGAGATGGTGAGTTTAGCTAATCTTGGATGTTACAAGAATTAAATCGAGAAGTCTAGTGAAGTTGGCTAGGTAGCATCTGATGTGAACCCAACAAGAATTGATCTTGAGAACCTACGAACAAGATGGAACCAATCCAAGAAAGCTAGAAATCAGGTAGTGCAAAGATTAACCCGACCGTTGTTCGACCCGTATCAAGAATCGAGATTACGCGTAAGAAATCCGACCCGTTGATTACCCAGAACAAGATCCGTAGAGTGAGAACGCCACAAAAGGATTGCGAAACATTTTGATAAGTTCAAGTTAGAACTTTAAACTACCAAGAACATGGAGGAATAAAACTCTCAATTTTAATTTAATTCTCTCAGATAATCAAAGTCTTGTTTACAATAAATAATAATAGATCATATTTATATGAAACTATGAAAACCCCTAATTTAGCTAGATAATCTCGTACTTAATTCAAATAGATCACAAAAGATGCTAAAAGATGGTATTTAAGTCAAATTAGGAAACTACTAAAAAGATAAAATTCTCGCCAATCTTTTATACAATGCGACCATATGGTGTATTTCCATGCAGTCACATGATTATACTATTTTCCGCCAATTTGTTCACGGCATGTTTCTGTGAGACCGCAAGCCCAAAAGTACAATACGCCCGCATAGTTTTGTGCAGAATTTCAAGAAGATTCCAAATTGTACTCATGGGGTAAAATCCTTCACTCGAGCTGAGAGTTATGCCCATTTTAATCAATGCTACTCGTTTTATTTCCAAATGTCTTTCAAACTTTGAATCCAACTCGTTTTGGCTCCCGAGCCCTTCATGAAACTTGAACATTGGCTTGTTAACTTTACACATCTGAACTCCATTGCTTGAACCCTTGACTCGTGTGACCCAACTAAGTGATTAACTGTCCCGGATCATATCATCATTTCTCTCTTCGAAAGAACTCGACCTCGAATCCAAACCTGCATCAAACGAAGCAACATTAACAACCTCGAAAATGTTAAATATTATAGACTTACCCAGCAGAAGTAAACTATAGCTTTCATTCTCGATCAAAGTAATATGATGACACGGTCCATCTTCCCTATGATGTAGTTTGGACCTCATTTGAGTTCGTATCCGCCTCGTACGTATCATCACCTATGTCTCACAAATTTCAATACTAACATCAATAGATGAAAACGTTAAATTGAACAAGATTAGTGACTTAGAATCATTTGTCAAATAGGAATGCGGAACATGATGAGTAGACTTTAAACTCACTCCTAACACACTCCATAATTCCAACCTAAGATAGGTAAGACTATTGTGATTAAAATAAAAGCATTCATGCACACATTCTAATTGCCTAGTATATATGATCAACTCCCTGTGACATGCTAGAATTTCATCATGTAGTAAATGCATATCATAAACAAACAAGAAATTTTTCATACATGCAAGCTCATAGTCTAATCTAAGTATATGGATTTGATACGTTACCATGACGTGGTCACTTACATCCTCCTTGTTACTTACCAAGTTTTCCATGTGATTTACAACACGTGGATAGTTAAGGTGGGCGTACCACGAATTATTCTGCCATGAAATGACTCCTTGACATCCTACAAAAGAAAATTATCCAAATTTGGGAGGGGATTGTTAGTTCTCACTAAAGCCCTCTCACACTTGACTTTTCTTGCATATTAGCTTACTTTGGAATTTCCTCTCCTCTCTGATTTTTGTCTCTCTTTTCTCTCGTGTGGCTTTACTGTTTTTCCCTCACTCTCAGCCACCTTACTTTCTTCTCTCTTGCTCTCCTTTTTCCTCTCTTTATTTTTATTCTCTCACTCGCTTTTCAATTTCAGTTGGTCCTCCTACACTTGCTATGGTGTCAAAGGCACAAGTGTGATAGCTCTTCCATCCTTTACCAAGTTGTAATGATTTGTGAATCCTTCATGCTTCACTCTCCTATCATACTGTCATGGCCTACCTAGCAATAGATGTCCCGCATGCATTGGAACTACATCACACAACACCTCATCATTATACCGCCCAATGCTGAAATTCACCAAGGCCCTCTTGGTAACCCGGATCTCTCCACAATTATTCAACCACTCCAATTTGTATGGTTGTGGATGCCTCATAAGAGGTAATCCCAAACTCTTCCATAAGGGTTGCGCTAAACCATGTTTGTACAACTCCATCCATATATAATCAAACTGCAAACCTTATTTTTAATGTGACACCTAGTGTGAAACAAATCCTTCTGTTGCTGATTCTCATCATCCACCTTCATTTGTATAGTAAGATCACGCATCACTACTAATGACTCAGCAACTGGATACTCCACACAATTTTCACCCTTAATGATAAGTGCGTTTTTATGCACTTATTTGGTGCCATTTTACTAAGCTTTTGTATCGTTTTGTTATTGCATTTTACTTAACTTAGGTTATTTGTTATCTTATTTCAGTTTTGGACCTCATTCTAAGCAATTGGGAAAGAAAAAAGGATAAATCGGCCAATTGATGGAAGTTTGGAAACCAACAAGCATTTAGGTAAAAGTTGAAGCACTAAAATTGAAGTAATTTGATGATGAGGGCCAAGATGAAAGAAAGAATGAAGAAAATGGCTAAAAAGAAAATTCGCGAAAAATTTATAACTAGGTAACCGCCAAGATCTCCCAGGCATAATTGTTGGGCGGTCGCCCAACCCTAAAATTTTCAATAGAAGCAAAAACATTGTACTGGGCGGGCGCTCAGACCAATTCGTCAAAAAAATTCTGGTTTCCTAAATTGAATACAACTCTTTTGGAAACGAATCTTGGGGGGTATTTTACAACCCTAGGGTCGTCCAAGGGGGGGGGGGGGGAGACATTACAACACAAAAAGAACTCGAGAATACATCAAGAAAAAAGAATTTTAGGGTAAGGATCTCAAGAAGAACTACAAGAATTCTCGGATTTGAAGCAAAACTTTGATTTTGGCGATGTCTTCTTTCACTTTAATTTTGTGTTTTCTTATTTTTTCCATGTTAGGCTAGATCTATTTGTGATAGGAGATCAATGAACTTTGCTATGTAAACTTTGGATTTTAGTTTTACAATTATTGACAATTAAAACATGTTTTGAGGTTTGAATGACTTTTATTCACTTAATTTCTTTCCACAATAATTATGCATGTGATTGTGTGAGTGTGGTGGTCTATTTCATGCATTTGAGAGAATGGGAATAGACTTGACGAGGTATTAGTCATCGTAAGGTCCGACAGGGGATAGAGATATACCTCTATGCTTTACGTAAGTCTTTAAGTGATCATAAAAATACATGCATTCTTGTGAATTTACATTCGTCATAGAGATATAGTCCAGTGGTTTGCATGAATAGGTCCAGAAATTCTCGAGAGAGATTGTTGGATATGTTAGGATCATTGATTTTCCAAACTATCAAGCATGTTGTCGATGTTGTAGAACTAGATTCCAAGGCGAACATTGCATGGGGATTCGTGATCCTAGTACTCATTTGTTATTCTTAAGAAAAATTCAAATTGCATTCAAACATTTAATTGCATTTAGTTGGTAAAATTTAGTTGAGTTGCATAGTTTAGTTTAGTTACAAATCCTCACAATCATCTTAAATTCTATAGATTCGATTAAGGTTTCAGTAATTAGAATCAAATTAATGCAATCCCTGTGGGAACGATATTCAGAATTCTCAATTCCACTTTATTATTTGTTACGAACCGTACACTTGCGGTGATTTAAAACGAACAAATATTTTCGTAAACACTTAACATCCTCTAACTCAGGCATGATGTCACTCCCACTTCCATCATCTGACTAAATCTCTCTATTTTCTCGAAGAATCATCACCCGTCGGTTTGGACAATGTGAAGCTATATGCCCTGAACCTAAATACTTGAAACATTTAATATCCATCGACCTACCAGCTTGATTTTCAATGTTTGGTTTATTTTTATTCACCTCATTAACCTTAGGTACTTCAACCTTTCCACTGGTCTCCAACCCATTCCTATCACCACTACTCTATTTTGGGTTCCATAGTAAACCTATCTACCCTTTTTCGTTTGAGTTACCTCTCCACCTTCATAGCCATGTGCACCAAGTTCTCCAACTCCACATAGTGCTGCAACTCTATTACGTTAGCAATATCTCTACTCAACCCATTCAAAAACCTAGTCATGGTAGCCTCCCGATCCTCTTCTACATTTGCTCTAATCATCTCCACCTCCATCTCCTTATATTAATCCTCCACACTCCTATACCTCTGAGAAAACGTTTGTAACTTATGATGAAGATCCTGATAATAATGTCCAGGTACAAACCGTTTTCTCATGCAAGCTTTCAATTTTCCCCACGTCTCAATTGGACTATCCAAATTTCTCCTACGACTAGTCACCAATTGATCCCACCAAATAATAGCATAGTCAGTGAATCCTATTACAGCGAACTTCAACTTCTTCTTCTCTGAGTAATTATGGCAATCAAACACCAATTCTAGCTTCTTTTCCCACTCGAAGCAACTTCGGGTTCACTCCGACCTTGGAAAACTGAAATATTCAGTTTGATGTTCTCTAAATCTCTATCAACCCATCGATCAAACATACCTCCTCTATTCTTCATTCGTCCAATGTCAGCTTCTAAATAATATTCACTACTATCTATGTTCACCGCCTCATCTTCCCCATCAAATTCAGCCATAAGATTCCGTCATCGCCTATCTCATCTACCCCCGCGAGAAACCTTTTGAGACGTCCCTCGCTGCTGACTCCCAATCAAGGTTTCATGTCTAGCTACACCACCACTAATACGTTCAATCGCCTAACCCAATTGATCAAACCTATGATGTATAACATGCATACTATCCATAAACTCCGCATAAAACCCCTTAGGCACCTCTTCTCCTCGCCTTTAATCATATCTCTTTTTTTTTTTTTTTGCAAATAAGTAAATAACAAAAAAAGAAGTAAAGGGAAATAAATAACAAGAAAACAAATTAATTTACCTCATGTGTTTGCACACGTGTATTACTCAAAATTTGACTTTTACAAACACGTGTATTACTCAAAATTTGACTTTTACCCGATATTGAGCTCACCACTTTCGCCTTTTAACACGTCCTCCTTTCTCAATGGCTTAAGAAATAACCGATCTCAATCAAATGGGACTCAATCCCGTAACGAACACCACCACAAGCACAGTTCAGATAGTCAACATAACTCACAGACTAAGGTAATTGATTCAAGTTGAAGAAAAAAAACAAAAATGACTCAATTTTTTTTTCAATGTTTGGTTTTGTTTGCCTCTAGACATTGACGAGATGTAGAGACTTTTTTGTCTCTTTTTTTTAAACAATCACGTCATAAATAGTAATGACGTGAATAATAATTTTTTTTTTCAATAAACAACTAACTAATTAATCTAGAGACAATTAAACAACGAAAATAAGGACTAAAAACAAGAACAATAAATCTGAATTTTATTATTATTTTTTGACTTAAACAATAAAAATAACTAACAAATTAAATATAGGATAGATGACCTAAATTTTAGAGCCAAACTCTGATACCAAGTGATGTGAACTCAACTAAGAATTGATATTGGAACCCACGAACAAGATAGAACCAACCCAAGAAAGCTAGAAATCACGTCACGCAAAGATCAACCCGACCCGTATCAAGAATCAAGATTACGCGTAAAAGATCCGACCTGTTGATTACCCGAACAAGAATCATGAAGTGGGAACGCCACAAAAAGGATTGCGAAACATTTTGATAAGTTCAAGTTAGAACTTTAAGTCACCAAGAACATGGAGGAATAAAACTCTTAATTTTAATTTAATTCTCTCAAATAATCAAAGTCTTGTTTACAATGAATAATAATAAATACTATTTATATGAAATTATGAAAAACACCAATTTAGCTAGATAATCTCGTGCTTAATTCAAATAGATCACAAAGAGATGCTAAAAAGATGGTATTTATGTCAAACTAGAAAATTACCAAAAAAGATAAAATTCTCTCCAAATTTTCATATCATGGGGCCGCATGGTTATACTATTTTTTGCTGATTTGTTCTTGGCATGTTTCTGTATGACCGCAAGCCCAAAAGTATTATGCGTCCACGTAGCCTTGTGCAGAGTTTCGTGAAGATTCTGAATTGTACTTATGAGCGAAAATCTGACATTCGAGTTGAGATTTATGCCCATTTTAATCTACGCTACTCATTTTCTTTCCAAATATCTTTCAAACCTTGAATCCAACTTGTTT
Organism: Fraxinus excelsior; assembly: GCA_019097785.1. Lineage (NCBI taxonomy): Eukaryota > Viridiplantae > Streptophyta > Magnoliopsida > Lamiales > Oleaceae > Fraxinus > Fraxinus excelsior. The sequence continues at coordinate 12,435,567 of CM032628.1, forward strand.
CGGCTGTCGAGCCCTTCACGAAACTTGAATCTTGGCTTCCCAACTTCACCTATCTGAACTCCATTGCTTGAACCCTTAACTAGTATGATCCAAGGAAGTGATTGTTTGTCTCAGATCATATCAGCATCTTACTGTAAAGTCGGATTATCTATAGTGGATGGAGCGGTTTGGTCCCGGAGTTTTTACCCAATTGGGGTTTCCCCATCATCATATTGGTGTTTATTAATGCTTTCTTTATTACTG